>BSUD01000003.1:22087582-22196073 GCA_033239045.1 Fagopyrum esculentum
TTTTTTTTTTTTTTTTTTTTTTTTTGATAAAATAGAGTAGTAACTAGGCTTTTTAATGTTTTAATTAAGTAAATATACCCTAACCTTTTGTATTTATTTTCAAACTCTATACACTCTTCTCTCAAGCGGTACATTTACTAAACACAAAATTAGAAAAAGCCTAGTAAACCAAATTGTTTCAATTATAATTTGGCTTTTAAAATCTAATATAAACTATGGATTTCAAACCAAAAATATACACACTTTATAAATTAATTCGTATACAAATTATCCTAATAAACCAATTTTAATGTATTGTATATTTTGTCATACTTTCAAACCTCTAATCGTATCAAAATCGAAAATCTAATAGTAACCCTTCAAATCTCTAACCCTATCAACGATACAAAAATCAAAGAAGACTATAAATGTTCTTGTTCCCAAAAGTAAGTTTATATTTCATTTTGAAAAGTTTTATAAGCTCGTAAACTTCAAACCAAAAAGTGTATCAGTTGTTTAAAACTTTAGATCCACCTAAAGACCGCTAAACCTCGTCTCTCCTCCGCATTTGTATGTAGTCGATACCACATTATCTTCCTTGGGGATTTGACCCATATTATGATCGGTCATATCGTCCCTATTTACCGTTGACACCATTTGTGTTTGCCATTGAACTTTCAACACCAGACCCACTCATTTCCACATATAATTACATATATGGAAAACCCAAATCTCTTAGATAGAACGCGCTCTTCACGCGTCGTGGAAAAGAAAGATTTTCCTGACCACCAAAAAGAAGCCCCAGACAACGAAATAACCTCCTCTAATCCACTAAAGCAGCGCCTGTGTTCCTAGCGTTTGATCTCGGTGGTGCGAGTAGAGCTAGGAATCTGAAAGCCAAATCCAAATCAAAAATACCTCTTCAAAGGAAGTTACAAAACCAAAGAAGAAAGGTTAATCGAAGATGGTCAAGAAAAAAAGAAGATGGAAGAGGCTGGGAAAGTATCTGATGAGGCTACAAACACTCAACCTCAAAAATAGGTTGCAATGGTGTCTTTTCGGGTTTGGAAGGACTCGAGGTGGCGGCGTAATACCGAATGGGTCAGGAAAAGATGGCTTGTTCCAAGGGGTCGAGAAAGGGCAAAAGCAGTATCACTTGCTTCAAGAAAGGTTCACGAGAAAGGATGGAGGTGAGCGGAGTCTGATAATCCAGAAGAAGATGGGTTGCTTGCTTGGATCGTAATCTTTCTTCAATCAATCTCCCAAAGAGGGAAAAAAACACATAAACATATAAACATTAGGCATTGTTATTCTGGCATCAAGATACTCTACTTTGATAATCACAGGAAACTTCCTTTGAACTTTGAAATTAGTTTTGACTATAGTCTAAAAAACAAATCACTGCTGTGTGTGTCTTGAATTCTGGGTTGGCCTATATAAGGGTCAATCGACTAACATTCTATTCCCACATCAACCCCATCCTTCTAATCTCTCATCTCTCTTTCTATCTTATTGTCTGCTTCTATCAAAAAACAAAATGAATGAACAAGGGAAAACTTTCAAAGAAGTGGTGTGCTCCATTCCTCCAGAACAAATTCCGAACACTGAAAAAAAGGAAAAAACAGAACAAATCAATGCTGAGATCAATGAGAAGGATACAAAGAACAACCAAGTATCAAAGAACAAAGATGAGTCTTCCAAGAACAAGGAACTTGCTGAGTACCTTAGTAGTCTTTCTAAGATTAAAAGTGATTTTCAAAAGCAAAAGGAGACATCCTTAAAAACTGATGATGATGACAGAGTAATTTTGTTATTCTGTGTTGAAAAGAATTGCAATTGTTGTTGCTCAACAGTGAAAACAATGGGACTTCTTGGAGCTGTAAAAAGTAGGAAAAATCAGTTTAAAAATGAGATACCCAACTCAATGAATATTTACTCATGTTTCTACTGTCTATGTGATGTATATTGGTTCTCTCTGAGGATTGCAGGTCAATTAGCGCCTTTATCAATATTGGTAGAAATTTGGAACAATAAAGAGCAAGCAAGATCAAGTATAGTGACGGACAACTACTATCAATACTGCACTTATTTTCTATCTCAAAAGGAACAAAGTTGTAATATTACAGGATTTAGAAACAATACTCAAACTATTTTTTTGGTAAGAGTTATTGGTTTGACAGAAAGTAAAAGAAATGGCAGTGGTTCACCCAAGATTTGTATGTCATCATGTATTGTGTTGAAGGTTTGTTCAGCCTCTGAATTATTAATCCAACATATACTTTTTGAATCCTTTCCTGAGCGCACTCTGCTCCATAAAAAAGAGGTGCGAAACAATATACACATAACAGTAAAGTATGAATTCAAGGTTAATGAAGTGAGTTATTATTATATTATACTGTATGAATTCAAGGTTAATAAAGTGAGTTATTATTATATTATTAAGGAACCCGGTAATAAGAAGCCATTACGCACAACATAATCGAGTATTGGTACAAAAAACTAATGTAACTTTGAACCACATTATTAGTTGGGACAATCAACGGTCCCGAAAATTAGGGTGAAATTACGATATTAAGATTAACAGGACGAAAGAAAAAAGTTTGAAATTGGAAATAATGTTTGGAATAATGGGAGTTAAACACCCAATATTATATCAAGGTGTAAAATGAAGATTGCTTTTTGGAATTGTAGGGGAATGAAGAAAAATAATTTTTGGATCAATTTAAATATTACGTGTAAGAATGAACACATTCAAATGATCATGTTGGCAAAAACTAAAACTAAAGATGAGCCAGAGGAAAGGATATGGAGAAATGCGGGTTTTGATAATGTCATCTTTATTCCGGCAATGGGTTTTGCAGGCGGTCTATGTCTACTTTGGAAAGAATATCAAATCAAAGGTGAAAAATAGAGATTATTAAAGCAAATGAACGATATCTACTTGTAAAACATACAAATGTAAATACTAATTTCGAATCCATGATTATCTTCATTTATGCTCCTCCAAACGAACAATTGAAAAACTCATTCTGGTCACAATTAATAAACGAAATGAATAATATAAAAATTCCGATGATTATTATTGACGACTTCAATGAGATATTGGAACCTACATACAAGAAGGGTGGAGTGACTCCAACCAACTGTAAGTTCGATAGACTGTTACAATTTTCGAACCAATTTAGCCTTTTGGATCTACCCACTAAAGGAAATCTTTTTACATTGAAAAAAAAGAAAGAGGGTGATTAATAAATCATATGAAAAATTAGACAGAGTGATGGCTTCACTCAATATCATCCAAGAATATCCAACCATTCACACCAGAAACCATGCTTTCACAAACTCGGATCATTGCATGATATCCTTTTACATTCAAAATGCTATCACCAATTTTAAGAACAAACCATTTAGATTAGAAACAATGTGGACGCTAAGACAAGATTGTGAAAACCTAGTCAAACAAGTATGGAGAACCCAATACGAAGGTTCCCCCATGTTTAATCTCGCAAAGAAAACAAAATTTCTCAAACAAAAACTTAAACAATGGAGTCGAGAAGATTTTGGTAACATTAACAGACAACTTCAAAAAGTAGATGAAGAACTCGAGGGGCTTCAAAAGCAAAGTTTTTCACAGTTTGACCAAACTATGAATGACAAAATCGGTAGATTAACTAAGAAAAGAGGTTGTTTGGTGGAATATCAACATAAATACTGGTTACAACGATCAAAATCTAAATTCCTCAAATTTGGAGATAAGAATAAAAAATTTCACCATAGGAAAGCTACGAGCCGAAAAAATAAAAAAATAATCACAACAATCACCAAAAATGATGGGACGGTAGTGTCAAAAGAGACGGAAATCAATGAAGAATTCGTAAATGAATACAAGAGTCGATTCAAAGCGTTAGTAATGGACATGAATAAAATGCAATGCCATTCTCCACAAAGGAAATAAAGGAAGCAATTTTTAATATTGGCGCGGATAAATCGCTGGGACCGGATGAAATGTCTGCGATTTTCTACCAAAAGTATTGGCACATTGTCGGACCAATAGTGACGTCGGCAGTTAAGAGCTTTTATAGAACCGGAAAAATTCTCATACAACTTAATCATACGTTTATTGCTCTCCTACCAAAGAATGACAACCCAACATCAACATCCCATTATAGACCTATTAGCTTAGTGTCTACGGTTTATAAAATTATCTCAAAAATATTAGCAAAGCAATTAAGCCTAGTCCTACCTAAACTTATCCATCCGCTACAAAGTGCCTTCATAAAAAATAGAGTTGTTCAGGATAATGTCCTCGTTGCTCACGAAATATTCCATGGTTTCAAATCATAACAAGGAAAGGAGGGATACATGGCTATGAAATTAGACATGGAAAAATATGATAAAGTAGAATGGGAATTCCTAAAAGCGGTCTTAGAAAAATTCGGTTTTGGAGAAAAATTTAGACAATGGATACACGAATGTATCTCTACCGTCTCATATTCTATCCTAATTCTGACCCACCAGTTTATTCTGCCCTCAACGCGGTCTCCGACAAGGAGATCCACTGTCTCCGCTACTTTTTAATCTTTGTTCAGAAGTGCTTTCTGGAAATTTACAGAAATTATCCAATGAGTATCCAAAATCTATAGGATTCCCTATCTCAAAGAATGGAACTAGAATTCCTTTATTAGATTTTGCGGATGATATCATAACCTTTTCTAAGACAACTACTCAAACGAGTAATTTGGTACTCACAGCATTAAGGGACTATTGCGACATCTCTGGCCAAATCATTAACTACCATAAAATCAGTGTTTCAAACTACGACTAACATTGATCAAAGTAATAGAAGAAGAATCCAGGGCCATTTAGGGATCAATTTATCTACAAATTTAGAACAATACTTAGGTTGCCCCATTTTTAAACGGACAAGCAAACAAAGATACATTTAATTCAGTAATTATGAAAACAAAGCAACAGTTAACCAAATGGAAAGCATCTTCCTTGCCCCAAGAAGGAAGAATAACGTTAATAAAAGCTAATCTCAATGACAAACCAAGCTACATCATGCAGGCATTCATGCTACCGATAAACATCCATACATAATTGGACAAACTAAATAGAACTTTTTTCTGGAATAAAGGTCCAAATTTCCATCCCTTGATTAGTTGGGATAAAATTTGCAAACCACGTTCCCTAGACGGAACGGGGATTAGAGAATTAGAAGACATGAATAAAGCCCTTCAAATGAAACTTTTGTGGAAAATTTTGACTGAACCGGATAATATTTGGGTAAAAACTATTGAAGAAAAATACCTAAGGGGTACCCGACTTTGGGAATATAAATGCGGGACAAACACATCATGACAATGGAAGAAACTAATTAAGTTAAACGGAGAATTTACCAAAGGTCTCACATGGAGGGTTGGGGATGGAAAAACAATCAGATTCTGGAAGGATAAATGGATACTAGATAAACCTTTGCAAGATTTGGTGACAAACACAAACCTTGTAAACGAGGTGGAACTCACTTCAGCGTACATTAAGGATAACTCATGGGACATCCAACAATCAACCAATTAAGTAGAATACTACCGTTGAACATAATCAAAAAAATAAAAAGGTATAATCTTCCCAATAGCTACATTCGGGATAGATTATACTGGTCAGGGAATGAGGAAGGATGGTATTCGACTAAATCTTCTTTAGAATTTTTTCAAAAACATAAGGTCCGAGTTACTACGGATAAATCTTGGATTTGGAAAATGGACATTATGCCCAAAATTAAAAACTTCTTATGGAAGCTAGCTCTGGATGACCTACCAATAAAGGAAAATCTCGACATGCAAAAGATCCTTGTCGTAATGAATTGTGAATTATGTAATCACCATACTGAAAGCACCAAACACCTCTTCCTCCAGTGTCCCTTTTATGATATCAACCATCAAAAGTCAAAATATAACAACGATCTTAAAAAACCACAATTTTACTAATTGGAGAATCGCCGAGGCTCTCCATGACTTGAAAGGATTATTATCAACTAAAGAAATGAATCTCACTGTAGTCACTTGGTGGAACATATGGATAGCAAGAAATCAATTTATTTTTAACAAAACAAAAATTCCAGAAAATATAAAAGGCATAGCTTTGAACCAAATAGAAGTGTGGAACGATGCAAATTAAATAGGAAACAAAACATGAATAACACATCAAATAAATCACCAAGAAGAAAAAAGAAGAACATTAAGTGGAAAACACTAGGTAATGGGTTTCACAAACTTAATTTTGATGGTTCACAAAAATCATGAGGATAACTTTCATTTGGTTTTATCATCCGAAATCACAATGCCGTCCCAATCGAAATTGGAAGTGGTAGGTGCACTACTAAATCCATTTTGGAATCGGAAGCTCTGGCCTTACGAAATGGCCTCCAAAAGGCCAAGGACATTTGAATTAATTCATTGAGATTGAAGGAGATAATTTGACTCTTGTCAACTCGATCAATCGTATCTGGAAACCACCTTGGGAACTTGATATGATTATTAACGACATTTCGATTATCATCTATGAGTTTACGGTCTCCGTTAAGGAAATTAATCTGGTTGCGGACAAGATATCTTCACATGGACACAATACCGACATACACATTGAAGAGATTCCAAAAGATGTTCAAGACCTCATCCGTAAGGATGCCTTAGGCCGATTGGTTTCTAGAAACTAATCCACATAGTTTTCTTAGCTTTATATCAAAAAAAAAACACCAGACCCACTCATCTCGAGTCTTTTAGACATCGATAACCACATATAGCAACATCTTCTCTTACCTCAACTCAATTTTGAATATGTTAATTTATGTTTTATATCCAGCGAGTCTAAGACGTAGGGGTTTGCACGTTAAATGAACCTACACACAAGACTTCGGGGTTCCATCCTATAATCAATTGGCAATAGGAGGAGTAACCATAGGACTTATATGTTAAGTTCACATAGTATCATATTGTCGATGTGAGACATTTCTACAATCAAAAGAATCAAATCTCGATCGAGTTGGCTAAGTGGATCTATTACTTCATGAAAAAAATTACCATGATCAATTTCGACAATCCCGGACAGTATCTAACAACTCCAGACGATCTCTGATTCCGCAACCCTTGCCACCCATTGAGTCTAGATCTTTTCTTTGTTATCACCACATGCATCCATTGATGTATTGATAGAGTGAATATGATATCTAGATCCGCAATCGTGAGATAATATATATGAATTCTTGATCAAATAAAAACCACAATTGATTCCCAACCCGTAGATGAACAATTATAAAAGTTGAAACTCATGGAAGGGAATACTTTTTTTCTGAGAACTAAAAAATAAGGTTATCGATAACCCTCACACCACAGCGCACCATTAGAATGAACAATCTAAAATTCTACAGCCATCATGTACAATTGTTGCAACTTAATCTTTTTTGTTTATTTTCATCAAGAACAATCAACAACAAATTGTTGTATACAATTTCTATGTAGAGCTACTACTCACACCCGTGTTTATGAATACCAAGTCTTCAGGTGCTTGATGGTTGTGTACAACTTAACAAAAATTGAACAAAGAATATATAAAGTAGAAAAAAAATTATGTTGTCATATATTCATGCATCCCATTTGATGGTATTTTGTGCATTTTATGTCTCTTTTGTAACACCCCGAATCCGCGGGACTCGGGGCGCTACAGGTTGGGACCTCACAATGGGTCCTGACCCTTAGCCTGTCAAAAATTTCACCGGATCTTTCAACAAGACACAAATAAAGGCCAAAACGAAATACATTTTATGCAATGCAATGAAACCCGAAACCATACAAACAAAAGACTTCAGCCGAAATTCAACCGAAAGACCAAATGCCATACACGCAACATACAATATATAATGAATACTAGACTCAAACACGACTCCAACCAAAACCCAATCCTAAAATGTACGGAACCCCGGCTGCCCACTCTTCCGGATCTCTCGGCCGCATTCCTAACCTGCAAGTCAATCTACAACAATCGGTATAAAACCGTTAGCTAATATTCGAGGCATTATAATCAAGGTGAAAGGCACAAACACAAGTAAATCATCATAAACACACAACATTCTCAAAACACACAATTCCGGTTTATTATCTTTTTATTATTAAGTCATATCCCGTTCTAATTCAACTTAGTTTTGTGACACGAGACCACTGTGGTCCCGCCTCGGTCCCTACTTACCGGCATGGAACGGTACGGATGCCTCCGACAGTCTAACCAGCACGGGCTAGTCGCCAAGAACCTTCTAGACTCTCGCAAGAGCTAGGCAGATGATGTCACCGCCCGTTATCATACACTTGGACCAAAATAATATAAGGTCGGTAATCCTATTTCCGATTTAGTTGTTATAAACAATAAAAAAATAAACACACACCACCAAACACACATTAATGCTAATGCAAGGAATACAAGCTAAGTAAGTCCGGAGACTTACCTCGTCCCAAATATAATCCCGCTATATCCCGCTCTCAGCTTCCCGCAGGAAGACACTCAACGCCTGTAAAAAGGCACACGATCAACATCTCTCTCACATGCTAGAAGTCCTTAGACTTCTAGTCCCAATGATCTCGCAAGATCATAAACCATAACCATGTTAGGATAACAACCTCCTAATCCTCACGATCTCACAAGGTCATAACCATCACAACACGTGCTAGGATACCCTCGTCTTAGTCACCACAATCTCACAAACATATAACCATAATCTCAATCTACATAAGCTCACAAGATCAACCAAACACTCAACACCTTACAATCCTCACAAGATAATAACACCTCAAGTTTTAGAACGATCATAAATCCTCAAAACTCACCTAAGGTTCAAGGCCACTACTTGGCATTCACTCTAAGTTATGCTAGATCCAACCTAACATGATACTACCGCTAAATATAACTAGATCGAGGGAAAGGATACTTACGCGAGGTCAAAGGCGGAAAACAATCAATGGATGTCGAGTATGGATTCGTTGGGCTTTATCGGGGCGCTTCCGAACCTAAAACCAAAGCTAAACAAATTTAGCTCATACGCTAAATTTAATAGTAATATATATACGATATATTAATTTGAGGTAAAACTCATTTTTAAAAACCCAACGTTAAAAAAAAAACCCGCAATACATTTTCCGGACAAATGATATGAACATAGGAACTTGGTCATAAACCACAATTAAAATCGTTAGGATCATAATCCGAAATTTAATCCAACAAAGGGCATCATCGTTAAATCTCAGAATTTGGGTCATAAAATGTGTTCGCCACTTAGCGTGCGTGCAAATAAGCTTTAATTATAAAACTAGAAATCAAGCAAGCGAACCCGCAGTGTACAGATCGATATAGTTGAGCAAGAATTCCAGAGTATCAAACACAGGGATTTGGGGGGTTAAATCCAATTATAGGTTATCAAGCAAGTAAATGTATGAAGCTTTTCAAATTATTGGGAAAACAACAATCCTAAAGATCCAGGAATCCAGATGTGGCTATCGATTCAAGATATACTAAAGATATAAGGACAGAGTTGAGGTATGCAAAGGTATACGAATGTAAGGTAATCTTACGGTGAAGTTCCAAAAACCTTATATAACCCACCCAAAAGACACTCTCTATAAAGGTTGTTGAGGCTTCAGTATAGAAAGGATCTAAAGGTAAGAATTAACGTCAAATACCCAAACTTGTAATCCAAGGATCAAGACTAACTAAACCGATTAAGGTTGTGACACTCAGAATCGAGGTAGAGGTTGTTGAGGCTTCACTACCACCTAGAAAAGGCAAGACAAGACTAAGTTAAAGCAAATCTTTAACTTTGGATTAAAGTAAAAGCAAGGTTCGTAAACTGACACAAAATTACGGGTAGTTCTTAAGTTCCACGGCCGTGGAAGCTCAAGAACAGACCATGGATTAGGTTCGTCGGCGATTCTCTCTAACTCTCAGGGCCCAATCTGTTTACGATCGATCTATCATCATCTAAGCCACAACTATCAACCCTTCACCTTAGAATTGCTAAAGGGTTTTAGCCAACAACAGTCATATTGATATCAAATTCAAGATTTAAAAGAATGAAAGATGAAAACTTCCGAAAACCTTGAATAAATCTCAAATCAATCTCAAATCCACAAATCAAGAACAATAATGTCAATAGATTCGGAATAACACAAACAATCACAAATCTTAGATAAGAACGAAGAACGGGATGTCAATCCGTCTTCTAATCAAACCTAAAGATGAAGCGTAATCTCCTTACGAACAAATCTTCCAAATCTTCACTCTTTCCGTCAATCCGGAAATCTCAATAGGGCAAAGCGCAAATCTCTCAACGATGATCTCCGCAAAGGCGTAAAACTAGGGTAAGCCGAGGTGTAAGCGAAGGTGACGGAATCTCTCTTCTTCCGTCCTTTTATAGTGTAAGATAAAATATGAGCCCGGCCCATTGTGTAGAAGATCGTGGCTTAAAATATTGCGTAAAAGATCGTCAAGATCACGGTCGTGGAAGGGTTCCACACCCGTAATTTAGAGCGTGGATTTGGGTCACGGTTTGTCACAACTCTCCACGGCCGTGTAAGTTGCTTGAATGCACCACGCTTATCTTGCCAAGGTTCCACGGCCGTGGAATAGAACGTGAAACCTAGTACAGCCGTATTTTAGAGCGTGGTTTAGAGGTAGTTCGTAATTCTCCTTAGTCTCGTGCTATTCTTCATCTTAGCATCATCCTTAGCTCCTAGAGATGTCCTCAATCCTTGGACATGCTCAATCTAACTCCATTCTCTCACAATTCATTCGGAATTAGCTCTTAATTGCCTACAATCAACACAAAGCTTATGTAGACCTCTATATCGACAAAATAGATAAACAAACTCACAAATGCTTCAATGCTTTATCAATGAACACCAAAGTAGATGAAATACACTTAGAAAACGTGCCTAAAATATCACAATATTTCATGCTAACAAAATGTAAAGACGAAATCTGGCCAAAATCTGTAATTATATATAAGTAGGGGCATAATTATATATTTCAAAATTCTGGGCAAAGTATGCAAATACAAAACATGGGTCATAAATGCAATTAACCAAGAAGATAGGGAGGCCGCTGTAAAATATAGAGGATAGGGTTTCCCTTCCTTAATTTTGAAATCAGGAGGCGCTGAGAAGGGGAACTCAGCAAGGCGGCGGCAAGGAGAACACATTGGCGGCCGGGAGGAAGGCAGCTCCGATGGCTCCCCTGGTGGTTGCAAAGGAGTGGCGGCGGACCTTTAGATCCGGCAAGGACAAGGCGGAGTAGAGGAGGGCAAAGCCCTGTTCGACAGAGGTGCTGAAGAGGGCGAAGCGAAGGGAAAGGCAGGCAATAGGCAGCTCCGGCAGGGCAAGGGTAAACAGAGAATAAGGGGAAGAAGGATAGCGGCTCCGGCAGACGCTAGGGCTCATCCCGGTGACGTCGGTAGGGCTTCTCCGTAGGTGTGCAGAAGAGGGTGAAAATAGTTGCAGAGGGTGGTGGTTGCGAGGCTGGCGGCGTCGGCGGGGTGCGGTGCACCGAAGACCCGGCCACCTGTTGCAGTTGTTCGAGATGAAGGGGAAATTGAGGCTGTAGCTTGCTGATGAATGCAGATGCTGAGTTTGCGAGGTTAGAGAGTGAGGGAATGAGATTGAGGAAGCTCTTCACATGTGAGAAGTTGTGGCGAGGGTAAGACTGGCGTCGAAGAAGAGGAGACAAGGAGTAGCGACTCTTCTTGCTTGGGGGAGACACAGCAAGCCTGAGGTACAGAGGGAGAGGTGAGGTGAGTTGAGCGTAAATGTTGAGGGAGATGGCGTGTGAGAGATGCTGGGAGAAGGAGAAGCAAAGGCTGGGGGTAGCGTGGGCGGCTAGGGCTTCTCTTGTGCAAGGAAGGTAGGCTGGCTAGAGTGCTGTTACGAGGAGACTGCTCAGGCTAGACGAGCCTATACTGGGCGGGATGATCAAACGCAACAAGGAGAGGGAGATTAGCCAATCAGGCAAGGGTCCGAAGAGAAGAGTACATAAAAAGAGAAAGAAAATAAATAAATAAAAATAAAGGAAAGTGAAAATTAAAATAGACTCGATCGGATCAACCGGAATGAGATTTTCGGATCGGAAAACTTTTCAAACTTTTCCGTAAAATAATATACCGAAAATATAAATAACAAAATATACTCGTAAAAATATTGTTTACGATATAAAAAATTACTTCCGTAATATATTCTCGATAATAATATAATGATATAAATACGGATAATATATATATATATATATATATATATCAAAACTCGAAAAAAATTCAATTTACGACGTAAAAATACTCGGAAAATATATTTAGGCTATTAAAATATCAATAAATATACGGAAGATACTTATCGAGAACACACCTAAAATTTGGGCGTAAAAGGATCTTTTGATGTTGTTTTGCAATCAATTAGCATAGAAAACATTCATCATGTATATTATGATGTTTACTTCAGTTTCTTTCGTGTTTCAAGTGTTCAAGACCAATTATGGCACATTCAGCCAAAATATTGAAAGACGTGTTAAAATACGAGTGTGTGATCTTTCCTGAGATTAGGAGCTACATTAGAGCACCACACATGACTGAAGATCGAGGAATCAAGTAGAGAACCATATGAGTGGACCTAAGGATGGAAATTCAAGTGTAGATTTCTGCAACTTTCTACTGTCAAGATCCCATGACATCGCTCACAACCACCCACGCCCGTGGCCATGTCGTAGCCCTTGTTGCGATATGTCTCTCACGTGTTTCATATATCAGATGGGGAGACACGCCTCCATAGCTTGTCCAACGGGATGGCCAACGCCCTTGGTCATATCAGGGATCACGTTATCGCTTGCATGTGGGATGTGTGCAATAAGTTTCATAAAATTTTTTAAATTTCTGATAGGTCTTTTTAATGTTGATTTGTGGGGCGATTTTGAGGAATATAAATAGGTTAATTTCACATTGTAAAAGGGACAGGTTTTAGAGACTTCGCAACCCAAGTTTGATGTTAGTTTTCTCCCTAATCGACTCAAAACTCAATGACTCTTTGTGGTTAAATTTTCCAAGCTTGTTGATTCTTCTTTGCATTATGAACCTTGATTCGATATATTTGACATTTTATGCAAAGTTTTCAATTTCGTTTCCTCAATTTCTTAACTTATGCTTCTATTACCCTTTTATATACGTTGTTTTGTAACTTTCAACATGTTTGACTAATTTCTCATATCTAAGGCTTGGTTTATAAACCCATTAATGAATTAATTGATAATTTTGTATATGAATTGTTGAATGAAAATCCGCTAGTGTTGTTTCACTTTAGTAACCTTATTCCAACATTGACCTTAACCATATTAAAAGTTCGATCTTTTTGTTTCATTTGTTGTGAAACGGTGTTTGTCTTGGGAATAGAAATAGAGTAGTTTTTTTTTACGAAAGCGTGTTGATTCTAATTGACCAACTAGGATTGGAGGAGTGACGATTGTCTTTACCTTGAAGATGCCCGATTGTCAAAGATTGACCTGCTTTTATACTTTTTTTTTTCTTCAAACGAGAGCGTGATATGTTTTGATTTTCTACATGTTTTATAAGCACTAAGGGGTTTGATTTTTATCTTCAGCAACTACGAGAGCTTCTTTAGATTGATTTGAACACGGTCTTTAACACACCGAGAGGTGATAAAGGCTACGTTTGACATTAACCTACAAATTTATGTTGATTGACGTTTATGATGTTCATATACTTTGTTATTTGTTAATTTATTATCGTGAGATACATATTCCTTAGATTACTTTTCACAACCATCTTTGTTTGTTCTTTTTGTCTTTAAATAATATAAACTCTGAAACCAAGATTTGTGTACCTTTATCTCCCCCCCCCTTTGACTTAGCTGAATTGTCTATTGTTACATCTAATAGAAATATAGATGTAACAATAAACTTAAAATAACGCAACGAAACATTCACCATATCTCAACAATTAAATTAATAACATTCGACGGTTGTGATAAACTAATCAAATTAGTTAATAAATAACATAATATAATTTGTTTCCTTATTTTTTAAGAAAGATATTAATTTCCTTAATTAATGATATACCATTATTACCTAGTTAACATATAAACACGAGTTCACACTCGTCATGTGTAACACCCCAAGTTCTGGGAACTCGAAGCGCTACGGGATAGGACCGCACAATGGGTCCCGACCCTCAGAGTAGCAACAACAAATGGATCTTGCAACAAGACACAAACGAATGAAAACCAAAACTCAATATAAAACCAAAGGTTTAAACAAAAGAAAGCGTAAAAGACTCGCATCCGAGTTCAAAACAAAAGGGAAACAACAAAAGAAACATAAATCCGATCCCGTCCTATAATGTACGAGAACCCCGACTGACCACACCATCCGGATTACTCAGCAGTATCCTGAACTTGCGGAACATCTACATTGACGGTCATGCTTGCACACAACCGGTTATTATCTTCATCAAGATTATCCATTACTAATTCAACTTCTTTTGTCACACGAGAATCTCCCGAAACTCGCTTCCGCTTCCATCTACCAATAGGAATAGATTAGTACTATCCGTTACCTACGGGCCTGGGTTGCAAGAGCACATTCTAGTCTCCTGTAGAACTAGACAAGTGGTCACCGCCCGGTTATAATGCACTTGGGCCAGTTAAGGTTATAACGGTGAATCCTATTCCGGTTATCCGTTATAATTAATAATAAACAACACAAACAAGCCAATACAATCCAACTAATACGCGGAATGAAGCTAAGTAAGTCCAAGGGACTTACCTCACTCGAAGGTAATCAAACTCAGGAACAACTCAAGAACAACTCAGTTTCCCTCAGGAAAGGAGCAAGGAAAGTCTGTTCACACAAGCATCACGAATCAAGAACGAAACGGTTGCTAGAAGTATATAACTTCTAGTCTCAGTGATCTCTAAGAGATCTCCACAAGCTAAGGGCTCAAGCTTAGTGTAATAACATACTCAGGGAACAAGGAACATCCAAAAGAAACCAGGAAAGGAACGAGGAAAGCAAGGAAGGAAGTAACTCACAAGAACGGGAGTTACTGCAGAGGAAACCGCAGGGGCGGCTGGACAGGGCGCAGAGGCGGATGGCCGCGGGGCGGGGATGTGCAGGCGCGGGCAGAAAGCGCTGTCGGCTTTCTCTTCGACAGAACTCACGGCAAGGGACGCCAAAGCTCGAACATTTGATTCCAACACATCAAGACTCAACTCCAAAGAGCCTGAGAACAACGATACATCAACAACGAAAAGCCAACAAGAATCAAGGTTCAAACTTGATTCTTGGAGAAGAAGAAAATGAGAGAAGAAGAAGAAGAAAACGAAAAGAAAGAAGGAAGCATGCTGCAGTACATGAACGTAAGGAAGAACAGAGAATGATGAACTTACATGTTCAGCAAGATCACAGGGAAGCAAGGGAACGGCTGCAACTCTCAGGGTTGAAGACGAATGCAAGAAATGGGAAAAATGTAATAACCAAAAAAAATTTAAACTCCGTTTGATAGAAGATCAAACCGGATTCCGATCCGCCAACTTTTATTCTTTTAAATAAAAGAAAAAAATATTTAATCTCTATCATTTTATGTGAACTTGATTCACATGAAATGATAAAGTATATAACCGAAAATAATTCTGTTCAATTAAAATAAAATCAAAGAGCGGTTCCGTGCGAATAACGATCTAATTATCAGCCCATCTTAGTTAGATGAGCAGGCCCAACAGCCGGGCCCAGTGATCCTTCTGCTGGCCCACATACTTAACCCTCCCCTAATCCTTCACTAATTATGTTTAACCTAATCATAACCCTAACCTAATCGATAGCCCCGCACGCTCTTATCTCCTACCTTCATTTGTGAGAGTAACCGTAGCAGCAACCCAGCGACTTCGGCGTTCACAGGCAACCACAACCGAGTTTGGAAGCGCCGCCCATCGGTCCCCCCAAACGACCCTCTCCGCGCCGGAACCGTTGCATCATCGTCGGCCAGCGAGACGAGGCTGCCAAGCGCCGTCGGGGTTTCCTGCGAACGGTAATGAGACCGAAGGGCAAATACACACCTCACCTTCTCGCCTGCCTTCTTGTCGATCGACTTCCGGGCGAGCAACTACATCCAACCGGCCACTATTGAACGTATCTCTTCTCGCGACCCAGGCGGCACAACGTCGATCTGTTCTCTTCTCGTCAGCCGGAGTGTCCCCGTCTTCTTCCATCTTCGAGTTTCCATCACCGAAGGTAAACGTACATTGTGTCTTCTTCGTACTTCCTTTCACGCAGACTCGATCGGGACACGTTTATCGACCTTCCTTGTGACTGGTACTACGCAGGTTCGACAGGGCTTTAGTCGAGGGCTGCTCAGACCGAATTAGGCTGCCACTTCCCTCCAGGTTGCGTGACGTTGTGCTGGGGACGGGTGAGCTCCCTCTTCTGTGTAGTGTTTATATATAAATAGATATATGTATACATATCTGTAGAATGGTGAGGGTAGAGACACCTGGGAGGTTGTGTACATGTTTTATACATGTAGTTTAGATGTAGGCGTGTGAGGAAGGAGTACAGTGCAGTACATGGACGGATGTATAGGTATATATAGAAGTAGAAATTGGAAAAGATAGATATATATACATATATAGAGATCATTGCGGTGTTCATATATATGGATATATAGATAGGATTTTTGAAAGGTATAAATAAATGTGTTGTAGGGTAGTGTACTTATACATACATATATAGAGGTGTGAGGCGGGAGTTATATAAATATACATATATATGTAGTGCTGCAGAGTACACATACACATATAGGTAGGTTTGAGATTAGAGATATAAGTGTATATATATATATATATATATATATATATATATGAGAGTATAGCAGTAACCGGGAAGGGAGTGTTGTTGTCCTCTTTGACGAATTTGTTTGGGATTTAACCTTATAACCTCTAGTAAGCTATCCGTGAGAACCAAATTATGGAAACAAGTCCTAAAAGTGAATATTAGATTTTAATGATAGACTTTGAGAATTACCGAGATCAGGAGTAAAATAATGTTTTACCTTAAGAATTTATATTTTCATAAATTCTTCTCATGAGATTAAACCTCTTAGAAGTTTATAACTTCTTAAGAGTATGGGACGTGATTTTGATGCCCATGCCTTGTTTGACAGGCGTTTGAGTTACCACGAGTACGGACCGAGTTGAGATTGATAGAGTGTGATTTGATTCAGGTAAGTCCTTGCGACTTACTTAGCTGGTTTCTGGATATTAGTTGGGTGATAATGGTTGCGTGTGTGCAATGTGTGTTATAATAAAAATAACAACTTGTTAGGACGACCGTGATTATTATGTTTTAAGGCCCAAGTGCATGTATAACGGGGCGTGACATCACTGCCCAGCTCTGCCAGGAGACTGGGAGGTTCTCTATACCCAGCTCATACAGGTACACGGTGAGATGCATCGGATCCATTCCTGATGGTTACATGGGGGCAGAGGCGAGGTTTGGGAATCCCTCGTGTCACAAAATAAGTATCATTAGTAAGAGTGAATGACTTAAATGAAGATAATAAATGAATTGTTTGAAAGCATGATGAGTGTTTACTTTTGCTATGTGTGTGTGTGCTATTAATATTCTACTAATGTTTAGATAGCTAGCTAATGGTTGTTCTATAGTGTTTTTTTTAGATTTATCGCAGGTTAGAGCAGCAGTTGAGTGATCCGGAAGTAGTGGTCAGCCGGGTCTCCGTACTCCTTAGAATGGGGTTGGGATGTTTCCTTTGTTGTTCTTTCATCTTGTTAAGACAGTTAGTATGTTTCGTTGTTTAAGTAATATAGGTTGTTAGACGTTGTTACATTCATCCCTTTAAAATACTATTTTATGAATTTCGGTTTTTCTTATTGTGTCTTGTTGCAAGATCCTAGTAATATTGTTGTCAAACTGAGGTCGGGACCCATTGTGGGGTCCTAACCAGTAATGCTCCGAGTTCTGAGAATTTGGAGTGTTACAAAAAAGGAGGAAAAGGCGGGAATATATAGAGAAGGGTTGGAAGATAGAAGGAAGGACGTCTAGGGCTTAGAAGAAGATAAGGAAACCGGCCCATAAGATAGAAATATCGGAATTCTATATATGGAAGGAGATAAAACGAACGAAACCAGATCGGGTACGACCTGTCATAAATCCGCAGGGGCGGATCTCCTCATCCGCAAGGGCGGCCGACCGCAGGGGCGGCCTTCTTCACCGCGGGGGCGGTAAAGGCAGAAACTGGGGTCTTACATCACGCTCACACTCATCACATTCTTAGAGGTTTATTGTCTTCCCGTGTTAAATTGAATATTCATTGCACATTCTTAGTAAGACAAGTTCACACTCGTCATGTTCTTAGAGATTTAGTCTCATTCCTGTGTTAAAATGAACTTAAACTTGTACGTGCACAATATATATTCAAATGAACTTAAAATGTGCATGCACATGTTAACATGAATTCACTCTTTGTGTATTATATGATGCACGACTAAGTGCATAAACAAATACTTGTGTATCATGTAAATATGGAATAACAAACACGAGTCCACCGTGTTTGTTATTACACGATACATACGATTTTCTTAAAATTTTATATGACGATACATGAAACATGACAAATTATATTCTTATTATTCAATTATGCTTGTTTTATCGATTGGACAAACATAACCCATTTATTCTAAAATATAACTATGTTTATTCATAAACAAAAATATTTATGTGAGTTAATAGGATAAAATTTAAATTTTTGTACACTTGCAATTGCAAATATAAAATAATTCAAATTTTGACCAAACAAATGAAATATACACCATTATAATAACAAAGAATATGATATTTCCTCTGCAATACATTTCATCTAAATACGGGTGCACACGGGCATTACAGTTACGAATAACTTAGAATAATATTTAGGATGTTCAAATATAAATGGGCGAGTAAGTATGATATATTTAGCAATATAATTCAACAAAAATCAAACATCAACTTACAAAATGGAAAACATTCTCTCTTTCTCAGGAAGGATAAATAACACTAATAAAAGTTAACTTAAATGCAAAGTCGAGCTATTTAATGTAGTCATTCATGCTCCCAACGAACATCCGTAAAGAATTTGACCAAATAACAAAAAAAAAATTTAGAATAAGGGTCCAAATTTTCACCCACTAATCAGCTGAGATGAAATTTGGAAACCCAAATTATTAGGGGGGACCGAAATTAGAAAAGCGGAAGACATGAATAAACATTGTAGATGAAACTTCTCTAGAAAGTGATGGAAGAATCTGATAACATCTGGGTTGAAGTTATTCAAGGGAAATACCTAAAAGGATAATGCATATGGAATTACAAAACCAAAAACAATACGTCACGACAATGCCAAAACTAATGAACCTAAGAGAAGAATTTGAAAAAGGCTTCAGATGGAGTGTCGGTGATGGAGAAACAATTATATTATGAAAGGATCAATGGATCACTGAAAAACCATTAGAGAAACTCGTGAGCAATAACACACAAACCAATATGACAAAACTTGTAATTAAATTCATAACACATAAACAATGGGATCCACAACAAATAGATCAACTTGACACAATTCTACCTCATCATATCATCAAAAAGATAGAGCATATAATCTACTTAAATATAATAAACAAGATAAATTAAAGTTGGGTGTCAAACGAAAAAGGGTAGTTTTTCACAAAATTAACAATGGATCTCATACAAAAACACAAAGGGTTAGCTCAATTTGTTAAAACGTGAATTTGAGACATCAACATAATGTCATATGCCAAAAATTTATATGGAAATTATCCTTAGATGACATCTCAACTAAAGAAAACCCAGAAGAAAAAAAAACAAAAATTATAGTAAGGATTATATATTCATGTAATATTTATATTTTAATACTTGTATAGGAAATCGAAAATTAAAGTTGAAAAATATTGTTAATAAGTAATTAGTGGCCATAAGTTAAAATTAAATTTTATTTTAATGAGTTAAAAACATTGTTGCATAATGTTATTATAGACTTATAGTTATATAGTATGGAATATGGAATATGTATTTATGTATACATTGAAAATATAATAAATAAAAAAAATTATCTTTAAAATTCCGATTCTTAAAAATTATAGTAAGGATTATGTATTCATGTAAAAAACGATTTTAGTCGGTTTAAATAATTATTTGCAAATATTTGAGTGATTTGTTGATCGAAATGATCTTTAACTAGATTTGGATATCCGACTTATAGAATAGATTATGTAATATGTCTTTAATATGTCATTATAGACTTATAATATAAACTTATATTATTGATTATGCCATTATAGACTTATCGGGTTAGTTCGGGTCGGGTTACTTCGGGCCAAGTTACTTCGGGCCGGGTTACTTTGGGCTATCGGGTCACTTCGGGTTGGGTTACTTTGGGCCGGATTACTTCAGGTCGGGTTATTTCGGGCTATCGGGTCACTCAGGTCGGGCCACTTCGGGCTATCGGGTTACTCCGGGTTAGGTTATTCGGGCAATCGGGTCATTTGGGTCGGGTTACTTCTGGTCATTTATTACTTTGGGTTAAATCGGTTTCAAGTGGGTCGGTTCCGGGCAATCTTTTTTTCAAAATTTTCGGTGCTAGGTCGGGTTCGGATTCGGGTTCATCGGGTCGGTTTCACGGGTCGGGTCAACTTTTGACAGCTCTAGCTCCAAGGCAGTCAAAATTAATTTTGATGCCTCTAGAAACTCAATTGACCAAAGTGCATTTGTTTTATTATTCATGACCATAACGCCGAAACAATTGCCACGGGAATGGGAATATGTTGAGCAGAGACCATCCTCCAAGCCGAAGCTTTTTCTCTAAAGAGGGTCTCTAAAAGGACATGTGCTTAGGATATAACACTATTGAAATCGAAGAAGATAACCTTAGGCTTATTAACCCAATTAATCATATTTAGAAACCGTAATGGGAAGCAAACATGATCATCTCTGACATCTTTTTTTTTAATTTCAAGTTGTTTGCAAGTACGAATGCAACACATTTTTAGGAAAATCAACACCATTTTAAATAAACTCGCTTATATGGGACATAACTCAGCCCTAGATGATGGGATGCTTCTGCAACACATTGAAGACCTCATTCAAAAGGATGTGTTGGGATTACCAACTTCTAGAAGTTGACCCTCCTTGTTCCCCTTACCCTTTGTATAAAAAAACGCAATTTCATCAAAATCATTTGATGGCTTTCTCTTGCAAAGATAGTATTAGGCTCATTTCTTTTGATTGCTTACTATAATTTGACGTCTAACTCTTTGGTGATTCATCTGCCCTTCCAAATGTTGACCCTCCCTTAAGCCTCACCCTTGAGTTGATTCTATTATCCAACTAAACCCATTTTTTGTTGCTTTGCCATTTATAATTACGTATCAACTCAAAAAAACTCTTTGTAAGGGCTTCGGTCATATAAATGAATTTTCTTTGCCCTAAACCCGGGACTTATTGACAAGACTTGTTTCAACCATGACTCTAACATTACGATCCCATAAAAACCCAAACATGAACTAACAACCAATCCCAATTAGAAATAAAACCGGATAAAATTTACAAGATATCTAAATTTTTCACACAAAAATACGGTATCCATGGATAGCATAAGTACACATCTTCCTACCGACTTACCTCGTTATATTTGCATTGTGCATTCTAAATTTGTATCACAGAGTAATAGAGCCCTTCGATGCCTAAGAGCACTTTGTTTCAACCTAACAAAACTACCAGTTTATCGAAGTTACAGAGTGAATGTAACATCCGGTTTCCGTTTTTCCATGTCACCGCCCCCGCGGAGACAGTAGGCCGCAATCGCGTCCAGCCACGGTCGTGGCGTCAAGCCGCCCCTGCGGCTGATCCCAGATAGCGAAGATCTGTTTTCTTTCGTTTTGTTCTTTCTTTCCTTTCTTAGAAGATCCGATCTTCTATCTTTTGGGTAATCTTTCCTTCTATTGTCTAACCCTAATCTTGACCTTCCTTGATCTTTCTCAACCGTCCTCTTTATATTCCCGCCTTCTCTTCCGTTTTCTTCTTCTTACTTACGTTCTTCTTCAACCTCGAGCAAAGCTGCAGCCTTCCCGTGCGAACTCCTACAGAATCTTGTAAGTTCTTGCTCCCTTTCGTTCTTCTTTAGTCCTTGAATCCCCTGTTGCATGCTTTCTCTTCTTCCTCTTCTTCTTTTCTCTCTTCTTCTTCTTAACATGAATCAAGATCGAGTCTTGATTCTTGTTTATCCTTCGTTGTTGTAACACCCCAAGTTTTACAACTCGGGGAGCTACTGGTTAGGACCTCACAGTGGGTCCCGACCTTAGTTTGGCAACAACTTAACTAGATCTTACAACAAGACACAAATAAGGAAATTCATAAATCATAAAGTAGGTTTTAACAAAACAATGAATGTGACCAGAAACTGACAGCCGGAAACAACAAAGTCTCATAAACTGAGAAAAAGTACAATCATAACTGAAAGACCAACAAAAGAAACTGCACCCCATCCTAAGGAGTACGACACCCCGGTTGTCCACTACCATCCGGATCACTCGGCATCTGCTCTAACCTGTGGCAAGTCTAAACAACGATAAACACTAATCAAATATAAGGAGAAAGATAAATAGCACAAACACACAGAAGAAGAATATAAACACTCAACATGCTGGCACACAATCCGGTTATTATCTAATAACTTATGCGATTCACTTCATCCGGTTTTAAAAGTTGTAGGACGAGAAATCTTAAGATTTCCCGCCTCCATTCGTTATCCAACTGGTGATGGTTTGGCACACCTCCACCGGTGGCGTCCCCGCAAACCAAGTATGGACTAGTCCCGAAAGAAACCCTCAACGCCCTCGGGCTAACTGAGTAGAATGCTACCGCCCGTTACTCTTAGGCCAGATATGTAAGTCGATCGATGATTATTATGAAATACGCTAATACACACATCATTCAAACACCACTATCATCATTCACACTCATATCTGATAGCTAGCAAAGTAAGTCCAAAGGACTTACCTGAAATAGATCTCGACTCTCTAATTCGCAAATCAATTTGTAACTGTAGGAATTCAGTGGTCTGTCAAAGGAGGCAAGTGTGTCAGCACACTTTCTGGGCAATTAGAAGTCTAATACTTCTAAGATGGTAGGTCTTATTAGAACAGAATTGATTACAATACTAATTTATGGTAAAATGACTATTTTACCCTTGGTCTCGAAACTTCCAAAAATTCCATAATTTATGCTTAAACTCTTATTTGAGACTAAAACACCATATTCTTACCCTTAAGGATGAGTTTGGGTAAAACTAGAAAAACTACACACTTTTCTATTTCCCGAAAAGTCGCTAAGGTCCAACTTCAGCTTCAAATATGAAATTCGAATAAACTTATAAAAATTCCGAAATAATTCCCTAGATCATCTATGATATCCCATCTACTCCTAGGAGCAAGAATTTCTTAAAACTGTTCAACTATCACTTCTACAAAAATCTTTAAAGTTGGCTACAACACTAAAATGTTCTATACTTAGTCAAAATTTTACTGCTGAAAAACAGCTCAACTACCTTACTTTGGAACCTTTGAATTTCCAATCCGACCGTTCATTTATTCTCAAATTTTGACACAGCAAACTACATATATCCATTAACGATCTATCAAATTTTCAACGGTGGATCTTCAACCAATCTTTTTAACATTTCTTCACAATAATGACCATTCTTACTTTCAAAACTGAGGTTTTAAGGGGGGTTTCTCACTTCCATTTATATGATAATCTGATTTACTTCAGTAGGTCATCTAATAGTCAGAAATTAGACACTCTAGGAGGCTACAACAAACTCGCTTACTACTCGTCACTTCTCTAGTTGATCTCTCCTCACCACAACACTAAAACATTTTAAAACCTAGGTAAACAAATGTCTATTTCACCTAGAGTTTAAAGACTGAACTGCAGACAAGATAAAGGAAGAATGGTTGATCCCTTACCCAAAGGTTTGATGAACTGCAGAAGGTAAGCTGCTGCACCAGTGATGGAGGGTTCGATTTCAAAGATGGCTGCACATAAGATCATAGTACCATGGAACTCTCACATTGGTAGCTGGCTCCACAAAAATGAGACTAGATAGGAGTAGAGAGACTAACCCGCTGGAGAGATCTTAGCTTCTGTCAACGTAGGAGGAAGAATTATGCAACACTCCAAAATTGTTGTCTACTAGGAAGGATTTTGTACTAAGAGTTAGATCCAGAGAGGAACTGAGTGCAGAAAGGTCGAATGAAACTCACCTAAGAGCGTTGATGGCCTGAAATACTCCGGCTTCTGGCGAGGCTTGTGCAACGAGTAACCTTGATGACAACTGCTCATGAGTCTGTTGTCACGAAGGAGGGAGAGGAGAATGGGATTGAAGATTAGCCTTACCAGAGGGGGATAGATGACTAGCTGCTGAATGTCCTGTCCTTTGTTGGATCCTTTCTTCGTAAGTTCCTATGGCTGGACGTTTCCGAGTGTTTGCAGAAGAGTAGATCTGGCGAGAGGGCAAGAAAAACAAAAGGGGAAGCAAGAGGGCGGAGGATCTCGTACAGAAGGAAAGGATGATCTTCAGCGTGATATCCAGTGATTAATGCCTCCTCTCAGCCATTACGTGGAGTAGAAGAAGGAGAAAGAAACGGTTGTACGTGGCTGTAGAGAGGATGAGGTGGATCTAGCGTGTTGTTGGGAATCAGAAGAAGATGAAGCTATCTGTCCCTAGGCTGCGCGTCCTGGGCTGAAGCGGAAGATCCAGCAAGCAGCAAGGCCCATCCTGAGCTGCACGTCTTGGGCTGGAGCGAGGCAGCAGTGCACCATTCTGGGCTGGGGCGAAGCAGCAATCAGCAAGGCAACGTCCAGGGCTCGCGTCTTGGGCTGTCTTGAAGAGTTCAACAACAGTAGGTAAGGTGTGGGTTGTCAACAGCTTGTCTGGGCCTTGTCACAAGATTGTCGGGCTTCGTCATGGCCTCGTCTCAGCCTTGTCATGGTCTCGTCACAGCTTTGTCATGGTCTCGTCAAAAGACGTCGTTATGACTTAGATTAGGGTTTGATACAATTCATCATTTTATGTGACTAAAAGAGTACATAAAATGATAGAATGTGTTCTAGTACAACCCTAGGTGAACTAGCAAAGGTCCACGGATCGAAAAACCGGTTTGACTCGGAATAAACGGAATTAAAATTTTCTGGATATTACAGTTGTTGCTGCGTATGTGTTTTCAGACTCCCTTGGTTGAGTGATGTCGTGTGTGGATTGAAGATTTAAGCTTTGGTCTCCCTATTGTGTTGTTGCTATCAAAGAACGCCCCCACGCCTTGGACTACCCACCCCTGCGGCTGCACCCTGTCGTCGCCCTTGCGCCTCCTGTCAACCGCCCATGCAGTTTATCTACAGTAACTCCCGTCTTTGGTGAGTTGCTTCCATCCTTATTTCCTTTTCCCTTTCCTTATGCTAGATCATGCTAGGCTGGACCTAGATGATTAGGGTGAATGTCAATTAGTGGCTTGTTGATCCTTATGAGTTAGTTATGGTTTGAGTATCTTGAGCTGTGTTGTGGTTGATGTACCTTGAGACTAGGAATCGTTCTTCCTAACATGTTGAGATCAGTTAGCGATCATCGAGACTAGAAGTAGGAAACTTCTAGCACACTAAAGTAGATTTGTTAGAGATCATTGAGACTAGAAGTATGTAGAATTCTAGCATTCGGTTAGTTTCTGATTCGCGATGCCTTGTCTAAGAAGGCAATTTATCCTTTCCTTCGGGAAGCTGAGCAGTTAACCGATTCTTGAGTTAACTTCGATTGAGGTAAGTCCCTTGGACTTACTTAGTTGCATTTCGTGTATTGGTTTGACCGTATAGGTGGTGTTTGTTGCTTTATCGTTATAACATAAACCGGACTAGGATGACATTATACCTTAATTGGCCCAAGTGTACTATAACCGGGCGGTGACCACTTGTCCAGTTCAGAATTGGGAAACTGGGAGGTGCTCTCGCGACCAGGTCCACAAGTAACGGATAGTATGCATCTGATCTATTCTTGTCGGCAACGGAAATGGAGGCGAGTTTCGGGAGATTCTCGTGTGACAAAATAATTTGAATTAGTAATGAATAACTTATTGAAAGATAATAGCCGGTTGTGTGCGAGCATGCTTTGCGTTTATATTCTTATATGTGTTTGTGCCTTTACTATCATTTTGATATCTAGAATGATAGTTAATGGTTTATACCAATGTTGTAGATGCCTTGCAGGTTAGAGATGCTGCTAAGTGATCCGGACGGAGTGATCAGCCGGGGTTCCCATACATTATAGGATAAGATCGAGCTTACATTTCAGTTGTTGTCTTTTTCATTTTGTTGTTGAACTCCGTTGAGAGTTCTTTGCTTTTCTCTTCGTTATACCTTATGGCTTTTTATATAGTTTTGGTTTTCCTTTATTTGTGTCTTGTTGTAAGATCCGATGTTATTGTTGTTACTCTAAGGGTCGGGACCCATTGTGATGTCCTAACCCGTAACGCTTTGAGTTTCTAGAACTTGGGGTGTTATAGTGAAAGGAAAGATGCTAGAAAAAAAAGTAACGACATACCTTGAAATTGTAGAAGCATACAACACAACCCTAGAAACAATTCCCACTATTTTGAACGATGTTCTCCTCAAGGATCCAAAACAGAGCCCTTTGATGCATGAAGCCTCCCAACCAGAGCCTTTCACACGCTTTCGAATGGATGCCATAACCCTTCAATGCCAGAAGCATCACCCTCGAGCCAACAATTGAACATGAAGATGGAGATTTGCATAACTGAATATGAATCCTCTCAAAGTCATTAATGACTGAAAAATTGAAAGAATCACGTTAAATTTGAAGGGACTCACATCACATCACATAACTTGTTGGTTTGAAAAATAAAGGGGCATTTTGGTTTTTTACAACTTTAAAAGTACTACAAATATAATCTTACAAAACATACACTACGAGTTTTTTTCCTAAAATATAAATCTACTAAAAAATCCACCACTCCATGCTACAACTACAAACCACGGCTACAACTATAAATATAATACTACCTCCGTTTTCGGTTCTGCTCCCCTGGAGATAATTTTTTAGCTTCAGGGTGAAGTTCAATGAATCTAGACCGTTTGTCGGATTTAAGGGCTAAGATAAGATCTTATAAAATAAATCTGAAATTAAAAAAAAATTATCAATCTCCCAAAATCTTCCTTTCACGCTTCTCTTCTCTTCTCATTCAAAACCGTCTGTTTCTCTTCTCCTTTAAAACCGATTGTTCGATAGCAACAATTAGGCCACATAGATGAGTTGAAAGATTATAACATCGGTATTCAAGTCCCCGCAAGCATCCTCAACCTTCGTCTGAACAATTCTGAAATTCAGGTTTGTCTATTTTCGATTTGTATATGGAAATTAATTATGGATGAATTTATGTTCCAATTAGGAGAACGGTTGTTAGAAGGGCTGTAAAACTTGTTTGGATCACTGTATGATCAATAATCAAAGGATATAAGTTCACTTATTTGAATCTTAAACTTGTTTATATGAAGTATAGTGATGCATATTAGATGTTCGATAGAATGCTCAAGAGAACTAATAATACATTATAGGTAAACTGATCATTGTTTAGCTATTGTAACTCTATATTGTTTACATACTGATATGCTTGATAACTTATTCATTTGAATCATACAGTTGAAATAGGGAAGTCAAGGATACTAGAATTTGGGTTTACAACTTATCTGTTAGCAACAACATTTTGGCATCTATCAAGTATTAAAATGCACCTTTTCATTGGTAATATTTTGTTTACAACTTATCTGTTTTTAGTCAGTTTACAACCATTTGTTTATGTATATTGATGTTGCTGTATCATATCTTCTTTGCAGTTTTCTTCATGTCTATAATTCTCGATTTGAATAACCTATTAGTTCAATTGGAAGAGCAATGTGCTTTCGCACAAAGATATGGGTTCGAATCCCATATAGGTTATTTCGTTTGCTATTCTCTCTAAGAGAAGGGTTAGCAGTTTATTGAAGTGGTTACAACATGTGTTGCTAACCAGATTTCAGTAATGCAGAATTACCAGATTTGAGTAATGTTGAATTACAAGATTTGAGTAATGCAGAATAACTCAGTTCAATGTTTCTTAAGAATAGTGTGAATAATATTCAGAGATCTGTGTTAGTCATTGTATACGATGCATGAGAGTATTCATTATACCATTCTTTAACCAGATATGAGTAATGCAGAATAACTCAGTTCAATGTTTCTTGAGAAGACAAGTTAATCCTATTATAACTTTAATCCTAGTGAAAGTAGATTCTAAAATATGTAAACATAGGATGTTGCACTCTGTAACTTTAATCCCAGTGAGAGACACACCCTTGTGCAGTAAACAATTGAATGACAGAAACACTGTGGATGACATACACGCCATTATTCAGTCAAGCATCGACATGTTCAACCATTACCATCCTGCATTAAATTTATTAAAAAGTTAGAGGTAAACTATACTAGTTTATATGGATGTAGTTACAAATTTGTTTATAACCATTATACCAAAGTGGTTAAAAGTCGGAATATCTTGAGAAATAACTTGATGATTGTGCATTGTAAAGGTCATATTTGAACCCTGTAAAAAAACAAATTTATCACAAGAATATTTTTTATGTATTAGTGCAAAAACAAAATAAATTGATATAAAGTTATATAATATATCTCTTGCTGTTTACGTTGAGTTTGCTTCTTCTTCTTCTTCTTCTTCTTCTTCTTCTTAAATTTCTCAATAAAACTCCGATGTCGTTTCCCTCTTTTTCTTCCATCTTTCTTCTTCAAGACAACATTGGAAGGAATAACTACACTCTCTTGTTGAATACTGACATTCAAATCAAGAATAGAAACAACAGATTTGTCCCCTCCAATTTGCATGCTAGACAACATTTCTTCGACTTGATGAATAACAACCTTCAACTTACTATCCAAAAATAAGGACGTGCTATCAAAATTGGCAGTCGTGAAGCTATGTTACAAACCGACGAAATAAAGCTCTATATCAGTGTGTAGTATCCAGTTAAGGGTCCCCAACAACAACTTTGCCACCAATATCTCTTAAAGTTCCACTTCGTGCTTCCTTTGTCCATCTCATTAGAATATAGTTATCAAGAACCAATTTAATATATATTAATCACATCAAGGACCTTTAAATCATGAGCACATAATATTCCCACTCTATCAAGCATATTACAACTACAAGCAACTGTTTGAGTGAGAGGATCACCAACAACTTTATACTCTACATCATCAACGTTGCTATCATAAAAAATTGGAAATTGCAACTATATACTCTTCACTCGACTGACCTTCAACCGATGGCTTGATATATGCAGTTGTAGACCAATCATATTCATCTTGAAAAGATTCAAAAACCTTAGGAGTGTACAATTGACCAACTTGTCTAAGTAATGGTGTCCTTTTCATCTTCATCCTAGGCAGCTTTTCCCGAGATTCAAATTCTGATTTTATCTCGTTCTGACGCTTTTGTGTGACAACCCGCTCAAAGTGAGTAAAAAACCTAATTACATCCATGTTGCAATGCAAATAGTCTTTCAAATCTTGATTCAAACTCTCCCACAATTATGTGCTCCGCATCCCCAAAGAAAACACATTCATCATATAATATTGTGCCCACTTCTTCTTTAAGGCATATATACTATCTAACCAAGAAACTTTTGTTACCTTTTCACGCAATGCATTGAAAGCTTCTTCAAAATCAACCTCTTTATCGTAATCATACATACAAGCCTTAAAATCTTGAAGAATAGTAGACCCATCATGAACTAGATTTTTGGTTGCATTTTGCATGTTGTGCCATGTACACAATCCATGCCACGTCTCAATCATAATCTCATCTATGGCCTTTCCCATGGAAATATCTTGATCCGTGAAAATAGTCTTTGGTTGCTTGTTGTCATGGGTTGCTAGAAATGTTTCAAACAACCACCTAAAGGATTCCGTAGTTTCATCATATAGAAGCGAAGCACCGAAAATAACAACTTCCCTAAAATGGTTAAAGCCAACGAATACACCAAGTGGTCTATTTTCCTTATTTGTCCCAAATGTAGTATCAAAAACAACAACCTCACCAAATAAGGCATAATTACAACAGCCTAAAATATGTTCGTTATTTACTCTTCACTATCCAATTATATTGAATATTGAAATGAAGGATTCTCTACAGTTTGCATATGAAAGTACCTTAATAGACTTCCAGCTTCCCCATACATCAAATTTCTTTGACGTTTTCTTTGCAGAGAATTTATGTGATCTCGATGTGTATATCCAAGTTTAGCAGATCCGCCAACATGTGATCCAATAAACTCATGTGCCACTTTAGGCTTAATCCCTAAGTTGTCAGCTAACTCAATTTCGATCGTCTAGGCTTCTGATATTTTTCTTTGCGATGATAATAGATGACTAGTCTCCGGTGAATGAAAGAGATGGTTATGCTCATATACAAAATCATGGATTTGATATTTGTTTGTTTCCTTTATCAACGTAAATCCGATACGAGCTTAGCAACATGTTCTAGTTTCAGCACAAAAACGCTTATCTAAGGTGATGTTGTTACCAATCTCACGATACCCCTCCTTTGCACAGGAAAATCTTCTTGAAGTAACCTCTCCCTTCTTGTTCTTGTTCACACATTGTTTACGAACCTTTAAACATGTCCTCCATACTCTAGCCAAACCCCCCAAACAACCTCTTCCGAATCAAATTCCATACCCACTTGAGGGATCCAGTTCATAGATATATTTCATACCCAATGATATAAAACTCATAAGGCAATGCACTGTAGTGAAAAATATTTATAAATTAGTAGATAGTCAATGATACAAGAGAGTGGATTAATGGAAAAAAAAATGATGAACATAACCAACCTATAATAGATTGAAGTCGATGGTGTTCTGCAAGAGGTTGAAGATATTAATTCTTCTCTGAAAGAAGCACGATAGACGTCAATTGTGGCTGACGATATACAGTTGAAAATTAGTTAATTCTAGAAGTTTATCAATTTAAAAAGGATATAATTTTTATTCTCAAAAGATATGTTACTTATTTTACTGTATATTTTTTGAATTAACAATTAAACATCGAGCTTGATTTTAATTATTTATTTCCCTCCTATTAATTAGCTTCTAAATAATTTAACTTTTAAATTAATTCCTTCTTACCTTCCTTAATTAATGAGAGAATTTCATCTCTTGATTTTAATTATGGGGTGTAGACGCCAAATGTTGTTAAGATTAACATGCTCAAATCCTTCACCCCTGTAATGGTCTAAGACCTAAGAATCTCCTATAAGACATCAAAAAATTCCAGGTTAATTTCTACTACTGCTTTGGCATATTTGGATGTTGTTTTCAGTCTTTAAATGAATAGTTGCTACAATGTAAGACTTTGTCAGTTACCTTTCAAGTATTGGTGAGAAGACCACTATTGTAATAACCGAGAATTTTAAACTCCGTTTAATACTGAATTTAATCGGATTCCGATCCGTCAATCTTTATCCTTAAAATAAAATTAAAACAAGATTTAATTTCTATCATTTTATGTGACCTTAATTCACATAAAATGATAAAATGATGTAACCGGAAATAATTCCGTATAAATGATAAAATGATGTAACCGGAAATAATTCCGTATAAATGATAAAATGATGTAACCGGAAATAATTCCGTATCTTTAAAATAAAATGATAACTTATTTACTACAATAAATAATTCCGTAATTATTTCCGCATTTTGTCTTTCGGTCCGGGGCGATTAACGAGTTTCCCTTAGCCTTGTTATAATGGGAGAGCAGGCCGGTTCTAGCCCACCATCAGGCCCAATAACCTTTCCGCCGGCCCACCTACTTAAGCCTAATCCTAACCCTAATCTAATCCAACATTTAACCTAATCCTTTTCCCTTACCTCTGCTGCGTAACTCGATATCTCCCTACCACCCGCAACACCGCACAACAGCAACAGTCGAGATCTTACCGCCGGTTGCTGCTGCCGCCGAACCGGGTACACGCTCGCCTCGCCAACGATGACGGAGTAAGGGACCGTTGGTGCCGCCGCCTCAAGCCCAGTCGGAACAGCCGCAAAGGTACCGCCCTACCCCTCTGTCTGAACTGTTTTACTCCATCCCCTCTGTTGAACCTTTGTAGCCTTCGATCACCAGCATCGCGAGATCATCAGCCTTACCGTCGACACCAGCAGTGCTCCTCCTCCCTTGCTGTAGTGGATCGATCGACACAACACCGGCAGTAGCGAGCCAGGAAGGGTGGTGCAACGTGTGGAAGTACAAGACACCGAGCCAGCTACGACCTCTGCGACAGCCACCTTGTAGGACCGTACTGAGCCGCGGTTCATCTCCGAGTGCGTGACGAGTAGTCGAGACGGGTAAGTAAACCTCTTCAGCTTGCGGTTATATACGTATATGGGTATAGAGAGGTAGGAAATTTGTGAGTGTTTATGTATAAGTTTAGTGCAGTGTATTTAAACTTGTATATAGATAGATGAAGGGTTGGAAGAGATGAATACGTATATAAGTATATATAAATGTATAATAGTGGAATACGTATATAAGTATATATAAATTTAAAATAGTGGAATATATATAAGTATATATACATGTATAAGGATGATGTATATATATAAGTATGTACATATGTATGAGGGTAATAAATATATATACCAGTATATGTATAAGAGGTGAGTGGTGAAGATAGGAGTCGGAGAGGGGTAGATACTCGGGTAGGAACGAGTGGTAAGAGTAGTAACCGGGAAGGGATAGAGTATAGACTTTAGTACGACCGGAGTAATGAGCACTAGATCTGAAAGTTTCGGGGGTTCCTAAGAGTGGTCAAATGCTATCGTTGATAACGAGTTCCACGTGATAAAGCATTCTAAGGTTTTGTTATGTTAACTTAAACTAAGCTCGTTCAAGTTCTCGGCCTCTTACCTAAACTTGGGAAGGGAGTGATGTTGTTCTCTTTGACGTGTATGTTTGGGTTTTGATCTTAGACCTAGTAGCTAAGTGTAAAGGTCGGACCTTAGCAACCCCTTTGAAATTCTAAAATCTCGTTAACTTTATAATCTCTAGTAAACGATCCTTGAGAACTAGATTATGGAAATAGGTTCTAAAAGAAAATATTAGAACTAAATGATAGACTTTCTGGGAATCTATGGGACCAAGGGTAAAATAGTCTTTTGCCTTAGAGTTGTATGTTGTATTTTCTCTTTAGGAGATTTCACCTCTTAGAAGTTTACAACTTCTAAGAGTATGAGATGTGATTTTGATCCACGTGCCTTGTATGACAGGCATTTGAGTTGCTACAGTTGCAGACCGAGTTGAGATTTTGAGAGTTGTGGTTTGATTCAGGTAAGTCCTTGCGACTTACTTAGCTGGTTTCTAGAGATTAATTGAGTGATAATAGTGGTGTGTGTACCATGTGTGTTATAATAACAATTTGTTAGGACGACCGTTGTTATTATGTGTTAAGGCCCAAGTGTATGTATAAGGGGCCGTGACATCACTGCCCAGCTCTGCCAGGAGACTGGGAGGTTCTCTATACCCAGACCATACAGGTACACGGTGAGATGCATCGGATCCACTCCTGATGGGTACACGGGGGCAGAGGCGATGTTTGGGAATCCCTCGTGTCACAAAATAAGTATCATTAGTAAGAGTGAATGACTTAAATGAAGATAATAAATGGATTGTTTGAAAGCATGATGAGTGTTTATTATTTTATGTGTGTGTGTGCTATTATTATTCTCCTAATGTTTAGATAACTAGCTAATGGTTGTTTTGTTGTGTTTTTAGATTTACCGCAGGTTAGAACAGCAGCTGAGTGATCCGGAAGTAGTGGTCAGCCGGGTCTCCGTACTCCTTAGAGTGGGGGTTTGGGTTGTTGCTTTGTTGTTCTTTCTTCTTGTTAAGCCAATTAGTCTTTTCCGTCGTTTAAGTATTATAGGTTGTTAGACTTTGTTGCATTCATCCTGTTAAAAATACATTTTTATGAATTTCGGTTTTTTCTTATTTGTGTCTTGTTGCAAGATCCTAGTAAAATTGTTGTCAAACTGAGGTCGGGACCCATTGTGAGGTCCTAACCAGTAATGTTCCGAGTTTTGATAATTTGGGGTGTTACAACATGGTATCAGAGCTCTGGGTTGGCAACAATGGCACTTGAAATCTTCTGAAAGACCGATTAAGTAATTAAGCGGAACCCGAAAAGGGATCTGAGTTTTAAAAAGGACTTTTGGTTTTCAAATGCATGCATAGTCTGGTTGGTTATAGAAAGTACGGAAGACCACCACTACTACCGCGGATCTTAGTATGCTTAGTATGGACTTTAGGTTGTTACTCTCTTTGGACTTATTGGCTTGATTATAATGATAGGTAATGTAGATGAGCATATGCCGAAGATTAATAGAAATTATAGTTATGTTATGTCCTTAACGGAGATAACATAATGAGTTTGTCACCCCTTTGACACACCTAAGTAGATTTGAAGGGTGTCAATGTGAGGATTAGTATGCACATCTTATGTGCATTAGGGTAGACGAACGGCGGACAACCCCTTCGAGCTTGTTGAGGAACGTCGAGACGAAAAAGTGAAGACTAAAAGACAATACCAACTACGATGACAAGAAGGGAATCCCAAGTCAACTCAATAGGATCAAATGAAGAATATACATGAGGGTAGTTCCGGTAACGCGTCGGATGACCGGCAAGTATACAAATTGGAAGAGACAACCCCTAGGTTCTTTCAAGATGGTGTAAAGCAACGTTACAAACAAAGGGGAATGCCTTCAGAAACACAAATAGGCATGAAGGTCAAGGTGAAATATAGTAGCGATCCAGACAAGAGGCATTGAATCTAAGCTTACTAATGGACCAGAAGGTGAAAGTTTGAGGCTAGAAGCAGAGCGGAATATGATCACTCTCGACAAGCTACTTGCCACCACAATCAAGATGGGAAACCGAGACAATCATAAGTGTAGGAGTCAAGATAAAATACATTGTCCATCCCGATACGAAGAATTAAAGAGCCGCAAAATGAAAGCTTACAGGCTGCTAGAAAGGGGAAGGCCGATTTCACCAACATGGAAATGGTGTGACCTCCTAGAACACAAGAATTACAACAAGGATTGGGATACAACAAAGACCGGATTTCTATGAAGGCGGAAGTACAAGTAGCACCCCAAGAAAGGAGGGTGTAGGAGAATGGTCTGGGTGAAAAAGAGGGTCTAATAACTTCTCGCTCACTAAGGGATTTAAATTAATAACACTAGCGGGTCATAACAGAGAACCGCAAGTGAACAATAACTCGAGTAAAAAGAATCATGGAGAAATGCCTACAAGTTATCGTAGGAGAATTGATAAGTCCGTTGACGGAAGATGAAGATACAACTAGACTCGTAAGAGTATAGTGTTCTTATAGGAGTGTAATTTGTAGAAGGAGATAAAGGAGTATAAATGGAAGAGAATTATTTTCACCTGGTATATCAAACCTCAAGAGAGATAGAAGAAAAGTAAGTCTACGATCTTATATAAGGTCAACTACATGCTAAATTGGTAACAACGGAGAATTTGCACGTGCTGGCTAACTAGTGATGGTTGGGTGACAGATAAGAAGAATAACCACAAGGTTATAAAGGAATTTTAACGACATCTAGTGAATTTCTTTCAGAGATCAACGACGGCAATGGTGAAGTTAAATCAATACGAGTACTAGTAGCCTTGATGGTAACATTGAATGAGTCCAATACGACAACTCTAATAAAGAAATTAAAGAGAAGCTCTTGACGGTCGGTAATGACCATTGATGATAGTAATGGTGTAAAGAGAATTGTTGTGAGTGGTTGCTTACTACTGATTAAGGAAAGATACCTATCAAAGTTAGTAGGGAGGGATCCCTGTAAGAAGAACTAGAAGACTAAGAAGAAGTAGATGATTGTGAATATGCCCTATGTCTTAGCATTCCACATAAGTTGGACTGATGGTGCTCCTCCGAGAAAAGGTGGGGTCAAACTGTCTAGATTGACAGGGGAAACCCTTGTAATTAAAAATGTAACACGGAATAATTGGAATTTCAGAGGCGGCACAAACTTATAAAGAGTATGATTTAAAGCCTTTGTGAAATGTGTGGTCGAGTTGTAAGGTGATGGAAGATGGAATCTACAGGTTGGCTAGAACATACATGAGAAGGAGTAAATTTGAATGACTAAAGGCTGTTATATGGATCCGGTATTACCCCAATAAGATGATTACCGAAAGGTGTATATATAAAAGTTTAATGAGAAATGGAGGTACTCCATTGAAAATTAAAGCTGAACAGATGACATAAGAGTTGATGAAAGTAATAAGACCAACCAACACGGTTTGTAAAGCGAGTACGAGGAAACTCAAAGGGGTAACTATCCTACTGGGGGTAAAGATTTAAACAAGGTAAAACGACACGAGCATAAGGACAACATAATAAATGCGAGTCAAAAACTTTGATTTTTGAGAAAATCATATACAACTGAGGTTTCTTATGCAAATGGTACCGATAGGTGTTTAATAAAAGTCATACATATCGGACCGATAACGCTAGGATGGATAAAGTGTAAACCAAAAGAATAACTTAACCATTAAGAAGGAAAGTCATGTATCAAAAGGCGGGTCTTGCTAAATTGGAATTAAGTGTTGAGATGAGATTGCCTTTGTGGAATCTATGTAAGAGTACAACGCAACTGAGGTTCCAAAATGAAATGGGCAGTAATGATCAATTGAAAGTTGAGACCGATTCAGGGGAGGGAATTGTTATAAGAAGAGTCATCTAGTAGAAGAGTTCACAAGACAAGCTTGAGAGACCAAAAGAGATAAAATGTCGACCCGGATATGAGGGTCTAAGGTGCATGGAAGGGATACCTACAATGGAGTGTAGAAGCAAAATGTAGACTTTGCAAGTGTGGAGAGGTTTTGACCTCTTCAAAGATATAGGAATTTGAAAGAAATCACAATGCCGGTATCAAAGAGTTGAAGCCCTATAGCGGAAACGACGGAGTTTCATGAAGGCAATATTGTCGGTAACACCAGCGAAGGAATGTATATATGAGAACGGCCTTGATGGACTCGAAAGTCCAAGGTAACCCCAATTATCACGGGACCTAAGTCATCAACACCGACGGTCCATGCAAGGGGATCTGCAAGGGGGTGATAACTAAAGTCATCAGAACTACGAAGACACTTACCAGCTATCGTTGAAGACTGGGAATGACTATTTATGTCAAGATGAATGACCCAATTGGGCTTGAGAAGTAGAGTTAGCCTAAGAAAAACAGAAGTGTGGAGGATAAAACGAATTAGCAAAGCATGAAAGGATTAATTGAGCAGATGATGCTCACCGAGAAATTTAACGCCAGTATAGGTATGAGAAGAGTAAGTCCAGGATATGGAGATAAGTCAATTATAGATGGACCGACGTCAACTGAGGACGTGTAAGAGTTGGTTGGTATTGACGAGTAGGTACCGTTAAGAAGAGACATTAGTGACTGCGGATTTAAGAGGTAACTTTACCGATGCCTTGGAGGATTCCCCAAGTAGGCAACGACAACCTTCAGGGATGATCTAAGGATATGGAGAGAAATCGGGTTAGAGGTTGCTTACTGGTTGGTTAAGAACAGACTACGGTTGAGTAAGAGAGTAAGGGTCTATTTGAAGAAGATCTTGCTAGTATTAGAAGGGAAGTATAGGCGGGAGTTGGGTAAATCATGTTGACCTCAGAAAGACGCCATTGTGCCTCATGGGTGTTACAACAGAAGCGTGGTAGGCACATAACCCACGAATGAAGAAAATCAATGTTAGGTTAACTATGATTTCAAGTTAAGGAATTAGAGATCTATATGAAAAGGTCCACTTGGGTGTGTGATTTGTTTTGAGTTATATAAATTTGAAAGCTTGACAAGAAGTAGGTGAAACCCATTAAATTAAGAAACGATCCGATTAGGTCACATTGAGGAAACCGGACCAAGCGGTATGTATTACAAAGAGCATTAGGCACTCAGTAAGGTGCCGACAGAAGTTTAAGATCATTTCAGAATCGATAGTCGGGAACTTTCGAAAAAGAAAAAAAAAAGTGGGCCAAGTGGAAAAAATAAATAATAATAATAATAAAATTAAAAAAATTAAAAAATAAAAATTTATGGTTTGATAGAGTCATCAAAAGAGTTGGAAGTAAGTTTAGAAAATCAAACCGTTGAGAGGGTACCTACCGAATCCGAGACACGTCATCAGCTATGAAGATCAGAAAATTTAGCCGGTTCATGCTTTTGTAGAGTTCCAGTGGTTTAGACGAGGAGCTGATGAGGCCACTTGGAATACAGAGGAAAGTATTAGACATAATTATCCCGAGTTCTTTGCGGGTTAGATGTCGCTTTTGTATCGACGGGTTAGTACTCGGATATTGTGTTGTTTGACCATTCATGTTTTATATTGATTTGCGTAGTTATTTTTTAATGTGATGTGTGTCTGAGCATGATGATTGAGTAGTTGCATGTGATTAGGGATATTATCCTAAGTTTCGGGACGAAACTTCTTTTTAGAGGGCACTGATGTAATAACCGAGAATTTTAAACTCCGTTTAATACTGAATTTAATCGGATTCCGATCCGTCAATCTTTATCCTTTAAATAAAAATAAAACAAGATTTAATTTCTATCATTTTATGTGACCTTAATTCACATAAAATGATAAAATGATGTAACCGGAAATAATTCCGTATAAATGATAAAATGATGTAACCGGAAATAATTCCGTTTAAATGATAAAATGATGTAACCGGAAATAATTCCGTATCTTTAAAATAAAATGATAACTTATTTACTACAATAAATAATTCCGTAATTATTTCCGCATTTTGTCTTTCGGTCCGGGGCGATTAACGAGTTTCCCTTAGCCTTGTTATAATGGGAGAGCAGGCCGGTTCTGGCCAACCATCAGGCCCAATAACCTTTCCGCCGGCCCAACTACTTAAGCCTAATCCTAACCCTAATCTAATCCAACATTTAACCTAATCCTTTTCCCTTACCTCTGTTGCGTAACTCGATATCTCCCTACCACCCGCAACACCGCACAACAGCAACAGTCGAGATCTTACCGCCGGTTGCTGCTGCCGCCGAACCGGGTACACGCTCGCCTCGCCAACGATGACGGAGTAAGGGACCGTTGGTGCCGCCGCCTCAAGCCCAGTCGGAACAGCCGCAAAGGTACCGCCCTACCCCTCTGTTTGAACCGTTTTACTCCATCCCCTCCGCTGAACCTTTGTAGCCTTCGATCACCAGCATCGCGAGATTGTCAGCCTTACCGTCGACACCAGCAGTGCTCCTCCTCCCTTGCTGTAGTGGATCGATCGACACAACACCGGCAGTAGCGAGCCAGGAAGGGTGGTGCAACGTGTGGAAGTACAAGACACCGAGCCAGCTACGACCCTCTGCGACAGCCACCTTGTAGGACCGTACTGAGCCGCGGTTCATCTCCGAGTGCGTGACGAGTAGTCGAGACGGGTAATTAAACCTCTTCAGCTTGCGGTTATATACGTATATGGGTATAGAGAGGTAGGAAATTTGTGAGTGTTTATGCATAAGTTTAGTGTAGTGTATTTACACTTGTATATAGATAGATGAAGGGTTGGAAGAGATGAATACGTATATAAGTATATATAAATGTATAATAGTGGAATATGTATATAAGTATATATAAATGTAAAATAGTGGAATATATATAAGTATATATACATGTATAAGGATGATGTATATATATAAGTATGTACAGATGTATGAGGGTAATAAATATATATACCAGTATATGTATAAGAGGTGAGTGGTGAAGATAGGAGCCGGAGAGGGGTAGATACTCGGTAGGAACGAGTGGTAAGAGTAGTAACCGGGAAGGGATAGAGTATAGACTTTAGTACGACCGGAGTAATGAGCACTAGATCTGAAAGTTTTGGGGGTTCCTAAGAGTGGTCAAATGCTATCGTTGATAACGAGTTCCACGTGATAAAGCATTCTAAGGTTTTGTTATGTTAACTTAAACTAAGCTCGTTCAAGTTCTCGGCCTCTTACCTAAACTTGGGAAGGGAGTGATGTTGTTCTCTTTGACGTGTATGTTTGGGTTTTGATCTTAGACCTAGTAGCTAAGTGTAAAGGTCGGACCTTAGCAACCCCTTTGAAATTCTAAAACCTCGTTAACTTTATAATCTCTAGTAAACGATCCTTGAGATCTAGATTATGGAAATAGGTTCTAAAAGAAAATATTAGAACTAAATGATAGACTTTCTGGGAATCTACGGGACCAAGGGTAAAATAGTCTTTTGCGTTAGAGTTGTATGTTGTATTTTCTCTTTAGGAGATTTCACCTCTTAGAAGTTTACAACTTCTAAGAGTATGAGATGTGATTTTGATCCACGTGCCTTGTATGACAGGCATTTGAGTTGCTACAGTTGCAGACCGAGTTGAGATTTTGAGAGTTGTGGTTTGATTCAGGTAAGTCCTTGCGACTTACTTAGCTGGTTTTTGGAGATTAGTTGAGTGATAATAGTGGTGTGCGTACCATGTGTGTTATAATAACAATTTGTTAGGACGACCGTTGTTATTATGTGTTAAGGCCCAAGTGTATGTATAAGGGGCCGTGACATCACTGCCCAGCTCTGCCAGGAGACTGGGAGGTTCTCTATACCCAGACCATACAGGTACACGGTGAGATGCATCGAATCCACTCCTGATGGGTACACGGGGGTGGAGGCGAGGTTTGGGAATCCCTCGTGTCACAAAATAAGTATCATTAGTAAGAGTGAATGACTTAAATGAAGATAATAAATGGATTGTTTGAAAGCATGATGAGTGTTTATTATTTTATGTGTGTGTGTGCTATTATTATTATCCTAATGTTTAGATAACTAGCTAATGGTTGTTTTGTTGTGTTTTTAATTTTTACCGCAGGTTAGAACAACAGCTGAGTTATCCGGAAGTAGTGGTCAGCCGGGTCTCCGTACTCCTTAGAGTGGGGGTTTGGGTTGTTGCTTTGTTGTTCTTTCTTCTTGTTAAGCCAATTAGTCTTTTCCGTCGTTTAAGTATTATAGGTTGTTAGACTTTGTTGCATTCATCCTGTTAAAAATACATTTTATGAATTTCGGTTATTTCTTATTTGTGTCTTGTTGCAAGATCCTAGTAAAATTGTTGTCAAACTGAGGTCGGGACCCATTGTGAGGTCCTAACCAGTAATGTCCCGAGTTTTGAGAATTCGGGGTATTACAACTATCATGTCACCTGAAGTACTCATCGCTACTGGGGGCAGTTACCTATCTCTCTAAACCTTATCATCGCAAAGCAACAATTTATAGGAAATCACAAAAATCAGCACATATTGTAACCATTTCAATAAACTGCTAGTCACTTCTCTTAGACAGAAAAGCAAACGAAATAACCTATATGGGATTCGAACCCATATCTTTGTGCGGAAGTACATTGCTCCTCCAATTGAGCTAATAGGTTATACAAATAAAAAATTATAGACATGAAGCAATCAACTTGAGTCTTGACAACATCCAAAGTCAACACCTACCAAAAATTTCATTTTTTTTACACAATTGCTACTTGACAATGAGCATCTGTCTTTTGTAAAAATCTGATAGCAACATGATATGTAAGTAAGAAAGAAGAGTCAATATTAGAATTTACAACAATCTAAACTGTTTTTTTTGTTTAATTAGAAATTTAGAGCAACCTCGAGTTCTAACAATGAGTAGCACGTTAATCTTCTTCATTATCGAAAAACATCAATTTGATTAGTTGATGCTCTTTCTTGTAACCCAAATGTTTGTATACTATTTTCACTTGTTAGCTCTTGTCTCTGTTGCCACAACCAGTGCTTGACGTAGCTGATCCATCTCTTGGTCTTCTACAGTGGCATCTTGTTCTCTTTCTACATTAGGTTTTGAGTTTTGTCGAACACATTGTAGTATCACTATTCATAAGAAAACTGCAAAGAAGATATTATACAGTAACATCAGTATACATAAACTAAACTAACTAAAAGCATATAAGTTGTTGCTCTTCATGAGCAATGCAAAGAACTTAGGACTCACAATAATACAGTGGAGTGTGGAAATCTAAAAGGCAAATCAAAATTATAGATACAAAATTTATGATAGCAAGAAAAACTGTCAAATATTCTTGGGCATTCTATCAAGCAGATAATGTGCATCACTTACAACACCTTTCAAGATCCAAATAAGTGAACTAATATCCTTTGATTAATCATCATAAATTGATCCAGACAATTTTTACAGCCCTTCTAACAATTGTTCTCCTAATTGGAACAGAAATTCATCCATAATTCATTTCCTTATACAAATCGAAAATAGACAAACCTGAATTCACAATTGTTCATACGAAGGTTGAGGATGCTTGTAGGGATTTGAATACAGATGTTACAATCTTTCAATTCATCTATGTGGCCTAATCGTTGCTATTGAACAACCGGTTTTGAAGGAAAAGAGAAATAGACGATTTTAAATGAGAAGAGAAGAGAAGAGAAGCGTGAAAGGAAGATTTTGGGAGATTGAGAATTTTGTTTTTAATTTTAGATTTATTTTATAAGATCTAATCTTAGCCCTTAAATCGGACCAACGGTCTAAATTCATTGAACTTGACCCTGGAGTTAAAAAAATTAACTCAGCGGGGGAGCAGACCCGTCCGCTCCGGATTCGGCTCCGGTGAATTTGGAAAACAACTTCATGATGAAGCTGGATAGATATAAACCCTGATTAAAATCAAAAGTTGAGATTGACTATATTAGTTATGTTATAAAAGGTATTATATTGATTTACCATTTAAGATATATAAGTTAAGATTTTATTTAAACAAAAACTAAAATATCAAATAAGGATTTTAAGCTTCTAATTTATAATCTAATAAACCTCATGAAACTAATATTAATTATATCAATGTAAAATATTATTCATTAAAATGTCAAATTTTCTATTTTAATTTTTTTAATAATATTTTAAAATTAAAAATCACTTTGTAAAGTATCATTTATTAGCTTGTATCATCAATATATATTATTACTACTTTATTTTAACAAAAATCTTTAATTCACCTTGATGAATTTTATCAAAATATTTATTAAATTTAAAAAATTTATCTCTTAAAAAGTTTCGGCCCTGTTAAAAAATTTAAGTTAATAAGCAAGTTATAAAAAATTTATTTATTTTATAACACTTTTTTCAGAGGAAACATAAAAATTGTCACTTATTTGTTTTTTTAAGGTTTTTAAATAGAAAAGATAGTCACACAATTAATATTAAGTTTTTAATTAGTAATGGAGAAGAAAGAATAATTATAAATTAGAAAATTATATTTTGAAATTATTTAAAAGTAAATTTAAGGAGAATCTTAACTTTTATTGATTAGATGATTACCTTTTATAGTTTAATTGGACAATTAATCCCAACCTTTGATTCTAATGAAGGGCTAATATAAGTTCAACTTCATCGTGAAACTCAACTTCACCGGATCCGAATCCGCCCGCTCCGTTTCATTATAATTGTCTAGCTAGTCTCAAAAATATTTTTCAAAATAATTGTCCATAAATATTCATTTAATGTCAAAAAATTTTAAAAACGAAAATTATCCATTTACTATTTTGAAAAATGAAAATTATATTCAAATCCTTATGTTTTTTTATGAATAATAACAATAAACATGCCCTATATTTGCCCATTTTTAAAGCCAATATACCAACGTTTGGGAGATTTACTATCTCTTTCGAGTTTCGACACACAGAATAAAGAGGTCTCCTTGGATATGGCTCCTTGGCCGAAAGAAGCCGACTCTATCCCCCATCCGCCGGCAAAGAGCATCTCCCTCTCTGTTCTTCCTCGTTCTTTGCAATTTTCACATGTGTGATAGGGTTTGTTCGACAGAAATTTTGGATCTTCCAAAGTCAATGATGATTTTTCGATTCATACTTGGGGTTTATTCTTTTTTCGATTCATCTCTTTCACTATTGCCTCTATATGACAGTGTAGACAATTCTCTTACAGTGCAGGCTATTATCGGTTCATGAATGTTAATTTTTTAGTAGGTTAAGAATTCAATGTTTATGTTATAGTGGAAGCATAGAGATTTATATGATAGTGCAGACAATTAACCATGAATCTTATCTCTTTGTATCTGTTATTGACTGGTTATTTTTGAGTTTATATGACAGTACAGTCATTTATCCAGCAATGATGGTTATGCCAACTTTATATTCTATGAATCCTATGTTCTACACATCTCATCTCTTTGTATCTTTTTATTGGTGGGTATGACAGCTTGTATTTCTATGGCAACTTTTGTATTTCTTTATATTCTATGAATCCTATGTTCTACACATCTCATCTCTTTTGTATTTCCTTAGCATCTTTGGTTAATTATATTACAAATTTGGGCTTTATGTTTATTTATGACAGTTTTGGTTATTTGCATTTTTACAAGCATAGTTATGACAGATTTTGGTTCATGGAAACACACTAGCTGTTACAATATTCATTTCTATGACAGCATTGCATTTATTAGTTCTCTATGACAGTTAGTGTGTTTAATTACAGTTTTTATAAGACACATCCAATTTAGGCAAAAGTAGGCAACAATTTTTTTTTCTATGACAGCTAGTGTGTTCATCAACTTTGTTTTGCATAATGATGTTAAAATTACATTTATGTGTGTGATGTTTTTGTAGCAACCTAGCAAATCAAAGTCACCCCAGATAAGTACAGTAGAAGAAGGTGGTCAATGGATAAACTAGACAGTTTGGGAGGTTCAAGAACATCAACAATATGAAGAAGCTGTACAGACTCCATTGATTTAGCCGACACCAAACAACTGTTTGAAGACTGTTGTCAATTTATCATGGATTGCGCCTTGTAGCTATTAACAAGCGACAAAAAGCACTAGTAGACGCCCTCAACGAACGAATCTTAAGGGCTCGGGAGGAAGAAATGAACCATTTGGGTTCCAATACATTGCTAGTCGACCAGCTATCTGAGGCTTCGTCGAGCTATTGTGTAATACGTGTTAAAGCATACTGTTGCACTGTCTGTGATAAAGAAGTAGAGGGTTGTTATGTATGCAGGCATCTTTGTTATTATAATTCTCGTGCTTGCTCTGGATACTGCCTTAAATTGCACATGATAGTTGTGTATTAGAATGCACTTTTTGAAGCAGTTGTGGTTTTTATATTGTGATTGAGTATGTCCACAAACTGACTTTCCTTGGTTGTACCGAAGTTTGGGAAATTTTTATGTCGTAAACACTTTATAATGTAATGGTTGAATGAATTCCAAGTCTGGGCATATGAAATATATGCTGTTTCTTACAGTCTTTTGTTCATCTTTGTTATTATAATTCTTACTGTCTCTTTTTGGGTCGATCATGTTCAAAACTGACAAAACTCAATTGACAGCAGTTTTTTTGGTCAAAACAGATGGCTATTTTTTGATAGGATTTTGTTTGCTCTGTTTGCTGAATTTGCCCAGTTTTGTTGTGAAATCTGAAAATAGTATTGTGTAGGCATGACCTTGTTTGCTTTGTTGTCAAAACTGAAAACTGAAAACAGAAGTATGGAATTGACTAATACATTATCACCATTGCATTCTGGGCACATCATATATCTAAATGGATTTGAATTTTGCTTCTTACCAACTGGGAAGGATGTGGTGTTTGCATATATAACATAGTTGGCTAAATCTGGAAGTAAACATGTGTTATAGGGGTGAGAGAACTGGTTTAGATATACCCCAGCAGATTAACTTCAAATATAAACAAGTGGCAGTAAAGCTTGGTTGCACAACCTCATTACATTGGTTTCTCTATCCTAAAATATTTTGTCTATCCTGAAATAAAGAGTTCAACAGTGGCAATATATTCATTCTCAAGCTGAAAGCTTAAACAAATTGTAGATTAGTTGCTGCCAAAACTGGAAAAAATTGAAAAATGTATGATTGTTGTTGTTTCCAGTTGCTATCAAAACTGATCAGTTGTAGCCATTTGCTGTCAAAACTGAAATCAGAAGTATGTAAACCGCAGAACAAAATTTAGGACAACAACACATTGCTTCCTAACTGGCTAACAGGAATAGTACAGTACATATATCTAAATGAGGGTGAGTCAAGAAGACTCAGACTAACATCAACACAGTAATTCCTAACTCGCTAGCAGCAATAGTACAGTACATATATCCAAATGACATATCTCTCTATATGATGGTGTTCCTAACTGAGTAACAGGAACTATACAGTACATATATCTAAATGAGGATGAGTCAAGAAGACTCGACCGGCATCTCGTATCGACACAATGGGCAGACGTGGTTGGTGTCAAACCAGCGCAGAATGCAGGACTCGTGGAAAACGTGGGAACAGGGAAGCGTGAGCGAACTAGCTTGCCGCTCTATGCTGTCAATGCAGATACAACAGTCGGGACGAGTCCAGTCAGCCTCGAACCTCTCAACACCCTGAAGAATCATCTTCTCTGCCCTCGTAATGATCAGATCCAAAAGCGGTAAGCGGGCTGCGCGTCTTGTGCTGGGCACAACCTCCTGAAACGACTCCAACATAGCCCTATCGAGCGCAGAAGAAGAATCAGCAGCAGTATGGGGAAACCGAAACTCGACAAAGTGCACAGATGTGAAACCGCGGCCAGAGCAACGGTGAGCAATGTTTGCAGGGTCGATGACTTGGGAGATGAAACTGCGAGCGATCGCGGCAACGTCTCTCTGAGGGAGGTGCATTAGGTGGTCCGTGAAGCGGTGGTAGACGTGATGCCGGTAATCATGATAGCTGATAAAAGGGGTTGATTCAAAGCAGGGGATTGTTAGGTAATCAATGGCGGACGAAGGGCCGGTGACTAGCGACGCAACCACCAGGTGGCCGCATGCTTGTTCAGTCCGAACAAGCTCTTCTCTTCTTCGAAAGCTAAATTCGAGCAGTTGGGTTGGCATGGCTGCTCAAGAGTCGAGCGATTCTGCGGTGCAAGTTTGGTGATCAAATTTGAGTTCTTGCTTGAGATCAGATGACAGGCCTAATTTTACAAGGGCAAAACGCGTACAAAATCAAGCCGTTGAGTTTCCTTAGAACAGAGTTACAGAATGAATGAAGGTAAGCGGGAAATTTGAGTTCTTAGTTGGGTGATCAAATTTGAGTTCTTAGCCCTAATTTTACAACGGCAAAACGCGTATTGATTCAGTTAAATTCGAGCCGTTAACATTCCAAGCGGCAAATTTTGTTTTTCCAGACCAAATGAATTAAGGAAGATGGGATTCTAGGAATCAGGGTTTCTTGTTTGTATGAGTTGATTTTTTAAAAATAAATAAAAATGATGTTAAATTGAATACGTATATAATTTGGATATCAGGTTATTTTTAAAATAAATAAAAATGATGTTAAATTAACTTTCAAGAATTTGATTTTTTAAAATCACATACATGTCACTTATAAAATGAAAGCCAAAAAATCAAATTAATTTTTTTTTTAAATTAGATGCGTATATCTATATATATCGAAATTAGTGTTTTCTTCTCTGTGTGAGAATGAGATTTTGAGAATTCCTTTTAATCAGATTGAGAGATTTTCTTGAATTACCGGATTTGATAGGGTATTTGTATATAATTTGGATGTCCGATTATTTTAATATATATATGATGATAAAATACCTTTTAAGAATTAATTTTTATAAATCAGATACGCACCGTGCATATAAATCAATTCCAAGCGGAAAATTTTGTTTTTTCTTTTTTTTTCGGACCAAAATAATTAAAAAAATGGGATTCTCGAAATCAGGGGTCTCTTGTTTGTATGAGTGCAACTGAAATCCAGTTCCTTTTAATTACCGGATTGAGATATTTTTTATATTCATAGATAATTTGAATATAATTTGAATATTCAGTTATTAAAAATAATGTTAGGTTAACATTTAAGAATTGATTGTTTAAATCACATGTTACGCTGAACAAAAAGATTTTAAAAAAAATCAATTCACTAAATAAGTTTTGATCTAAATAATATTTTACTTTCTTGTTTTAATTTTAAAACTCAATTTTATAGTTTTATTTTACTATGCATACTACATAATGTTTTTTTTCTTCTTTATTTTGAATTTTTATACAGTACTAGTTTATATCCCGCACCTCGTGCATGTATATTTAAATATTTTATTTTTTAAAAATAAAATGTCATCAAGTTATGTAAATGGGTAAGGTACGAGTATATTTATATATTTGATTTTTTTAAATAACATGTCATCAAGTTGTATATGTGCAAACTAATGATATATTTATAAAATAAATCAAACTAAATATTTTTTTTAATTTATCACTAACAAAAATTTTGTAAAAAAAAAAAACTATATATAATTTTCAACTTACAATATCTTACATTTAGATCATTCGCCATGAGAAATATTTGTGAAAAATACGGAAACAAACACCTTACCTTTTATAAAATATTATATAAGATAGTTTGTTCAAATTTATATAATTTATAATATAGTTTTAAAAAAAATCAATTATAGAAAAGTTTTCTCAACTGAACAATTTGGTAGATTCACTTTACAAGCAATTAAGTCATTTAGTTAACTTGGTTATTGTCCACAGATATCACAATAATATAAAGGTTACGATTTTTACTTATTGTCTATAAGAGAAATTAGAGTATAAATTTTTGTAATATCATCTAAAATTAATGGTAATTTAATTACTAATTTGAAAAGAAAAAATAGTTAAACTTTGAAATACGGTTTTTTAATAGAATTTAGATATTATCTTTATAAATAAAATATGTTTTAACTTGTTGGATCTGATCAAGTTATATAAAAAATTTGTGATTTGGTTGTTATAGTATTAACAATAAGGTTTATAAATATTTGTAACAAACTGATATGTTAATTAATATTATTGTGTAATAAATTGGATAAAAAAGTTATATATTTTTTAATATCTTTTTATAAATATTTATTTTATAAAAACTAATTTGGTTGTTAGGCAGAATATTTTTGATTAATATTATAAATTATTCCGTAACAACCCCTGTTTGTTAAGCTGAATTTTTTAGAAAAGTTTTATAAATATTTGTAACAAACTGATTATGCTAATTAATATTATTCCATAACAAACTGATTATTTTAATTAATATTTTGGAAAAAGTTCAACTTTAGTGAAAAAGATCTTATGGCTTAATTACTGAATTTTAAAAAATTTAATTGCTAGAATAAACCTCATGCCGCCACGTCAACCGTAGTGACTTCTGTTTTATTATAGGTATATAGATTACGGGAAGTGTTCAAGTAAGGCCCATTATTCCGGTACGGCCGTGCGGCCGTCTGTACGGCCGACACGTGTCCCGGAATTTTTTTTTTTTTTTTTAAAAAACGATTAAAAGTAATAGTTCAAATTTTATTATGGAATAGTTCATAACTTATAAAAGGATAGTTCATAACTTATAAAAGGATAGTTCATGAACTATAATAGGATAGTTCATAGTGCAAAATTTATAAAGGAATGAAAGTAATAGTTCAAAACTTATTAAGGAATAGTTCATAACTTCTAAAAGGATAGTTCATGAATTATAATAGAATAGTTCATAGTGCAAAATTTATAAAGGAGTGAAAGTAATAGTTCAAAACTTATTATGGGATAGTTCATGAATTATAATAGAATAGTTTAAAGTGCAAAAATTTATAAAGGAGTGAAAGTAATAGTTCAAAACTTATTATGGGATAGTTCATGAATTATAATAGAATAGTTCATGGATTATATTAAAAAGTAATAGTTCATGGATTATATGGGAATAGTTCAAAGTTTATAGGAGAATAGTGCATAAATTATAACATGGTAGTTCAAACAAATTTTCATTCGTAAGAAAAAAAAAATCGTTTCAGAAAAGAAAGAAAGAAAAAATCGTTTCAGAAAAAAAAAAAATTTTTGGGACACGTGTCGGCCGTACGACCGTACCGCAATAAAGCGACCGTACCTGAACATTTACCTATAGATTACAAATAAGATAATGTTGTAGTATTAAATTTAAGCTTTTTGTTAATAAAATTAAAGATATCGTGATAACTAATAATTTCAGTATTTTTTTTAACAAATTAACTTTCAGTCCGATTTTAACTTATTTAAAAAACGACATAATTTTATTTTCCTACTTTGAATCTACCGTAGGGAAAATTGTGGTTCAACAATGACGTTACAACCGGCAAAATATATGGGGTGTTAACATCTTGTTGTGGTGCATTGACACCTTATTATGATGTATTTAGTGTAATATCCTACAATTTTAATAGTTAGTTATAGAGTTATCGTTTCTTCTAAGTAACTATAATGTGTTTCTATATTAAAGTGTTATTGAATTTCCGTAGTATCCTCATTGTGATTTAATTAATTGAATAGAAATATTGTCTCAGTCTGGTGCTTACACCAAACCGGTTCATCCTTTTTTTTTAATCCCTCACTTTTTTCAACTGATATGATCCCTTCTTTTTGTGGTTCCTTTTCATTACCTTGTGTCCATGCTTGATGTTTCTTCTTTGTCCCACCAAGTTGAGGGGATGGTGAAGATAAATCCACATATTCAGATGTCACTTACGTTTCGGTGAAACCACACATTCAGTTTCTATAGATATTTGTGAATCGAAGAGTGAAGGCTTCTTTAATTATAATGGGCAAAGGTAAACTAACAAATAAAGAGTTAAGCATAAATGTACGGCTCAATACTCTCTAACACTCTCCCTTAAGTTGGAGGTGTGATTCAACAAATCCAAGCTTGAGCAGTAAAAACTAACTTGAAGTTTTTTTTTTTGTTTTTGACACTCTTCGCTACTTGCACTTGAGTAGAGCGTGAAAATTGTTGTTGGAGCGAATAAATGCAAGAAGGATTCATGTAGATTAGCATTCTAGGGTAGGTTTTTGGCCCTAGGACATAGGTAGATTAATGCTCTATGGTAGATTTTGGGTCCTATGACGCAAGTTGATTAGTGTCCTAGGGTGTCCTAGGGTAGGTTTTGGGCCTTAGGACATAGGTTGATTAGCTTCTTAAGGTAGGTTTTGGATCCTAGGATGCAGGTTGATTAACGTCCTAGACTAGGTTTTGGGTCCTAGAACGTAAATTGATTAGCGTCTTAGGGTAGGTTTTGGGACCTAGGACACAGACAGATTAGCGTCCTAGGCCTAGGGCAAGTTTTGGACCCTAAGACGCAAATAGATTAGGGTGCGTCCTAGGAAATTGATACGAAGGGATGTAATGATGATTTTGTTTTGTTAGGTTATCTTGAGACGGAAGCGTATATAGGGATAGTGTGATACAAGTAGAGAATTTTACGCTCTCTTTATCCTATACGCGAAAAGAATAGGTACTAAGTTTCCGGCCACATGGTGGAGGCATCTCCTCCGGCGGCGGTGACTGGCGAGAAAGCGAGCGACGTTACGAATGACCAAGATGCAACTATGGAAGATCAAAATTTGACCCCGTCTGATGGAAAACATTTACCAGTTGTTATTTCTTCTACTATTGAAGAAATAGTTACTAATGACAGCAACAAGGGCGATAAGGGGGCTACTATTGAAGTTTTGACAGCGAGGCCTGCCGTTATCCCTGTGGACATAGAAGTGTCGGATATGGAGGCGTCCCCAGGGGATGCAGCCACTGACGCTACTAAAAGTTTGAACGAAATAGCACCCAATGAGGTAGTTACTACGACGTGGAGTGATGTGCTGGGAGGGGCAAAGGCATACATGGCCAGTAAGGACGGGATCTCATTGAACACATTGAATGGGAAGATCAAGATGAGTTTCCCATATGGTCCTGAAGGTGACCCTGTACTGGAGATCGATGTGGAAACAACCAAACAACTTGAAGCCAAGTGGCATAGCTCTATCGTGTTTAAAGTCCTAGGTTACCCTATCGCCTTCCCAGACATGGAGAGGAAAATAAGGGTGATAACACGATTTATGACTTAGGTTTAGGTAATCATTTAGATAGATTTCTCGCTCATTCATGCATGGTTTAGCACTAGTTCACGACGTTTGCACTCAATTCACGTTTTTTTGCCGAGATAGACGTCTACACGGACTTGTGCATTGCTTTGTAGGTATTTTGGGAGATTTAGGAGCTAAAACGATACGTTTGAGGATCGTTCATCAAGATGACACACCCTCGGACTCATTAGGATACAAGCTAGAGGCTAAGGAGGACTCATGGAACCTTGCCAACACAAGCCATGCACTAGATCATAGCTTAACGAACCAAAACAACGCTGAAGCACCAAACCACGGTTCACTGAAGGTCCACGGCCGTGGAACCAACCGTGATTCTTGCCAGGTGGTTGTGACAGCTGTGCCACGATCTCTTGGCCAGCTCTTGCAAAGTTGTAGTATAAATGTGGTCCTGCATTGGCTGAGAGGGGTATCTTTCAATTGGGGGATTTTCCCATCACTCTACACACACAACAATACTCTCAACAAGAAGATTCTTTGAAGAAGAAGGTAGAAGGAAGCTACCATTGGAGAGGAGTTTCATTGAAGAAGAAGAAGAACATACCATTGATAGACCTTGATAGCTTTGTAGTGAAGAATTTCGGAATCGATTTCTAGAGTTGTATGAACCATTTAAACCTTCTTTAAGAAGGGTTGTGAGTCATTCTAATTCCATTTTCAGCTTGGTTTTGTTTACTTCACTTGTTCATCTCTTCCTCTTCATTATCTTGCAAATGGAAGCCATGATTTTATGTTTGATGATTTCGATTGCTATGATGAATGTTGTAGGCTAAATAGATGTGATTCTAGGGTAAGGAAAGAATGGTTATGGCTTGGACTATGATAGGATGGACTTAGATTTGACCTTGGATGAGTCACTCACTTAGACGTAGCCTCTGTTAGGATCCACGGTTTGTTCTTGCCAAACCACGGCCGTGGACTTGGTAGAACACCCCGTGATTCTCCCTGGTTCGATGGATCTAGCTTTAGATTGTTAAAATGTTGAAATCCTAGTGTTTGTTGAGTTAAATCTATCCTAGGGTGACCTAGTGTTAGCAACTAAGTGTTAGGAGAGACTTACCCGATAATCCTTACTCTTAGATTCCAAAGATGACAAACCCTAGGTAGTGGTGGGCCTCATAAGCCGCCATTGGACTAAGTGTGCTAGGATAGTTGCTTAGGACTAACCCTTTCGAGACTTACCCGGTAAGAATAGGTTAGATCTCTAAATGACAATCCGGTTTGTGTAGAATTCCGTTCCTTAGGTTCTTAGAGACTTACCCGGTGATGAGATCTTAGGGATAGACTACTGGACCATGAGACCTACCCGCTGATTGATCCCAATCTAGAAACACTCATTCCCAACATATTATAGTTAATCCAAGGAATGATTAGATAGCTTGAGTCCTATGCCATAACCGGACTTTCCGCCCCCTAGAATCCACTTTTCTATCTTTGATCTATATCTCGTTTAGCTTGTTTGATTGTGTTGATTCGTAGCTTAGTTGATTGTTCATTTTATATGATTTGTGATCTTTGTTTGATCACCCAAAACCCTCCAAAAACATTGTGTTTTCCATTTTCTTTATTCCCCATCTTATCTTAGTCTAGATTCACACTATCTTTGATCATTGAATGACTTGATTTCACCTCAGTCCTTGAGTTCGACCTCGGAATACTTTCCTTTCTACAAACGTCCCGTACACTGCGGGTTTCGCTAGGTAGTTTAGGATTTAGTTCGAGTTATAAATGTAAAGCTTTTTGTGCTACTAATCCTAGCGTAACAAAGGGAATTATGGAAATGTGGTGACAACCTTCATTTAATCGATCTGGACAATAGCTACTTCTTAGCCCGCTTCAGTAGTGAGAATGAAACTCATGATGATTCTAACTGGAGGACCCTGGGCGGTATTTGGAAGGTGCCTGATTATGAAAAGATGGACACCGTATTTTGTCACCACCGAACCTATAACCTCAACACCCATTTGGATCAGAGTCACAAGAGTCCCGGTTCAATGGTACCATGAAGCAATCTTATGGAATATGGCGTTAAGAGTTGGAAACCCACTTCTCATTGATCTAAAAACTCTCCATTTTAATAGGGGTAGGTTTGCTAGAATTTGTGGTGAAGTAGATCTCAGCCGCCATTTGAAGAAAGTCATTGTTATCAATGGTAAAGATGCCCAATCGAATATGAAGGTTTAGATACTATTTGCTTCAAGTGTGGAAGGTATGGTCATCTTGTGTCTCAATGTAATTTCGAAAGTCCTTCCAAGATCCAAAGTACTGCATTCCAGGAAATGTCAGCGTCAACACAAGATGGGCCAGCAACTCCATTACAGTCCAATCCTCCTACACCGTTGGCACCACCGTCAACCGCAGCTCTGGTTGATGACGACTCCGGTTATGGGCCTTGGATGATGGTGGCAAGACGAAGAAGACTGGAAAAAGGAAAGAATATCGCCAACCCTAATTATGGACAAACTGCCTTCTCTGGAAGATATCAAAATACACAACCACAAGGGAAGCAATCTAATATGAAAGGCAAGACTCAAAGTACCGTTAGTAAAGGGAAAGCCATCTATAATGAGCCGGATCAGTTGGGTCAACTTGTTCTGCCAAGGAAAACTAACCCAAACGTGGCTTCCACTAGCAAAGCCCATGAAGTTCCCGATAATGCCAATCTGGTTGCCCAGAAGAAAATAGACGGAGCATCACACGTAGAGGCAGTAACGACAAATATCAATAGTGAAGACAACACCAAGACAAAGACAACGGCTATTGTTTTCAAAGCAAACCCCATTAGTTCACCTAACACCACTATCAACGAGGGGAGGAAGAAGACTCGCAGTAAAGCAAAGAATGACACTAGACGGTTGGCTTGGAGAGTGAAGAATGCAAAAGAATATCTTCAATATCCAGGAGCCACAAAGCGTAAACGGCAGGGCGAGGTAAACGTTCATTCACCATCTCATTTTATTACGGGTATTGTGGTTGAAGGTAATGGAACCCCAGCTCCTCAAACTACACTAGTATTCCTTGGCACTGGGTCTACGGAGAACCCGACTATGATTCCGGAACCCACTAATACCCAAACTGTACCTCCCGTTCAGTTAGAACACACTGAGAATGGTGTTGATGCTGGACTTGAAGCTCCTGTATTACCCATCATGGAAGAGGAAAGCAAAAGATCCGATGTGGAAATGCTGGAGACGGCGACAAGCAGGAGCGGGCACTCGGCCTCCACATCAGACGTGTAATGTCTGGGTTTGGTTTATTCCCCCTTTCTCTAATAAGTTTCCTAATGAATGTTCTTTTCTGGAATGTATTCGGAGCTTGTAAGAACGGCTTCCGACGTGCTATCAAGTACTTGTGCAGGCACCACAACGTTGATATGTTAACTATCTTTGAACCCCGAACTTCAGGAGCAAGAGCTCAAGAGATCTGCGACCGCCTCAGTTTTCCGGGTTGTTTTCGTGTAGAAGTCACTGGGTTCGAAGGAGGCCTCTGGTTGCTTTGGAAAAATGATAAGTTTAACGTGGATATTGTGAGCAGTTACTACCAGCTTATTCACGCTAGGGTTAAACATGGTTCCAACCAGTTCAACGTTATTGTAGTTTATGCAGCCCCCTCTCTCGATCGTCGAAGGGCATTTTGGGCTGATCTGGATAAAGTTTTGGACACCACAACATGCCCTATTATCATCGGTGGAGATTTTAACGTCATCCGCTTCATACATGAACGTCAAGGAGGCTCCGGAAAGCTCCATGTTGATTCTACGGTCTTTAATGATCTTATTTTAAACCATGGTTTGATTGATTTAGGGCTCATTGGTCCGGAGTTCACATGGGACGATGGGAAGTCGGCCAAGAGAAACATCTTCAAACGGCTAGATAGAGTGCTAATGAACTTGGAAGGTCGTTGAGCTGGCCGAATGCTCATGTTAGACATCTTGTCAGGTTCTCTTCCGATAACTCCCCTCTTCTTCTATCTTTAGATTGTGTTGTTAGTTGCAGAAAAGATAGAAGACCCTTCAGGTTCGAGGCCACCTAGATGACTCATCGCGACTTTACCCCTATGGTTGAGATGTGTTGGTTCAACAACCCCGAGGTTAGTCATGCGCTCGAAAATCTCAAAAATTCCCTCACTTTTTGGAATAGACTTGTGTTTGGTAACATTTTCCGCAGGAAACAAGATGTCATAGCTAATCTCACTAAGGTTCAAACTAGAAGATGTAGCATAGACTCGGCTAGACTTCAAGAGGAGGAAAGGAACCTGCAGAAGGACATTGAGGATAGGGGTGTTCATTCCCGGATATCCGAAATCGGATATCCGGGGATTTTTTTTGCGAAAATGATATCCGGATCCGATCCGGAAGTTGTCGGATATCCGATCCGAGAAGCATAAACGGATCGGATATCCGACAGCGGATATCCGGTGATCCGGATACAAAAAACTGCATCTGTAAACTGTAGTTGTAATCTGAAAATTTGTAGTCCTAAATCTATAATCGCAACACATGCTGCACAACAACTCAGCAAGGTAACATCCTCAGCAAATCGGTAACACTCTCATAAAGACAGAAGGCTGAGAGAGATGTGATTCTGCACGTTTGCAAATGTATAAATTGATAATCACACAGTCAAAAATGGCATTCAGATTTCAAGTTTACACTAAAAAATGACATCAGTTTTATCAAAGCAACATTAGGACAAGGACAACATAGATGTGAGTCTGCAGGTCGAAGACGAGAGAGTTGTGAGTCTGTAGGTCGAAGACGAGAGAGAGACTGAGGGAGTCAGAAATGTAAGAGAGTTGCAGCCTGCTATAGAGACTGTGATATTGAGGGTCGTCTGAGAGATTGAGGTTGAGGGTCGGAGACGATGAAGGCGAGAGAGAGGTGTCGTCGACGATGGTGAGATGTGTCATCGACGATTGTGAGAGGCGGCTGTCGCCGACGAAGGCGAGAAAGACTGGGAGAGGGTTTGCACTTCGCAAAATCGTAGTGTTGCCGTCGCCTTCGCCTTACAAAAGAGAGAGAGGGACGACTGTTTTGAGTTTTGACGGCTGAAGTGTGAAACAATTAGGGTTTTTGTAAAAAAAATGCAAAAAAATAAAATTGGGGAAGTTGGTAAGGAGAATCGAACTCGTGACTAGGTGGAAAAACCTAAAAATCTGGCTCTCCCTCTCACCAACTCAACCAATAGAACATAATTGATATAATTCTATTAGTATTTTCTATATACTCGGATAACGGATATCCGGGTATAAAAAAATCAAGATCCGTATCCGATCCGTCTATCCGAAAATTTTTGCCGGATCGGAGCGGATACGGATAGCTTTCCGTCGGATAGTGTAAAACTCGGATATTTCGGAGTCGGATTGTCGGATTATTGACGGATCGGATAATTTCTGAACACCCCTAATTGAGGATATTCTTGAACAAGAAGAGATCCTTTAGTTCCAAAAATCTAGAGAACAGTGCCTGGAACTTGGGGACCGGAATGCCTCGTTTTTTCACACCTCAACCATTATTAGGAGGAGTCGTAACAGAGTCCGGGGCCTCAAGATGGATAATGATACGTGGATTGAAGACAATGATCTTATGGAAAAGCATGCAGGAAGCTACTTCAAGTTCAGCTTGTGTGACTCCTCGCTGGATCAACGAACGGTCTTAGATACATGCGGCTTCCCTGAGATCGAGAGTTCTGATTGGCATAACCACCTCAAACCGGTTGATATAATGGAAGTATGGAGATCTTCCAAGAGCATGGGAGCTTTTAAAGCTCCAGGAGTTGATGGGTTTCAACCGATCTTCTACCAGAAGTGTTGAGGTATTGTGGGGCAATCTATGAAAGAAGAAGTTTCTCAGTTCTTTTCCTCTCATAAGTTTTACCCGGGAAACAATGATACACTTATATCTCTTATAGCCAAGGTCGGGACTCCGGAGTATATCAGTCAGTTCAGACCTATCGCTCTGTGTAATGTCCGTTACAAGATCATCACAAAGGTTCTTGTTCAACGTATGCAGAGTATCATAGGCAAGCTTGTTCGCCCTGTTCAAGGCAGCTTCATCTCAGGTCGGTACATTCAGGATAACATTGTCCTTATGCAAGAAGTGGTTCATTCCATGAGAAGGAAGAACACGGGCAAGAAGTGGATGATTCTGAAATTGGATCTAGAGAATGCTTATGACAAATTAAGATGGGACTACATTGACGACACTATTACCAAGGCAAGATTCCCGTATGAGTGGGAAAGATGATCCATGAATGTGTTACCTCTGCTAGGATGCAACTTATTTGGAATGGTGAAGTCACGGAGCAGTTTATCCCGGAAAGAGAAATTAGACAAGGGGACCCTATTTCCCCTATCTTTTTGTTCTTTGTGTGGAGAGACTTAGCCACCTCATTTTTGACTCTGTTGATAGAGGGGAGTGGAAGCCTATCACCCTCTCAAGAGGAGGGTCGTCTTTATCTCATCTTTTCTTTGCAGATGACATCACCCTTTTTGCGGAAGCATCTCTTTCTCAAGTTAGAATCATCATGAAATGTATTGAGATCTTCAGCAAAGCTTCAGGACAAAGGGTTAGTATACAGAAATCCAAGATCTTTATTTCCCCGAACGTGTCTAGAGATCTCTGCAATGATATAGAACGTGTAAGTGGAGTTGAAGTTACCAGAAACCATGGCAACTATCTTGTTATACCCATTCTCCAAGGAAGAATTAATAAGTCTACTTTCTCTAGCCTCTTGGACAATGGCAAACTTGACGACTGGAGAAATAGGACTCTAAGTTTTGCTGGAAGAGTCACGCTAACTAAGTCCGTCCTCACGTCTCTCCCTATGTATTCGATGGCCACTTTGCTACTACCCAGAGGTGTGTGTCTCGACATTGAGAAAATATGCCGAAATTTCATTTGGGAAGACTCGGAGGGCCGTAGAAGTATGCATACGGTAAGATGGAGCGATATATGCATGCCTAAGGATAAGGGAGGCCTATGCATTAGAAACATCCACAACACCAACAAGGCGCTACTCGGTAGTCTTGGTTGGAGATTCATCAAAGACGATGATAGCTTGTGGGTCAAGGTCCTACGTAGCAAGTATGTTAGGAGCAACACCATAATGTAAATCCCATCCTCTTACATGTGGAATGGTATCTCTTTGGAGGTTCAACATGTTGTATCTAGAGGAGCTAAGTGAATCTTAGGAGACGGCAACTCTATACGCTTTTGGACAGACATATGGCTCACGTCTGACCCTCTTCACATTGTTGCTCAGACTGCATTGGACTATTTTGAAGAATCAACCACTGTACGCCGGTATTGGATCGATGATGTGGGTTGGGATTAGCAAGGTTTGGAAGGGAAGCTCCCATTGTCGACCTTGTTCAAACTTGCAGCGATCTGCCCAGCCGATACCATTACTGTAGTCAGCGAAGGGTTTCACCATGTTCAATAGAAGGATGCTATCAGTTGTGGCCCTTCACATGACGGAAACTACACCACAACTTCAGCCTACAAACTCTTATCGGAAGCAGGTGACATCTACCAACCGGATGATATCATTTTTAAACGGATATAGAGCCTTCGTATTCAGGAACGTGTCAAAACTTTCCTGTGGAAGCTTGTCAAAGGAGGAGTCCTAAGTTACCACGATAGGAAAGATCGTCAAATTGCAAGTTACAGACAATTGTATTTGCTGCACGCAGAGCCCGGAAACTCTTCTACACTTGTTCAGAGACTGTCAAAAAATCAAGGACCTCTGGAATATCCTTCAAGCTTCCCGGATCATTCCCACATTCTTCAGCTCCTCCTTCGCAGCATGGTAACGAGGTAATATCTCCTCTACGCTTTCTTTTAGAAATATGTGTATGTGGAGTGAAATTTTTGCAGTGAGCGTTTTTTGGATCTGGAAGTGGAGGAATGAGAAAATGTTTAGGAATACTAGCCCGATTTGTGATAGAAGCCACTTCGTTCAAGCTATAACCAAGGAGTATCTCGAGGTCTGGAGTAAGCGTGACAAGTTTCAGAAGACGAGAGTGGAGCGCGTCATCAGAGTTGCTTGGACTCCACCCCCGGAAGGCTTTGTGAAAGTGAATACGGATGGGGCCAAGACCAAAGAGGGTAACTCTTCCGCTGCTGGTGTCATTAGGAACAAAGCAGGAGAATGGCTGAGTGGCTTTGGTGTTAACTTAGGAATATGCTCCGTACCCATGGCTGAATTGTGGGGAATGATGCACAGACTTAATGTTGCTTGGGAGTTGGGCTACCGATCGGTGATCTTTGAGACTGATTCCCGTTTGGTAACCGAACACCTTCATAAACACACCATCGTCACTCATCATCATCTTGCTAGTCTGGTACGTACGTGCCATGACTTTATGAAAAGAGACTGGACTATCCAGTTTCGTCATGTCTACCGCTAGGCGAATAAAGTTGCGGATTTTATTGCTAGTTTTGCCATAAACCTTCCTATTGGATTGAATGTATTGTGTGACCCGCCGGAGGGTGTAGTTGATCTTTTACTTGATGATGTAAGAGGTCGGGCTATCCTCCGTGTGATTACTAGTTAGCTTTCTTTCCTATTAATAAAAGCGCGTCTAGATGCGCCGGAAACCACTGACTTTCCTTCACACCAAAAAAAAAAAAAACATCAGTTATCATTCCTAGATGTGAATGCGCCATTATCCTTAAAATTGTGAATATTAATATGAGAATGTGCCTGTAATACAACACAAATGAAGCACATAATCATTACCATGGTTACATTGAATAGGCAAGCTCAAGTCACAAATATTCAAGAAAAAAAGTCTTAATCTAATTAGTTCAGTCATATTTAAAGACACTCACATAATCTTAATTTGTATAACTCTATCTAAACGTAGCACAAGTGCATAAGCCATCTTCTGTCATTGTAATTGATGACAAAACTCTCCCATATTCATCTTTCTTTTCTTACATTTTACTCTCTCTTATATATAGATCATATTAGAACAAGCTTATCGTGTAATCATGAGAACATATTCGTAATCATTATTAGTTTTGTCACGAAGGTGTCATATCGTTTAATGTATTATTCGTTATTATTAATTATAATACCTACTTTAAATCTCGACCTTTAATACTCACCATCTGACGGTCTAAGATTACTCTTATGATTACACGATAACTTGTTGAGATAATTGGTGAAATATGACCCTTTTTGTTTAGTGTAGATTAACTAGGCCCCTAGTAATATCCAACAAAAACATAAAGATAAATAAAAGTATTAAGGAGATAAATTAGGGAGATAATTGGGCATTTAATAAATCCACAATAATAAACTACCTTAAATATTGAAACGGATTTAAAAAAAAAAGGAAACCGAATGAGAGATTCTCGCAATCTATATATATGAGCGGTTACATCCGTCAATCACAAACACAATCACCGCTGCTTTACTCTCATTTTTCATCTCCATTGAATGAAGATTCAATGTCTTATCTTTCTCCCTTCTAGATATCATCTTTCTCTCTTCCATTTCGTCTCTATTTTATTCTCCATTGAAGCCGATGCAAGTTATCGTTTCTATCTCGCTCCATTGAAGGTTATTGAAGTTCGGTTATATCCATCTCCATTGAAGGCCGCTCGAAACCTCTTCACAAGTTATCGTCTTCTCCGACTACCAAACATGTACATTTTCTAACTCGGATGTAAGTTTCTTGCGACATATTACAGGATTATGTACCCAATTTTGCCAAAATAAACATTATGTTTCACATGTAGTTGCTAATAAATATTATATACTAGTTATGCATCACACATAGTTGCTGATAAATATTTGCCGATAAACATTATGTACGAGTTATTTAAATAAAGCAAATAATGTAGTTGATTGTCACCGTATTATGTAACAGATCGATCTATATCAACAAACTTCGAAGGACACAATCAATATGTATCAGATTGTCTCCGTCTTATGTATCTGATCGAGCTATCTCAACAATTATGAAGAAATCAAGAGGAGAAACAATGACTTCCATTTTGAAGAACTCAAGATCATAAACTCGGTTGCAACAACAATGGCGTCCGAATTTTCTCTGTAATAGCTCGTTTGATTGATATCCCCAAATTAATGGAGATTGTCCACGATTTATTTCCTTGTTTAACGGATGACAATAACTATTAATGTTTTTAATTAAGATAATTAATACGCCAAATTAGGATAGAGAGATATTTAGCAAATCTAAAGAATCTTCTATATTATATGGGATTAATGTTTTTGATAAAATATAGAGGGGCCTAGTTTGTTTAACATGAAACAAAATGGGCCTAGTTTGTACACACTATTACGTAAGTTGCCTACTTAGGCAACTCATCCTAACTTGTTCTCATGGGAACCGTAGCCTATATATATATATATATATATATATATATATATATATATATATATATATATATATATATATATATATATATATATATATATTTTGTGCGGATCTACATTTCATATAATCATACAATTAAGTTTGACTAATGATATTTAAAATACTATTTATTTAGGTTTGTTTTGGGTTAGGATCGGGTCGGATTTGCCTTGGGTTTGGGTCTGTTTCGGGTCGGGTGTGCTTTGGGTTCAGGCTTCAAGTCGGGTATGGTTCGGGTCTGTTTACGTCGGGTTTGCTTTGGTTGAATCGGGCCAGCTGCTGAATCGGGTATAGTAGTTTTGAAACATGAGACAGAATCTCTCTTAATTTTAGTGATGAATTGGTCTAAAAATCTATTCTTCTTCAATGGTTTAAGAAACAAACTACAGAATACGTCCAGATTCTGTCATGCACTGACATTTCTGCATTTCTGGAAAGCTTGAAGTTTATATACGACAAGCAATAAAGCAGATAACCATGGCCTAATTCTCTAACCTCAAGGGTTAATAACAAGCCATTCCTTCTTACTACATTAAACCTTATATATACATTTCTTATCGTCCTGTCAAAGTTACCTATCACTTTGAATGATCAATTCAGCAGCTGCACCCATTGAAACAATCCCTCCAGCTGCAAGCAAAGCAAATGCAAGATCCTCTTCATCCATCTGCTGTAGTCCTCTGCTCAATCTCTTCAACACATCGACATCGACCTCCATAACCCACCTTGGCGTACAAGCAACCATCAAGCTCAGGAGCCCTGAAACATATCCACGCCACACAACTCCGTCGCAGCCCAACGAGATCTTCCCGTCCAATGCACTAGCCAGGAACTTCATGTGGGAATCGAGCACCTTCATGCGTCGTTTTGATGACGAAGGTGTAGTAGGATCCACACCCCAAGCAAATGCTACACAGAGTAAGGCAAAGTACGCGAGTGCAAACCCGCCAAAAACCGAAATGTTTCCTCCTCTATCCTCTTCGGGTCCTGATCTATGGACCGATATGAACCAAGAAGGCAAGGTTTCTTTTATTAGACACTGAACTAAATCTGACCCGCCTGATAACCATAGTAAAGTGGCGGCTAATGAAGCTGCTACTTTCAGCCTTGTCATTGCCGAGGCCAAGGAGACTTGCCCATATCTCGATCCGAGTTTTGTTTTCCTTAGTTTTTCTTGTCTTCCTTTGTAAAACCAACTCCCGGCTATCTCTCTAATGGACTGCATTAGTAGTGAAACGATTTCTTCGGGCAAGAACATGATGTCTCGGATTGAACGGTACACACGTAGGTAAAGGACACCCGGGGCGACAGGAGACATGCCACCGTTGACATGGGAACCGAATCCATGGCCAAGAAGGGGCCCCACTATGCCCCCACTCGAGCTCGTGTTGGAGCTTAGACCAGTTGTCATTGCAAAGCAACTTTTAAGAAGCTGAACGACTGCGTCGTTGTTGTGAAGAAAGACTGTCCGAGATGCAGAGAAGGTAAGAAAATCGGTCCAACGCTTTGCCTTCAGTGTCCACAGGGAAGTCACGATTGGTAAACACGGCCATGGACAGCCAGCTGCAAGTGACTCCATGCACGGGCCGGCTAGGTGGAGAAAACGTTCCGAAGCCTTGTCAATTTTGTAGGTTATGGTGAGGCTTACAAATGCGGCTAATGGAAGTGGAAGAGTAGCCGAAGAACTACTACCTGCAAATAACAAGGGAGATTGTTATGTCCTCTTGACATAGGCACATAGGCATTCCCGTCCAAAAGAGTCAGGTTATTACCGGCAACAATTCGTGGGACATCCACCCCAGTAGCAGAAAGAATTTTCCTGATTTGTTCCACTACATTCGAAAGATTCGCAATGGGGCTGGGCCAATCCGATCCATTCATGAGAACCGGTTTCCAAACGCCTCGAGTGACTTCAGCTGAGAAGTAACTCACAATGGTTGCTATAGATGCAGGAAGAAAGTCAGCCAAGTTCTTTAGGCCTGGTATAGCGAAAAATAACAGCAAAAAAATTCAGCTATATCTCACACAATAGATACGTAAGATCAGAGGTGGTAAGAGAAGATGCAAAATTGCAAGAGACGGGATATACCCGTTGCCAGTTCACGAGGAGATAACTGTTCGTAAGCACAAGCTGTCAAAGCAGCATCGACTACGAATGGAACAGCTTCCATAATGACCCATGCAGGCAAGTTTGGTTTCAAAGAGTTATCTTCAGTTCCTTGTCCAGATGAGTTGCTACTTCCAGAAGCTGTGGAATTCATGGACTGAGCTCCATTGTTAGCATTTTTGAAGAACATGCTAAGGAGTACATCAACTAGCTGGTGGACAGGGGTCCCGCCAACAAGACCGGAGAGGGTCGAGGCTATGCATGCTCGATGTTGCTGATACCAGAATTTAAGTTTGGGAAATTGGTCAAGAAATATAGGTTCTGGAGAGAGTGAACATGCAACTTCTGAGAGTCTCATTTTGTTACGGTTCTTCTGGAAGTTTTCCGAAGATGGAAGATGACAGTTCCGTGCTAATAAGAGATACTCAGGAGTTAGCTGAGATCCAACTGGGGGTACGTCTCCAACACCGTACTCCAAGGGTGGATGATTAAATCTCCAAAGTTTCAGAAGCTCAGCAAAGGCATTTGAAAAGATAGCATGTGCAGTGACTTCTTCCCCTGTTGGAAGCTTCCACGAAACATTAGACACACAAGAGCCGAAAACTTCACAGATTGCCATCAAGGAAGCTGCAAGATGAGGAACCTACAAGAAGGTGAAATATAAAGACACATAAGTATCATAGAACAGAACATCTCGATCATTATTTCACTTTCACAGTGCATTTCTCAAGCAGCCGGTTTGATGAAATGTAGAATATGAAGATAATTTCATTTTTCAAGATCTTCCATTTCTTCCTATCGTCTACTTAACTGCAACTAGCTACAATGTCTCTCAGGAATACATTTGGACTTTACATACACATGAAGTCCCCTTAAGTTTGCAATGCATTTATTAGTTTACTTCTTGGCATTTGCATTGATATTTAAAAAGTCAAAAGCATGGTTCATAAAAAGGTATTTGAGGAATGTGTAAAACAAACAATTCCCATGATTTGGTTTTCTTAGTTTTCACTTCAAGTGAGCATCTGTTTTATTTTTTCTTAGACAACCCATGAAGTGTGCGCCATATGATTCTGAACATGTAACACCTAACAAGGCCAGAGTCACTAGAAACAATTACAACCAATTTTCAGACTCAAATGATTGGATAGCACCATTCCACAATAGCCTGCATCCTAATACAATGAAACAGCCAGAATCCTATTCTGTACTCTGTGTATACATAGACAGATTAAAGGAACTAGATTGGATCATGAAAGATGAGCAATACAATATGAGTTCATGATTCCTTTTTTTCTGAAAAGTAAAATAACTAGATTGGATCATGCCCGAGATGCGGTCCAATCTAGTGTATCCTTGTGGATAAGAACTTGGAGTGCTAAATTAATCAATAGTTCAAAATACCAGTGTAATAAATGGGTCATTTTAAAAGTTTCAACTTCCATGATGCACAGATGGAAATTTATTTGTCCATAATTATTGTAAGCAGAAAATTGAGCATCAGCAAATCATCGGTCACAAGAATGAGTTTTTTTATAGTACTGGTTAAACATACCAAGCCGTGCAAAGAGAAGATTTGAACACAATCAATGGAATCTATCCCAACAAGAAGTGCATTCAGCATTGGAGCATATGCTAGCAGATGACTTTCACCTTCAATATAATCAGCAGGAACAGGTGGAGACAATAATCTAGTGATGAAATAAAGAGTGTGCTCCTACAAGATCATGCACACGATGTCAGAACAGCAAATACAGTTGACCAATAACAGAAATTAGAGCGTAAACAATTGAAAACATTTCTTGTGAGTTCAGTCTACCTGAACATTCCAGCCTTGAAGCAAAGACGCTCCACAAAGGATAGTAGCAGCAAAAAACCGCTCATCTTCAGATCCATCAACCGCAAGCATAGATACTTTCTCAATTTCTGCTAGACTTCCATCAAATCCATGAGCTTAAGATCAGTTGCTTTATCCATTGGTAATGTACCAATAAAAAAAAAGTATATAATAAAGAGCCTGCCCTCACAAACAAGAACATAAAATCATTTAAAAAAAACCTTTTCTAAATGTTTTAGAATGCTCCACTTTCTCACAAACCTGGAGTGACATTTTGTTGGTTTTAATTATTCAAGGAAGAGTCACATACGCGCTTGTACGAAATTGTCAACCCTCTATAAATGGAATGTGATTACTGAATCCAAGCAAATGTTCCAGAATATGGTTTAGGATCACGTGTTAATTTGACTAATCCTAGATTAAATTTAGAAATAAACATCAAAGCACCACGGAGAAGTAGAGCAGCAGATACCCAAACCAGAAAAGAGTTGTATCAACTTGTATGCAAGTCATGAAGAGCGTGAACAAATAAACTTAAGCACTTAACAAGGAAGAGCATGATCTCACTGGAGCTGCGAATCCACAGTATAACACAATCTAGCTAAATGCATGAACTTCTAAAGGAGAGTAGAGGTGCACCTTGAAGCAGGAGCTGCAACCATGGCATTTATCATCATTGGTGTAAGTGGAGATCCCTTCATAAATGATGACCAACTGGGCACTTCAGAGGATAGCAGATCAGGAATTTTATTGGCTTGGCTATTTACATATCCCGGCCAAAAGTAAACTGATGTATCAATTAGGTTCCTGGCTATACAAGCCTCAACTATCAAATGCAAAATATTCCCAGCTGCAATTGACAATTAAAGAATTATTAGATGATTAAATTACTTACAATTCCAAGCTCCTAATAAAAGGTAGAATATATTTACAAACAAAAGGTAAGACACATACTCCGGAGTCTAGAATATGATTCGAAAATGATTAAACTCAAAGCATGACTACATTTTTGGACGAGTAAAACAAATGATCTATGTAGCTAGAATTCATCAAGCCATCTAAATCCCGATACATTAACTTTAACCTCACCTCAGAAGTATATAAAAAGAAAAGTTACAGTAAAGAAAGATAAATCAATAATAAAACCTTCCACTTTAAGACCAATGTAGGCTAGTAAGAGAAAGAAAAAATATCACTTACAGCAATCAATAGGCAGGTCTTTCAAGTTCAAGCACTCAAAATATTCACTTCCAACGTTTATGCCTGAGATGGCCATCATTGCTTTAGCAGCAGCGAGATTGGCTTCAGAAATAACAGATTGTGGTGGGTTCAGCAAGCTAGTATAGTTGCCCAGCATTTGCAAGGAAGAAACCAAAGCTTTGCGACGGTTTCCAGAAATTGTGGTGTCTTTCCAGTGATTGTTGGCGCTACAATCTCTGTCATCAAGCGGGTTCTCCTCTTCATCAATGAGATCAGCCACCACCAAAGTAGTAATAGACAACAACATACACATGCGGCTAACAAGGCGAGGCATTGGCCCCTCAATAGGATCCCTTTCCTGAATAAATCAACAATTATAGCTCTAAGTCTGTAAGAAATAGTACTTTCCAATGGAAACAATAAGAACGTAATGTAAATTGTTTTGAATGTCTGATTCCCTTTTCAGGAAACTTTATGAAAATTTTCCCACCCTTTGAACAAGACGAAGAGCAGCAATCCAAAGAGCTAAAAAGGTGTCATGCCAGCTGCTACTATTGACTGCTTGAAGGATCTTTAATACACCTGTATCATAAGAAGCATGAAATTCACCTACATAACAGAAGGCCGATGTATTCATAAGAGCAAGCATTCTATCTAGAGAGAAACTATCAATACCAATAATAATCTCAACAGCGCTTGTCGGGGTAACATGCGGTCCAATCATGGCATCTTCAAGAACTATATCAAGAGGAAGCCATAAACAAGAAGGACTAGCCCCGTGACAAAGACCAGAAAAAGAGGCCAGAGATCCAACTACTTGGAGCTGTTCCAGAGACTTTGTTCTGCAGTCTCTAGATACTTCATTACAAGAATCTGAAACATATTTATATAGCATGTCTGCGTTTACAATTTTTGAGCTTCTTAATGCCAAAGAATTTGCTCCAAGCAGCTGTATCCGCTGGATAAAGTGTTCCCAGTGTTCTGGCCTGTATGATATATGAGACAATTAGACAAACAGGATTTAGGTTCGGTCAAAACTTTCCCGAAATTAAGATGGAAGCATGATGAATTCTATGACGTTAAGCACATTGCATTAGTTTGGGTTTACATAAGATAGGTAAACATCACTTACTTTGGCAACTTCAAGCATAAAAATGAACATTTGTAAGATAAGCCATAATATGATCAAAGGAGTTTACCTTCTATTACTCTGCTGAACACTTTAGATGCTTTTGAATTTAAAATCATTTATAGAGTGTCTATAACAAAAAGATGCATAATTTACTTTACAGTGGACTTAAAAAACCTTTGCTTATTTTGCCTCAATAGTAAGTTTACAGATCTTTAACATAAGGTTACCTTTGAAACAAGATCTCATCATATGTAATTCTAGGGATAATATCGATAGATTATCACCTATAAGCTTCAGTGCTGCAGTAAGACTTTGAGATTTGAGCTTATTTGTTTGTTTTTTTTATTTTGTTCTTTACAGCCAATCAAATGGATTTTACACTCAAACTTGAGATCTGCCATAACCTGCTAACTGCGGAGCTTAGTATATGATTTTGTACATAAGATCTAGCTGTATTCAAGAAATATAAAAATCTTACATGTTTTTTTGTGCCAACTGAAGGATTCTCGATGACTTATTACTTTGGAAGAACTGACCAATCAGCTCTACTGCCATGATAGAGTTCAGATTTCTTAGTTTGTCAAGATGTTCAAACATCTTCTCATCATGGCTATCACAGCAATCAATATCCATTTCCTGGTTTCTTGTTTCCCAGACAGACTTCTTTTCTGGTACAAGTTCCAACCAGCCTTCATCATCAAGCGATGCATCAAGCAGCTGCCAGATGGTAGCAAATACAAACCCAACCAGAAGAACCCCTGGTTCACTGGAAATTTCTGGAAGCCCAAATATTTGATAAAGATCAAGTACTTGACCAACTGATGCCATAACACTGAAATAAATCAAAAGAGTAACGAAAATGATAAGCTAATAAATCAGAACACTTCAATTATATCATGGATAATATCAACAATTAAGACATCAAACTTGGACATATATGAAACAAGATACCACTAGAGACGGTCCATGTAGTAAAAATGCTTGCAGTAAATTACATTTTTAACAGCAATGTGTATGCATGCATTAGGAAATGGTTTTTAGCTGCTAGACCTACAGTGAACTAGATAGTGACATAAAACAATCTGAAACTTACTTAAAAATGAATTTGCACATTGAATATATCAATAGTCCTTATTCTTGGTTATTTCTTATGTCCTTCACAGGTGAAGCATTTATATCACACTAAGCGAAAATGTCAGAAATTTCAATGAACATGAGACAAATCAATTTCAGAGACCAACAGCAAAAGGATATACCAAACTCTATACATAGAAGCCCAGTGAAAAGTATTCAGACTAACAACAGTTTACTTGTTAGCGGCATATACTTAAAACTCACTTCTGGTAGTTTGGCCCACTTATATGAGATTTTAAGTTGAAAGCATGTCGTTTCAGAAGTTCCATGTAAAGCCTGTAAGCTGCTGGTTTAGAATTACGGTATGGAATGACCCTGCACAATAGACCAAGTCAAATAATATGTCCAACATGATTCAAAACGGGAAAGTGAAATAAAAGAAACTAATAGGCACATATTTTTTTTAAAATTTACATTACTAGTTCTTGAAATGATTATTCAAATAAAAACAACAATTGTAAATTTTGTCAAAACCTACAGTTTCGAACATCTACAACGTGAACAAATTTTTAAGATAGAGCGTTTTCTATCTCAACTGTCTTACAAGGGCAACCAGTAAAATGTTCAGTAGCTAATATTAATTTAAGACAAATCATTCTAATCACTATTATTGTCAGTATAGCATTCAGCGACGCACTTGGTACTTACCCTTTGGATTATTGAAATTTATTTTTATTTTCAATCATGAATGGGACTACGATCAAACAATGGTTTTAGCATAAAGTATTAGGAGTGACACCCATTATTGTTAACCAACATGACATTTCAATCCTCTGTGATTAAACCTTGCAAAATATGCAAAAAGTTGATACCAAATGTAGTGCTCTACCTTCTAGTTCTTATTTCCTCATTTTACACCTAAAATTCTTAACCAATATAAACCTACCAACAAATTTCTGCTGTTTCCCTTTGAAGCATTAAGTTCACCTTTTCCCATTGTTCGCATGTTAATTTTCAATCAAGTAGAAACAAAGTAGGCAACTTTGCACAAAATTGTAAGTAGCTTAACTTAGGTATAAGACAAGACAGGGAAAGGAAACCAAGATTGACATATAGAGGAGATGTAAACAAGCATACATATGCAAAATCCCTTTGAAAAATGACATCTTAGCATCAAAACAGGAAATCCAAAGATGAAAATGGAAACTAAAATCAAACACACCAATCAAACAGTTGAACAGAAAATTGACACCAGCATCATCAAACTCCAATTAAAAACCCAATTGAAATCAAATCCAATTCCACATAAAAAAAAATAAAATAATAATAATCAACCTACAATTTCCCCTTGAAGGAGAAGAGAAAGGAAACCTGGTGGAGAGAAGAGCAAGAACGAGTATAGGAGGAACGAGATTAGACACCATGGCTTTTTCCAGAAACTTCCAAGAAATGGGCACATTGTTATCCCAGCAAATGTAAGACACCAGAAAGTGAGCAAGCTCAGGGGAAGGCAAACAGATGCCGGCGGAGCGCAGATTGGAAGACAATCGGACCGCCCACAAGAAAGGGTCGGTGCCCTTCTTATGGGCAGCTTTAGTTTCTTCCAATACACTTTCCCACAGCAACTCTTTGCTATGTGGGCAAATCGCCATTGTAGAAGGCGAGAGAGCAACCAGTGGAAATGGGTGTTGTGTTGCGGTTGGTTTTTATGGAGGGTTTGCTTATGGAAGAAAACATGATGGGTATGACATCATTGCAGGCTCATGTGGATCGAGGGTGATTAATCGTGCTTTTTGTTGTAGGGAATTTGATGAAAAGGTCAAACTTGGTTAATGTGGAGTTGGGACTTTGGGAGTGGTTGGATTTAAATAATGTTCGTTAAAGCTTCCTTTTTTAATCATCTTAAATTTAAGGTAAATATATGGATCAGCAGTAAGGTTTTTCCTGCAAATTTGTACACATTATAAAGGCATAAAAGGGTAGTTGAGTATGACAGTGGAACCCAAGCTACTATGCACCAACCTCTGGGACCCACCTTCCAATTCTCAAAGTACAGTTTCCTATGATTCTAGTATTCTATTATTGTGTTGTCCAAACTTGCACAAATTGTAGAAAATGACCTTGATTTTGGGATAATTGCATAGAGTAACTTTGCAAATAAGTGTCCCATTGTGAGATAAGGGTAAGAGGTTTATTTTTAGATACTTGATTATAGGGTCGTTACATAAATGAGATAATATAGTTGGAAAATCATGGTAAATGGACAAAATAGGTGATTAGTACATGCCAACAAGTTAATTTGTATGGATGGGATAGCAATAGGAAAGTTATAGTGGTTAGGTTAGGTGGAGAAAGTGACACTATGGAGGGGGTGGGGTTGAGACTTGAGATTCCCCCTTATCATATCTTATATCAAATGCCCACTGTGCTATGATGTTGCTTATTTTAGGTCTGCACAAAAGTGCTCTCCTTTCTTTTACTCAAGTAACCTTAGCTCTAGGGATCACCCATGGCCAATATAGAAGACAATGGTGGGTCGGGGGCTCCTAAGCCCCCTCCATTTTCTAAAACCAGAGCTTATCTCTTACCAAACCAAACACGGCCTTGTGTAATTTATTCCTAGATAGGCAATTAGGTTGCATGCTAAGTTTGTTGGTAGGTAAAGTCTGAAGCAAGTTCTGTTAGGCTTTTTCATCACTTGAATGCAAAGAGTAGTAATTGTGTGGGACCCACCTTTTGTTTTATCCATTTCTTTGAAAGCTGCACACCTATATTCACATTTCAAAGGAACAATAATTTCATCTTAATTAACTATGCCAATATACTAATTGGGTAATTAGCTACTTAACACCTTTTCGTGTTTATAGTTTCATCTAACCACACCCACCACTCCACAAATATATCATTAAAATATCCAGTGGGTTACGTGGAAGCTTTATATACTTACTTTCATATTAAAATGTCAAAGATTCAGCTTAGGTCATTTTTAAGGGTAAATGTTCAGGTACGGCCCTTTTATTGCGGTACGGTCGTACGACCGTACGTAAGGGCGACACGTGTCCCGAAAAAAAAAAAAAAATTTTTTTTTTTTCTCTTTTCTGAAACGATTTTTATTTTTTTTCGGAAACTAATGAAAATTTATTTGAACTACCATGTTATAATTTATGCACTATTATCCTATAAACTTTGAACTATTCTCATATAATCCATGAACTATTACTTTTTAATATAATCCATGAACTATTCTATTATAATTCATGAACTATCCCATAATAAGTTTTGAACTATTACTTTCACTCCTTTATAAATTTTTGCACTTTAAACTATTTTATTATAATTCATGAACTATTCTATTATAATTCATGAACTATCCCATAATAAGTTTTGAACTATTATTTTCACTCCTTTATAAATTTTGCACTATGAACTATTCTATTATAATTCATGAACTATCCTTTTAGAAGTTATGAACTATTACTTAACTAGTGTATTACCCGCACTTTGTGCGGGTTTAGTTTTAATAAATATTTAATACTTAAAAAATTTATATGTATATTTTTGAAAAATAAAAATTTGGAAATAAAATTATGATCATTATTATGATTTTAAATTCTCTTTTAAGTATTTATCTCTTCTAATTAATTATATTTTTAAATTGATTTGTTAAGATATGCTTGTTGGTAAAAAAAAATTCGTAAAAGTTAAAAACTGATAAAAATATTTATTTAAATATTTTTAAAAAAATTTAGAAATCAATTTTCAATTTATATTAACATTTAGAAATCGCTTTTTAAAATAATTTTTAGGCTTCGAGAAACACAACGTTGACACGTGGCAATAGAGGCTTCTGCTTTAATAAATATAAGATAAGTTTTGAACTATTACTTTCAATCCTTTATAAATTTTACACTATGAACTATTCTATTATAATTCATGAACTATCATTTTATAAGTTATGAACTATTCCATAATAAGTTTTGAACTATTCCATAATAAGTTTTGAACTATTACTTTTACTCGTTTAAAAAAAATAAAAAAAAATAAAAAAAAAATTTTCCGGGACACGTGTCGGCCGTACAGACGGCCGCACGGCCTTACCGGAATAATGGGCCTTACTTGAACACTTCCCCATTTTTAAGTGGCGTTTTATCTAAAGTTGTGCTCTAAATGATCACTAAAGTGAACGATTCAAAGTAATGATCATCATACGTGTTCATAAAGGAAAAACATTGGATCAAAGGAGCGATATTCATTTTCTAAATTAATAATAACTAATAATAATAATTAGAAATAATCCATTTAACCAACAATAATTAGGAATAAATCACTTAACCAACAATAACTACGAATAATATATTAAACGATATGACACCTTCGTAACAAAACTAATAATAATTACGAATTTGTTCTCATGATTACACGATAAGTCTGTTCTCATATGATCTATACTCTCTCTTTATATATATATATACTAGTGTGGACGCGCGTGCGCCGTTGTCTATAATCGTATATTGTGTCGGCCAACAATTGAAAGGAGAAACTATATTATTGAAACAAATCGGAAAAATTATCATTAATCATTAGATGATCAAGAAAGGAAAGTGTGAACATTAATTTGAACCTGTAATTGATGTAGAAAATTTAAATTAAATATGAAATAGCACACAATTAGTATGGGAGAAAGAAGCCCAAACACAAACATATATCCTACGATCATCATGGTGCTACTTCTAAATAGAAAATGAAAAGTGTTAAAATAAACTATAAATTTTGTAGTTCAGTTTCAAATTTCATATCTCAGAACACTACTATGTAAATGCCAGATTGGCAAATAATATTTGCCCCTGCGTCTTGCCTTGAACTTGACTCCTTCCAATAAGAAGATAAAGAGTAGCTTCCCTTGTACCTAAAATGCTGTTAAATTTTAATCAAAGCTACAATTGAAATATTAAAACTAAAACTCATTATTGAAGACAAATAAGAATAGCAACAGTGAGAACAAGTATAAGCGATTTGTTTAACACAATAAAGAAGTCAGTAGTCAAATTGAATCCCAATGCACAATAAAAGAGCCAGAAATCACCAACAACAAAAAACTTGAAGTGCAATACATTAACATGCACATCATCCAAGAGAGAGAATAAGTACCAACAAGCCTTAAACCTTTGATGGAACCTAAGCCAAAATCCTTGATATTTTGTTTCCTCTCTAATCAGTTTATAGGATCATATCAATGAGGTTTTTCAAACAAAACCAAACTGGACACATCAGAAGGAAACAAAAGAATTAAACAAGCAAATTGAAGAGAGCAGATGGCGCAAATAATGAAAGTTGTATGATAATTTTATTGTTCTAAAATACTATCAACCGATTACAAAAACAGCTCTATATGATCTCCGGTATGGTAATTCTCTGCAAACAAAGACAATTGACTCATTTCAGATTTCAAGGTTATTCAAGTACCTTAAATTCCTTGTTTTCATTGTCTACTTGAATGCAGAGACAATAATAATAATAAATCAGAATAATCTCAGTAAAGTGACGAGCATAATAGGTGAATCAAATATTTTGCATCCAGAAGCAATCAACTAAAGTTTCTTAGCAACAAGAATATAATTTTAATATATTTGTTCTAAGCCAAAATCCAGTCTAGCATGTTGTAGTGAAAACCTTAATACAATCAAACACCATAACAACGAAGATAGACGTCTATGAACATTAATGTGAACCTATAATTGATGCAAAAAATTTAAATTTAAATATGAAATCGCACACAATTAGTAACGGGAGGAAGAAGCCCAAACACAAACAAATAACGGGAGAAAAAAGCTGAAAAGATACATAGAAAGAGGTAGAGAGATCAAACCGGGTGAGTAGCAAGCAACAAACGAACGAAACTGAGCATCCAATTACACCAATCAAAACCATTTCTGAAAAAGGAAGAAAATAAAGCAAAAACATCAATGAAGCCACAATCAAAAAATTGAGAAAGGGAGAAGTATACTAGAACAAGAAATCGGTGATGGAGTACCTTTACTCGAGCTCAAACACATTCATGCAAGACTATCGTTGTAAGCAAAAACAACAGGAAGAGGGAATCAAACCCTAATTATAGTGATCAAAAATCAAAACCTAGAGAGAGGAAAAGGGGAACCTACTTATCGGTGTCGGATCGGAGGGAGATAGAGATACGAAGGTGGTCGGCGTCTTCTTTGAGCACGTAAATGTCGTGAAATCCAGTGAGGGAGAGGTCGACTTCGGAGGAAGGAATGATGTAGTTAGAAGCCCTGAGCATCTCGAGCATGCTACAAACACTCGTTAGTTATTCCATCGCAGCATAATGGAAACCCTAGAAAAAAACACAAGAAGAATGAAGAAATAGGAAGAAAAAATCATGATAGTAGATCAATACCTAGACGGTTTCGATCCATCATGAGGAAGGCGACAACCGATTGGGAGGAACGAATGAAAAAACCGGCGGGAGGAGAAACCTCCGATCCCCAATTCATAGATTTGGATTGAGAAGATTTGGTGGAGAGATGAGAAGAGAAATTGTTTGATAGAGATGAGAAGAAAAAATAGGAATCGGCAAGATATAAAAAAGAAGGTGCTTTCAGAAGAAGCCACAACGGTGCTTGGAGAAAAAGACACTTTTAGAAGAAGCCACAACGATGCGTGGAGAAGAAGACACGTGAAGTAAGGAAAGGTTAGTCATCAAAATAAGGGAGGGAAAAAAAGTTAAAAGGGTAAGATGGAAAAGTTCCTATTCGCTGGGGAAACTCCCACATTTCGACAAGGACAATATAGAAAAAATATGAAAAAAGTTAAAAGGGTAAAATAGGAAAGTTCCTATTCACCGGAGAAACTCCCACATTTAGAAACGGGTAAAATAGGAAAAATAGTAATGCTTAGGGTATTTTCGGAAATCCCCTATTCATTTGGGAAAGTCTCACTTTTATTATAGTAAGGATATTAATATATATATATATATATATATATATATATATATATATATATATATATATATATATAGGGTGTGGTTCCCATGAGAACAGCCCCTAACGTGAGAACATGAGAACAAACCTACACCGTTGGATGTGAGTATTAAGGGTTGAGATTTAGAGTAGATATCAAAAATAATAATAACTACGAATAATAATAATTAGGAATTCAACAATAACTACGAATAATCCACTCAACCAACAATAACTACGAATAATACATTAAACGATATGACACATTCGTAACAAAACTAATAATAATTACGAATCTGTTCTCATGTTCTCACGTTAGAGAGTGTTCTCATAGGATCTATACTCTATATATATATATATATATATATATATATATATATATATATATATATATATATATATATATATATATATATATATATATATATATATATATATATATATATAGATTCCGGTTCAAATGAGGAGGACCCTTGTAGATAGGAATTAGGAGAGCCATGGTGATTCCACGTGACATGCAACGTGACACCACCATAAAATGAACAATTAATAATAAAAATATGAACATTGCCTATAACAAAAAAATGAACAATCATTAATAAAATTATGACCACTTACTTTGAAAAATATGAACACTTACTCTGAAAATTATGAACACACTTGTAAAATAATGAACATCATATTTTTTTTACACGATTTGAAACAAAAAGAAAATTTTTATAAAAATACAAAAATGAACATTTAGTGTTGGAAAAAAATGAATAGTTATTAATAAATGTGAACACTTACTTTAAAAATCATGAACACTTACTTTAAAAACCATGAACACTTACTTTAAAAATCATGAACACTTACTTTAAAATCCATGAACACCATATTTGTAAGAACAATGAACACATACTTGTAAAAATATGAACAACGTTTTTTTTACAACCATGAACACATTTTGTGGTGGTGACACGTGGCATGCCATGTCACCGTTCCAAAAAAAAAACGGTGACATGCCACGTGTCACCATCATAGTTCTTCTCATTTCTATCCACAAAAGGGTGCTCCTCAGCGTAACCAGCCTCTCTCTCTCTCTCTCTCTATATATATATATAATTTATATTATTTTGAGAGTCACATATTCTTATTTTTCATTTAGTTTGTTTGGAATATTTTGACGAGTAATACTCGTTTGTAATACAAGATTGCACGGCTAACTTGAGTGTAATGATACTTGTTGTTTTTCAAGTATTTGTATTTATTTATTTTTGTGTGTTGATTGTTGTTGAACTTGTTGGTAGTGCACTATACAAGCATAATTGGATTAAAAGTATGTGTTAAATACATTATATTTCTTGTTTTGAACGATAAATTCTAAGGGAAAAATGCACAATCAAGTACGTACGGGCCATCCAGGCCGCCCCAATAGCCCGCCCGTTTTTTACATGAGTGGGCATGGACAACATTTGTGGCTCGGACAAGCCGGACTAGCCCGATCCGCACCTTACGGGTAGAGTTTTTAGTTATGGCCCGGACCGAACCTGACCCGAGTCCGCTTATTGTACAGGTCTAAGTCTCTTTGTCTTTTCTCACTTTGATTTTTGCTATTAAACTTCTCTTTGGGACGGTGGACGAACAAATTTTTTATGGAGCTGAACAACCAAATTATTTCAATTGTGCTCAAGAAATTGTTATGGCCATGAGAGGGTTCATCGATTCGATTTGGTTCCACCCTTTTCCTCAACGTTTTCGACGTTCTCTCCCGCCCTCCTGCTTCTCTGTTGAACAACATTGGACGACAATGTTTCTCTGAATTTTCCATGCCAACTATTTTGGAACCGTCATTGCTTTATTCATTCACAAAATTGGCTTCTACGTATGCGTTTTCTCCCTTTGTTTATGTACCTATCTAAATACTACTTTGAATATGAATTAAGGAGAATCCTAAAGGTCTAAACTTTCACAACCAAAATTCAGGTTTAGTCTAAACACTGCCTTCGTAGCCTTAGTTTGTGACAAACCCAACAATCACAATCGTTCTCTACTTCATCAACTCACCCCTTCTAGCTTGTTTATGTCATCAATCATCCATGCTTGCTAGTTGCACCAACAATCAAGGCCTCCAACATGCGATTCTCATCCTCTACTGCCGAAATCCAAAACTTACTCTCTCGATTCTTCAAACTATCATTGTGATAAATTCTATACCATTATTTATTGTGCATATGCTTAAACGGTAAAAGCGAGGATTTTCGGATCCTAATTAATGATGATTAATGTTGATTAACTTAATCATCGATAATAACTGACACATAACTCGCGAAGAGTGTGTAAGTGACGAGTATGAGTCTCATCGTTATGTTTTTGGCGTAATTATGGACTTATGGGATTTTTTTTAACTTTTTTCCAAGTAATTAATTTTACCCGCCGATGTTATCTGGAGCATTTGGGAGCTTCAATTTATAAAAATGTAGTTGAGAGAATTGATCAGGACATCGAACAGGTCCTAAAATAACATGGAAAGGCAAAACGACCAAAAGAGTTGTTATTTCGTTTCTTAGCGGCTAAGAAAGACGACTTAGGAATATGCGTTTTCCGAGGCAGTTGCGGAATAATTATCCATACAATATTCCAGATTTATATTTCTAATTTCGAGAAGTTTGGAGAAGGGGTCTCAAACCGCCGTCGGATCGGTGAAAGGATAATTATTGACTTCGCTAAATGTAATTATCGTATTCGCTATAAATAGCGAAAAATCGTTTATTAATTCATTTCTTTTTACGTTTTCTCATTAAAGCTCTGATTTCTCTCAACCTTCAAATTCAGATATACTCTCCGCTTCTAATCCGATTTCAATTCCGTTTGAGTTTTTGGATTCCTCTCTTCATTCTCTTTATATCGGTACCGAATTTTTGTATTTCTGAGCAAGTGAAGGCCTGATCGAGCATATATGTTACTAGGCAGGTTCCGTCGCTCCGATTCTGGTGAATTTGATGTTGTCCTAGTGTAGCCTGCGTCGTTGTGATTCCGACTCTTCCTTCAAAACGTCAATCGGGTTAGTAACAAATAAGTTATGAATTTATTTATTTTTCGTATTGCAATTTGACCTAAATTGAACTTAGGCTTGTCAAAATGGATAATTGGAAATTCCATTATGCTCGTTACATTATTCTAGTGATTATAGGCTATTTGTTTGATGAGATTTGATGACAGGTGAGTTCAGGAATTGCTTGCGGGCAAAACGTTATTCTGGTAAAATTTAATTAATTAGTTAAAGGTTAATTAATTTTATTGGGATTATAGAGAATGTTATAAGTTAATTAAATTTAAAGGAATGAATTTAATTGATATTTGAAGCAAGGGATTATGAGATATTGAGGATGATGATATGGTTTATGATTTTGCGGGATCTTGGAGACTAGGAGATGGAATCTCCTAGCATGTGACAATGATTGATATATGTGACAAGTAAGTTACTTGAACTTACTTAGTTGACTTCTATGAGTTAACATGACTATAATAGTGGCGTGTCCGTGTGTTTTATATTTTTATAACCATAACCGGACTAGGACGACCATATGTGTTTAATTGGCCCAAGTGCATTATAATCGGGCGGTGACAACTTATCCAACTCAAAATGGGGTGGCTGGGAAGTTCCTTTGCGACCATGCCAACATGTGGTGGTGATTGACACCGGTTCCAAACATGTTTGGTGATGGGGACGGGGGCGAGGTTTTGGGTGCTCCACGTGTCACAAATTAACTTAAATTAGTAATGGCATAATTTGATAAAGATAATAAACGGTTTATGCGTTTGAGCATGTTATTTGGTATAATGTCCTTATGTGTTATATGTGTTATTACCGTTATTCTAATTCATAGGTTGTTAGCTAACGTTTATACTGCGTTGTAGATGTTTTACAAGATAGGTCAGCTGCAGAGTAATCCGGTGGAGTGATAAACCAAGGGCTTCCGTACATATAGGATGCGTTTTGGGGTTGTACATGTATGAATATAGGTCCGGTACAATTTTGATACTCAGTTGTGGGGTTTTGTATGTATTACGTTATATGTTATTTCATTTTTATAAATGTTTGTTATATATTTATTTGTGTCTTGTTGTAAGATCCAGTGAACTTGTTGTCAAGCTAGTGTTAGGAACCATTGTGAGGTCCTAGCCCGTAGCACTCCTAGTCCTGCGAATGTGGGGTGTTACATAAACTGTCTACCTTTGAGTCCGATAGGTTCGTAATTAAGGGGCCTATATCAACAATTTGTGAACTTTCTAAAGTTGTTTCATGTTTTTTGGTTAAATTTAAAAAAATCATTACAACTCTAGGAGTTTATGTTAAGTATTGTTATTGACTTTAGGTGCTCGACAAAATGTCTCAAAGAAAACTTTTGCTTCTACTCATTATGCACCACATTTAGATATTAGAAATTCTAATTACCACCGTTTGCTTATGGAGGCGACAAACGAAATTGAAGGCTCGGGTTGTTTGTTTTGCTATGACGATACCATATTCAAGTTTTGTAAGCAAATGTTCCCACCTTTTTCTAATGGGTGAGTTGGCTAAGTAGACCTTTTTTGTCTACTGTAGAGTCAAGTAAGCTCTTTTAATTATTAGGTGACAAACTAGGTCCCTCTTATTTGGGTAATTTGGTAATTTCAATTTACTTAAGTTCAAACTCAATCAGTTTAATAAAGACCAACTTCAATTAAGGCCCATTAGGCCCACACAAGTTACACAAGTCCACACTATTGGAGATTTGAGCTAAGTCTTCATTGTAACCGTTGAGCTTGTCTTGAGACAAGGTGCAATGAGTTGTTCACATAGGTGTCACTATGGTACGGGTTGCAGGAGACAAGTCAAGTGACCGGCACTAAGAACAACTAGTATTATAAGGGGAGTCGAATCAAAGCAAGGTGATTCACGACAAGGTCAACTTGTGCTAGCTTTTAGAAGGCCGACGTTTGGGAATTTTTAGCCACATTTTATCGGCACACGTTTGGTTCTTAGGCCTTATATTGGCTAAAGAATATGTGGTTAAAAATTGGGAACAATTCAAGCTCAAATGCTTAGTGAATGTCAATGAAGCAACTAGTGAGCTTCTTAAGGAGCTACACTAGATTGAGCTAAGATTTTGAGTATTTATGGATCTTGGAGCTTACTCTAGCTATTTTAAAGTGAATGAAGCTCATTGGAAGTGTTTGGACTAGAAAAATAAGCTAGCTCCGGGAAGCGGTTTTGGGCTCCCTATGTGGGCCTCGGGCTTTCTAGGGCTTCAAGGCCCATCTTCCAAATAACTTCCACGTAACTTCCATAACCGATTTTAACCGCTTTTAACTCCCCAAAACCGTGGCCCCCTATGCCTATAAAAGGGAGAGCCATTTGCACTTGATTTCACATTCGTTTTTGCAACAATAAAGCTTTTAGTTCCATTGTATTGACATTGGATAGACCTTCTTATAAGCTTGTTTGCAAAACTCGAAAGACCAATATAGTTCCTTTGTATTGAAAAAGGATAGGCATCCATCTTAGTTTGGTTTTGTATTGACAAAACCTAGGAATACCCTTTCTACAAAGTAAGACAGGTAAGTTTCTTACTTAGTCGTTGTAACGTGTGACGAGTTATCCCACTAAGGTATTTGGATATTCACGGTGTAGGGGAGAATACACTTAGAAGGAAAATTCATTTATGAATGACTCATTACATAATCCAAGTCAATGTTATAACATATAACAATCGGTTTATAAGACTTGCAATTAAACTTAATTTCTATTAGAGTTTAGTCTACTCCTTTTCGGAGATTACAAACTCTTGGTTGGGTTTTGTCTACACCTTTTTGGAGATTACAAACCCTTATTTAATAATTTATTTCACTTCAAGAAAAATTATAAATTTTTTTGACAATTGGGACAACCGTCTACTCACTTAAGTGAGACTACGGCCCTTTGGTCTAAAACCGGACATCAAAAATCCAACACACACCCAATTCAAAATGCAAATCTTGTTGCTAGTGAGTTTCAAACTTTGGGTGGCAAGCCCTCCCTCCTACCATTATACTAGTTGAGCTAATTAAACTTGTGTAATCTTGTTGATACATAGTACTAATACACAATGTTAATACAAAATTTGTTACACAATTTTCGTTAAACAATTTCAATACACAACTTCAATTACACAATGTTAATACACAATTACGATTACACAATTTTAATACACAATTTCAATTACAATGTAAATATATGTAGTTAACAAAATTGGTCATTTTCCAATTACACAAAGTTTTATTTGTTTACACAAAGTTAAGTTACCCAATCTCAAATGAATTGAACAAGCCAAAATATCCGTCATTTACACAAATTTGTCATTTACGCAAGGTTTGATTACAGAAGTCCAAGTCCATCTAGTTACACAAGCCCAATTATAACTATAAAAATATAGGCAATATTCCGTATTTATAAAGTTTGGTCAAATTCTGTAATTAAATAAACTTGGGCAATTGGTGAAGTTTCTAAACTCCAAGTCTTTCATGCAATTAGAAAAATATGGGTCATTTTCTGTAATTATTCGGTTAGGTCAAATTTGCATTCTAAATTTTGTGCCAATAATGTAATGCAAAAGTTAGGGTTCTTTGTTGTAAGTTTCCAAAAATTAAACAAACCCTAATGGAAGGTGCAAATCAAATGTGTAGGTGAAGGTATGCTAAGAAAAAAGAAACCGATCAAAGTAGTTGACGGAAGGTATGCCGTTAGATCTTGAAACCCGTGATAGGATCGCACCTGCAATATGTCATTTACTTCAGAATTTGAATGTTCATTCAAAAACCGGTGGATCTTGGATCTACTATCATCACTTTGTAGCATGAATCGGTGGATCTTGGATCTATTGTCATACCAAAATTACAATTAACAAAGGAACAATCAAAATTAAACCTAACTTGTTATCACTATGATAACTTTGAAATGTTGGGCTTCTTCCTTATGTACTTTGCCTCTCTCTCCTCAACGGTGCCTGCTCACCGCATGAATTTGTACATTTAAATATTATAAAATTCAGAATACTCTACTTCAACAAAAGGGACAAAAAGTTAAATGTTATAAATTTGGACACCTTATCAGGAGGCTATCTTCAGTATCAGCAAGCTTTCGCTTAAGGATACACATTGCAAGTGGTTTCGGGTTTTGCTTAGGGAAATCGTTTCGAAGTACCCACCAAATTACCACATCTAGTATGTGCACCGGTTGGAGATTTTGCGTGGCGGATGTGAAGGATGCAAGGAGGTTGGAGATGTCAAATCTGCTCTCACCGGTTCGAAGCACCCACCAGATCTAGACTCGCCACCGAGATTTTTGTTAATCTTGTCTCTGAACGCACACCCGTACGATATGCCCAATTCTCAGTGCACACGGGGTCATTTGTGCTTTGACGCCTAATGCTCGTATCAAGATGAAAACATGGGAAGTACGTCGAGATCCAATGTTAGCCCCAACAAGTACAAATGTTAATACAAAAAACACTTTTATTTTGGAAGAAAAAGCAAAGAATAAATTCTTACCCATATAAGCGGACTAAATCCGACCATTTGTCTCATATTGGTGTGCGACGCCTCCCCAAATTGCCGGTATACGTTAGTAAGGGTGGATGTGCCTCATGCCAACTAATGAGTACATCTATGATCAAGAACGAAGGTCAAGATTTCCCTCTTGAACTTGTTGCGCGTCTTGTCCATAAAAATGTGTATCCAAGAAACAACAGTAACCACGCAAACACAATCAAATGTGCCGGACCACCTCCCTCTATCAATGCCTCCATCATGGACTCTATATACTCCTATATGAAATTCACTATTAATACGAATTTGATGCCACTCAGCCTTTGACTAATCCCCAAATAACTGATGTAACGTTTCCCGTATATCTGGCTAGGGACCAAAAGCTCTCAGGTCAGGCTCATCTATGGAAAGTTTGGTAATGTGAACAACATCATGCAATGTGATGGTCATCTTCCAAATGACATGTGAAATGAGTTCGTCTCAGGATGTCACATCTCTACAAATGCATGGATTAGAGTATGATCCACGTTACTCATATGAACCATGAATAACGGATGCAATCCCAAGCTATCAACTAACACCCGCCACTCTGCATCCACGGGGGCGTCCATATACGTACATATCAAGGCATTTAGGTCCGTGCTAGTTCTCCGGACTCTACATACATCAGTCTATTCAATAAAATAAATATTATTATTAACTTTGAAAATTATGAATGTCATTTTTTAAGAATAACGAATAGAAACTTACGTTAGCTCCCGATCGATCCAAATAATTTTCGCTTTATGCGTCCCGTAATCATACAATAAATCAGTAGCGAGAGGTTGTCCGCAATGAGTATCATGAATATCATGTTGCCACATATCCGTTGGATTCACATCGGGTTGTGAAGCACAACCCGATGGACCAACAAATGGCGGACCCACATCCATTAAAGTATGGTGAGATGAGATGAACGGTGGATGATTGCACTAATGATTCTTGACAAGTAGACGAATGAAATGTGTCATCCTCTACATACTCCACATTTAAATTTATGTCAATTCCGTCTCTCGACCGTTGAGCAGGCACATGCTGAGTGTTTGGATCGATATCTTCTCCGAATATAGTAGAAAATAAGGGGATGAGATTTTGGGGTGTACGTGCATATAAAGTGTCCAGAGGATATAAAGGAGACACTTCGAAATGAAGATGTGATAAATCGTTCATGTTTTGTGTCGTGGACGGCTCTCCTATATCTAGTTTTAAGTTGCGACCCGTCATATAAATAGTGGGCCGGTTTTGAAAGTTCATACGATGTTGTATATTAATAATTTAGGACAAGAATAAATAAATAAATAACTTGTATGTAAGATATTAAAATTATAATTGTATGTAAAAAATTCTAACTTGCATGTAAGATATTAAAAATTGTAATTGCATGTACATAATTGTAATTTGCATTTAAGATGTTAAAAATTAGAACTGCATGTACTAAATTCTACTAAATTTACAAACTTAATTCAAAAACACATAGTTGCATGTAAATTTACTAATTTCGACTAACTTAAATTTAATTTAAAATATGCTAACTTTAATTTAACCTGAATTGCTAACTTAAATTTCATCTGAAATTTACTAACTTAAATTTCATCAAAAATATACGTATAGAAAATATACTCAATCTAAAATATACTAACTTAAATTTCATCTAAAATATATTAATATAAACTAGACTAATGTAAAAATTGAAACAATTTGGTTTACTAGGTTTTTTTCTAGTTTTGTGTTTAGTAAATGTACCCCTTGAAAGAAGAGCGTTTAGAGTTTGAGAATAAATACAAAAAATTAGGATATATTTACTTAATGTAAATTTACTAACTTAAATTTCATCTATAATATACTAACTCAAATTCTATCTAAAATATGCTAATATAAATTTACTAGTTTAAGCTTACCAAATTTTGCACAAATTCGTGCATAGCGGCATTTTCCTACGCAATTCTCTTCTCGTGCCGCTTCCTTGCAGCTTCTCTACGAGAATCGGTTCACACCATTCTCGTAAGCCAAAATTCTTAGATCTAGGAGCCTCGGGACAGGAAATAACATGTCCTGATGGTGTTTTCATTTTTGAATTTTTTACTCTCTCACAGCAATGGAGTCACTTAAACCCCCTTCCTCCACAGAGCAATGACGCCCGAGTTAAACTAAGATGAACTGTAGTTAGTTTTCAGGTGTCTACTGTGACAGGAAATAGCCATATCAGTATTTTATAGGTCGAATAAGAGCCTCGTTTGAAAATTAAGATGAACTGTAGTTAGTTTCAGGTGTCTACGGTGACGCAGGCAATGACGTCCTGCTTTCTCCATTGCTGTTATGTTTTAAACCCCTTTCCTCCACAAAGCGATGGAGTCACTTAAACCCACCAGTCAAGATGTCAAACTTATCACAGTGCTTACAGAACCCCCCAGTACTCAACTCCACCTGCGGATCTGGCGTCGTTGACGAAATCGGAGGTCTCAAGGCATACGTGACTTACGTGTCTGGCCTCTCCGATTCCAATCGTGCCATCATCCTCATCGCCGATGTCTTTGGTATGTCTCACCACTTCTAAGTTCTAACCTAATTGTTCTGCAATCGATTAACTATGTGCTTAGTCTTTTTTAATTTGCTATCCATTTTCTAGGGTTTATTCAATGATAATAAGTGAAATTCCAGAACGAAACTGTTGATCTAGGAAGGCATTGCCTGCTTATTCGTATGTCTTATGGATGTGTTCATTCCAGCTTTTAACTAATAATATATATCGTATATGCTTCTCACTTGTGAACATTTCGTAGAGGTCGTTGCAATGGGGTTGGGGATTTGAAACTTGTGACTTCAGACTTCAAATATAACTTAAGATTTTCTGTTGACTGATGCACAAAAATAGTCCTTATCTAGCATTGAAACTCCATTCCTCTAACTTGTTCACCCATGTCTTCTATTCACAGCAGCAACAAATTTGCGGTCACATTGTTATTTGCATTTTGCTCTTTTGCCTGTCATTTGTTTTCATTATTAACATTGTTTAATTTCTGATTTGTATAGGATTTGAAGCACCAAACTTGAGGTATGATCCTTATCCATTATCGACTCATACAGTACATCCCTAATTAGTCGTAATGTGGATGCATCAAGTAGTGAAGAATAAGTATAATTTTAGAACTACTTCTCTTTCTTACTGCTTCATTTTCAGAGGTTTTTTTTTTCTTTCTTCATACTGAACCAGTGTACAAGTTTACTGTTATGGTTGTATGCTGCACACCTGAAGCTTCTGTCATACTTCTGCACAATAAATAATGTTGATTTCTCCATAAGTAGCTATTGATTTGGATAAATTTCTAAGTGGATCATAATTTTGGCATGTTAAGCATTAATGCTCGTTTCATTTTTGCTTGTGTGCTGGTTAGTTTAACACCTCACAATATTGGATTATACTGAAGGATACTAGCAGATAAGGTTTCAGCTGAAGGATACCTTGTGGTGGTTCCCGATTTCTTCTATGGAGATCCTGCGAAATTAGGCGAACCTGGATTTGATTTTCAAGAATGGAGAGCAAAACATGGACCAGTTAGTTTCTCAATCGTCTATTTATATTTTTATTCTCTTGTCAATGATATAGAACAGTTAATTTTGAGCACCTTTTTCTTTACTATGAAATTTTACTTATTCATATCCAACAAGGATGCATTCCTGCACTAATAAAAGACTCAGAATACCTTAAGAAGTTCGATTCATCAATTTGAGAAATCATGTTGAGCCAAATAAAGATAGTTTCTGCATTCCGATGGTTCTCATCCCTAAAATCTGCAGGATTGTTTGGTATAATCTCGACAAAATTTCTAATACAAATCAAGTTGACAAATATATTTTTTAGGTTCAACCCCACAGATAAAACATAAATACAAAATCATGAAATCACAAAGCTTCTTGTGATGGCAATTTTCTACTGTTAAAAGTTACAGCGTGCATTTGTGTTTGCATTTCGCACTTTGATGAGCTAAGTCAGCTGGTGGGCTCAAAATGACTTCCCTAATTATAGGATAAAGGATATGAAGATGCAAAGTCAGTCATCGCTTCATTAAGAAGTCGAGGAGTATCTTCTGTTGGAGTAGCTGGCTTTTGTTGGGGCGGTATAACTTCTCGTCCTTGTTTAGTCTCGTCTAATTTGCCTATAATCCCAGTACTAGCCATGTTTATCTTTCTTCTGTCTTCATGCAGGAATTGTCGCAGCTAAGTTAGCCAAGTCAGATGACATTCAGGCTGCAGTTGCATTGCATCCTGGTCTTATAAGCATTGATGACATCAATGGTAAGATTGTCAATTAAACTTTTTAAAAATGTATTCCTATTTGCGCAGTGTAGAACTCAGCCCTTGTTTTTCCAGATATCAAGGTTCCAATTGCATTCTTGGGAGCGGAGATTGATCATATTTGTCCACCAGAAGAGTTAAAGAAATATGAAGAGATATTGTCGGCAAAATCAGGGGTAAACAGTTTGCAACAACTCAAAATTCTTAGTGAAACAATTCGGAACCGTAATCCAATCATAAATAATCTAGACATGACTAAATAACCCAATGGAAGATTGATTTGAAGCTTTTTGACTTGAATTCTGAATTGCTATATTGGTATATGGAGTAACCATCTCCGTCTTGGTACAGATCGATAGCTTTGTGAAGATCTTCCCTGGTGTTTCACATGGATTCGCTGTGAGGTATGATGTAAAGGATAAATTAGCTGTGAAAAACGCTGAAGAGGCCCAGACCGATATGCTGAATTGGCTTAACAAATATGTTAAGTAGCTAAGTAACTACCTTTGGCTGGTATGCCTGGGCGTTTCTAGTTTAAATAAGACAGTATTTTCTGCCAATGGTTGTTGGGTCTGTCGATCTTCAAAACACCCAAGTGGATTTCTACGGTTGTCGTGTCTGTAATGTATCACAATAGTCATTTACTATGTTCAACAATGACCGACTAACTACAACTTCCATGCATGCACGGAAGTTGCAGTTAGTCGTCCCTTTTGAGTTTTGAATAGACGAATAATGTTTTTTCTTTCTAATTATTTAGGCTACTCGCCCAAGCAATGCTGCACGGCAAACCATTTTAAAATGCCGTTATCTATATCAAGCCATTTAATTAATGTAGACACGTCAAATATATGCGCTTTAAAATGCGCAGCGAAAATATAATTTTGTCAATACGCCTCAAGAAGCGCATAACCCCAATTTTTTAACATCAAACTTGCAGCACGCGAAAGTACCAAACATGTAAGCCCTGCATATCCGTTGAGCTAGTTCAATCTCCAAGTACGTCGAATGTTCTTCTCAAAAGCTTGTCCAACCATTGAGTTCTTCCCTTCATTTCGATCCTTCATTCATTCACAACTTCTTGATTGCGGCGATGATGGTCACAAAAGAGGGTGCGGATTGATGGTGATAGGGGGGTGTTTGTCATGGTGCCGGAACAAGAGGGTGCTAATTAACTTGCGTCATAGGACCCAAAACATACTTAGAGGGCCTAGAACCCAAATCTACCTGATCCAAAACCTACCCTAGAACGCTAATCTACATGAATTCTTCTTGAATCTCTTCGCTCCAACTATAATTTTCACACTAAAAACTCAAGTGTAAGTAACGAAGAGCGTCTAAAACAAAAAACTTCAAGTAAGTTTCTACTAAAGGTTAGAATATTGGGCCCTATATTTAGAATTAATCCTATATTTGTTAGTTTACCGTTTTGCCATATATAATTAAACAAGCCTCACTGTTCAGTTCAAAAATCTCTACAAAACTGAATGTGTATTTTCACCAAAACGTAAGCGAAATTTGAATATGTGGCTTCACCTTCATCATGCCCTCTCAATTGATGAGAAGGAACAACAAAAAGACAGATCATATCACTTGGAAAAATGAGGAATTAAAAATAAAAATAACTTGAACCGATTTGGTTTAAACACTACATCGAGATAGGATTCCTATTTAATTAATAAAATCACAACGAGAATACTAAAAAAATTCAATAACAACTAGATATAGAAACACATTACTTAGAAAAACGATAACTCTATAACTAACTATTAAAATGGTAGGATATTGCACTAAATAATATAACATAACAAGGTGTTAATGCACCACAACAACACACCATATATCTTGCCAGTTACAACGTCGTTGTCGAATCAAAATTTTCCCTATTGTAGATTTAAAGTAGGAAAATAAAATCATGTCGTTTCTTAAAAGAAGTCAAAAATCGGACCGAAAGTTGATTAGTTACAAAAATACTAAAATTATTAGTTATCATGATCATCTATAATTTTATTAGCACAAATTTTAATTTTAATTCAACATTATTTTATTTGTAACATCGTGTAAAAACTCAAAATAAAAAAGAATAAAAACATCATCATAGTATGTAAGATGCATAGTAAATCAAAACATTAAATTGATTCTGTAAAATTAAAACAAAACAATAAAATCTTATTTAGACCAAAACTCATTTGTGGAATTGATTTAAAGAAAACTCGTTTTTTTGGCTTTCATTTTATAGCTACAGGTATGTGATTAAAAAAAATCAACTCTTAAAAGTTAATTTAACATCAATTTTATTTATTTTTAAAGTAATCGGATATCTAAATCATATACGGATATTTACGAATGTATAAAAAAAATTTCAACCCGGTGACTAAAAGAACCCGGATTTCAGTTGCCCTCACACTCACAGACAACAAACACCTGATTCTGAGAATCCAATCTTCCTTAATTCATTTGGTCTGAAAATTTTTTTTTTTCCCGCTTGTAATGTTAACGGCTCGAATTCAACTGAATCAATATCCGCGTTTTGCCGTTGTAAAATTAGGGCTAAGAACTCAAATTTGATCACCCAACTAAGAACTCAAATTTCCCGCTTACCTTCATTCATTCTGTAACTCTGTTCTAAGGAAACTCAACGGCTTGATTTTGTACGCGTTTTGCCCTTGTAAAATTAGGCCTGTCATCTGATCTCAAGCAAGAACTCAAATTTGATCACCAAACTTGCACCGCAGAATCGCTCGACTCTTGAGCAGCTATGCCAACCCAACTGCTCCAATTTAGCTTTCGAAGAAGAGAAGAGCTTGTTCGGACTGAACAAGCATGCGGCCACCTGGTGGTTGCGTCGCTAGTCACCGGCCCTTCGTCCGCCATTGATTACCTAACAATCCCCTGCTTTGAATCAACCCCTTTTATCAGCTATCATGATTACCGGCATCACGTCTACCACCGCTTCACGGACCACCTAATGCACCTCCCTCAGAGAGACGTTGCCGCGATCGCTCGCAGTTTCATCTCCCAAGTCATCGACCCGGCAAACACCGCTCACCGTTGCTCTGGCCGCGGTTTCACATCTGTGCACTTTGTCGAGTTCCGGTTTCCCCAGACTGCTCCTGATTCTTCTTCTGCGCTCGATAGGGCTATGTTGGAGTCGTTTGAGGAGGTTGTGCCCAGCACAAGACGCGCCGCACGCTTACCGATTTATGATTTGATACTAACGAGGGCAGAGAAGATGATTCTTCAGGGTGCTGAGAGGTTCGAGGCTGACTGGACTCGTCCCGACTGTTGTATCTGCATTGACAGCATAGAGCGGCAAGCTAGTTCGCTCACGCTTCCCTGTTCCCACGTTTTCCACGAGTCCTGCATTCTGCGCTGGTTTGACACCAACCACGTCTGCCCATTGTGTCGATACGAGATGCCGGTCGAGTCTTCTTGACTCATCCTCATTTAGATATATGTACTGTATAGTTCCTGTTATTCAGTTAGAAACACCATCATATAGAGAGATATGTCATTTGGATATATGTACTGTACTATTGCTGTTAGCTAGTTAGGAATTACTGTGTTGATGTCAGTCGAGTCTTCTTGACTCACCCTCATTTAGATATATGTACTCCTGTTAGCCATTTAGGAAGTACTGTGTTGATCATAACACCCTCATTTAGATATATGTCATTTAGATATATGTGCTGTGTTGATGCCAGTCAAGTCACCTTGACTCACCCTCATTTAGATACATGTACTGTACTATTCCTGTTCCTCCATTAGGAACACCCTCATTTAGCTATATGTACTGTACTATTCCTGTCAGCCAGTTATTACTGTGTTGTTGTCATAAATTTTGTTCTGCGGTTTAATGTGTTAGATGGCTGTCGTTGCCGTTTTGTTTGCTAATATTTTTTGAAACAAGATGTTACATACTTTTGTTTTCAGTTTTGACAGCAACTGGCTACAACTGATCAGTTTTGATAGCAACTGACTGCAGTCAGTTTTGACAGCAACTTGCTACAACAACAATCACACATGTTTCAATTTTTTCCAGTTTTGGCAGCAGCTGATCAAAACACTAATGCCCACAAAGTTTCAGTAACACACCTATGAACAAAAGAATGTAAGAAAGAGCATCTATTTCATATGCCCACAGTACTGTTTTCAGATTTCATACCAAAGCAGGACAACTTCAGCAAAAAGAGCATCCATTTCACATGCCCAGACATGGAATTCAATCGATCATTACATTATAAAGTGTTTACTACATAGAAATTTCCCAAACATCTGTACAACCAATAAAAGTTAGTTTGTGGACATACTAAATTACAACTGCTCCAAAAAGTGAATTCTAATACGCAACTATCATGTGCAGTTTAAAGCGATACCCAGAGCAAGTACGAGAATTATAATAACAAAGATGCCTGCATAAATAACAATCCTCTACTTCTTTATCGCGGACAGTGCATTACACAATAGCTTGACGATACATCAGACAACTGGTCGACTAGCAATGTATTGGCAGCCAAATGGTTCATTTCTTCCTCCCCAACCCTTAAGATTCACTCGTTGAGGGCGTCTACTTGTGCCTTTTGACACTTATTAATAGCTACAAGGCGCAATTCATGACAACAGTCTTCAAACCGATGTTTGGTGTCAGCTAAATCAATGGTCTGTACCCCAACTTTCTTTTGGTGGGGTCAGTGAAGGGGTCTGCAAAACATATCAATTAGGTACAAATCACACCAGGTTGGGATAAATGTAACTTGCAAAAGAATTAAATTACAGTTTTAATAAATGCAAATTGGAAAGACAAGATTGTACCTACGGGAGATGGCCTAAGAACCGCGAGCCACTAGCTTCTTCATATTGCTGATGTTCCTCAACATCCGAAATTGTCTAGTTCATCCATTGACCACCTTCTTCTACTGTACGTATCCTGGGTGACTTTTGATTTGCTAGGATCCCTCAAAAATACAACATACATAAATGTAATGTTAATATCATTAAGCAAAAGAAAGTTGATGAACACACTAGCTGTCATTGAAAGCAAATTGTTGCCTACTTTTACCTAAATTGAATGTGTCTTACAAAGACCGTAATATAAACACACTAACTGCCATAGAGAACTAACTAATGCAATGCTGTCATTAGAAAAAATATTGTGACAGCTAGTGAGTTTCCATGAACCAAAATCTGTCATAACTATGCTTGTAGAAATACAAATGACCAAAACTGTTATAAATATAAAAATAACCCAAATTTGTCATCAGAGAAGCTAGAGAAATACAAAACTGTGATACACATAACCAAAGATGTTAAGGAATTTCAAATCTTTCAAAAACCAACCAAAAGCTGTCAAAGAACTAAAGCTGTCATACCCAATTACCCATCAATAAAATATACAAAGAGGTGGGATGTGTAGAACATAGGATTCATAGAAAATAAAGTTGTCATAACTATCATATAATTGTCTGCACTGTCATGTAAACTCAAAAATAAGCAGTCAATAAATAGATCTCTATGCTTCATTCATAGCATAAACATTGAATTCTTAACCTACTCAAAAATAAACATTCATAAACATATAATAGCCTGCACTGTGAAAACAATTGTCTACACTGTCATATAGAGGCAATAGTGAAAGAGATGAACCGAAAAAAGAATAAACCCTAACTATGAAGAATTGTAAAAGAGATGAATCGAAAAATCATCATTGACAGATCTGTACTTTTGAAAGATCCAAAATCTCTGTCGAACAAACCCCAACATATGAAGAATTGTAAAAAAATTGAATAACAGATACAAACCTATCACACATGTGAAAAATTGAAAGCACGAGGAAGAACAGGAGGAGATGCGAACCTCTTTGCTGGGGGATGGAATAGAGTCAGCTTCTTTCGTAGGCCATATCCAACGAGACCTTTTTATTTTCCTTCCATTTCACCCTTATTCATCTATAATTTTTCACACAAGAATCATTAATATAAAAAGTAAAAAAAAAAAGTTAATTACTATTCTTCACGGATATAAAATATTATATAAGAGACAAAAGGAGTAATAAATATAATTTTTATTTCTTAAGAATAGTAAATGTATAATTTTTGTTTTAGAAAGTTTTGACATTAAATGAATTTTGAAAGACAACTATTTTAAAAATATACTTGAGACTAGAAGGTCAGTTACAATGAAACGGACATAGTATTATATTTGTAATTGTACTCGTGGTTTGTAGTTGTGGTATGGAGTATTGGTTTTTTAGTAGATTTAGATTTTAGAAAAAAACTCATAACGGATGTGTTGTGTGTTTTGTAACAATAGATTTGCAGTATTTTTAATGTTGTACAAGATCAGAATGCCCCTTTATTTTTCGAACCAACAAGTCACGTGAGTCCCTTCAAGTTTATGTGATTCTTTCAATTTCCCAATGCTTCTAGAGGATTCTGATTCAGTTATGCAAATCTCAATCTTCACGATCGATTGTTGCCTTGAGGACGAGGCTTCAGGCATCGAAGGGTTCTGGTTTCCATTTGGAAGCGTGTGAAAGACTTTGGTTTAGAAGGTTCATGCATAAAAGGGATATGGTTTGGATGATTGAGGAGAACATCGTTTTCAAAATAGCGTGAATTGTTTTTAAGGTTGCGAAACTTGCGATGTATGCTTCTACAATTTCAAGGTATGTCGCTACTTTTTTTTTTGTGGCATCTCATTATGTAACTTCAGTGAGCTGCTAGTTTTGTTAGGTTGAAACAAAGTGTTGTTAGACATCGAAGGGCTCTTTTACTCTATGTTACAAATTTAGAATGGACAATGTAAATATAATGAGGTAAATCATTAGGAAGATGTGTTATGCTATCCTTGAATATCATATTTTTGTGTGAGAAAGTTAGATATGTTGTAAATTTTAACCAATTTTATTTGTACTCGACATTGGTTGTTGGTAAATGTTTGGATTTTTATGGGGTTGTTGAGTAAAAATGTACACAAATTTACAAACACATTTTATTTTATTTATTTGAGTTCAATCCTCTCTTTTTGATCTTTTTATTCTAAGTCATTCAAATGCCGATATTTCGGTGGTTTTGGTGATTTGGGTTGCACCCGGTTTTGGACGGGTTGCCTACGTACCTCTATAAAGAGGATCCAGTCTTACATAGTTCAGTGCGGTGTTTTCATGCAACAAATAATCAAAGTTCAAACCCACCTTCTAGGAAGGGTTGCGTAGATGATGATCCAAATATTATTTGAATGGTATTTATATCTCGATCATGCATGAAAAGATTAAATTAAACCTACTTTCTAGAAAGTGTTGCTTAATTTATCCCGCTATCACTTGCATGGATCAAATAATATTAAACCCACTTTCATGCATCAAAGGGCTTTGGTTTTGAAGCTTTTTGACTTGAATTCTGAATTGTCATATTGGTATATGGAGTAACCATCTTCGTCTTGGTACAAATCGATAACTTTGTGAAGATCTTCCCTGGTGTTTCACATGGATTCACATGGATTCGCTGTGAGGTACAATGTAAAGGATAAATTAGTTGCGGAGAACGCTGAAAAGGCTTAGACAGATATGCTGAATTCGCTTAACAAATATGTTAAGTAACAAATGAAGTACTATCGTTGGCTGGCATGCCCGCGTTTCTACTTTAAATAAGGCAGAGCTTGTTTAATCTCGAAATACGTCGAATGTTCTTCTCAAGCCTGCCCAACCATTCAGTTTATCCCTTTATTTCGATCCTTTGTTCATTCACAACAACTTGATTACGGCGATGATGGTCACAAAAGAGGGTGAAGATTGATGGTGATAGGGGTGTTTGTCATGGTGCCGGAACATGAGCCTATCTTATTACTTAGCTTGTAGTTCGTTGGACGGCCATTATTCGGTCTATATTAAAGGAAAGTGTTCTATTTTCTGTAGGAGTTTTGTTGGTTCATCTCAATCTATCTCCAAAATATTTGGATAAATAGTTTCAGAATGTTCTCTGTCATTTCTAATGGATCATTTAGATTTCCAATTAGTTGAAAATATTTGTTGCTAACCGTCCTTATAATTTGCAATTGGTGACTGGGCTTGTTAACTTCATATGGCTTTGTCTACAAATAGGAGATGTTCCGGTGGAAGAAAAAAGCTCTCTTTCAGCCCTAATAGCGAAAAAGATTAGGGTAACGATTCTTCTTGAGCTTTTCCGACGATCGATGGCGGAGGAATTCCCTCCGAAAGTAACCCTCTCTAATTTAGGGGAGGGTAATGGTATGAATGTAGATGCAGTCATGGAAGAATCAGTCGTGCAGGCTCCTCCCGCGACGGCGCAATGCAATGAAGTGATCAAAGAGAATGGAACGAATAATGGTGGGAGAGGAGATGCAATCATGATTGAGTCTGTGGGAGGGAGCCCCCTCATGTCAGTACCTCCTAAAGTTGTGACCCCAATTGGATCTGATGAAGAAAAAAGACAGATGACGACAGAGGCAGGAGGTAGTGCTAGTATTCCTCCATCAAAGCCGGCCGCAGAAGACTCATCCAATCCTGAATTGAATTCAGTAGTAATTCCTGAAAAGAATGCACCACCGGCTCACGAAGTCAGATCATGGAGTCAAGTTTTAGAAGGAGGTCAACGTCATACCACAGTAACAAAGGATAACATTAGCATCGAATCTCTTGCCGGAAAGATCACAGTTAATTATCCCTTCGGGCAAGATGGTGATCCGGCTATCGAAATTGATAAGGCGACCACTATAAGTTTGGAAGCTAGATGGAAACAGTCTATCGTGTTCAAAGTCCTGGGCTATCCAATCGCTTTTCCGGTCATGGAAAGGAAGATACGAGAACTCTGGAAGTGTGGCGAGAACATGCAACTCATAGATCTTGATAATAGTTATTTCTTAGCACGCTTCCGCAATGAGAACGAGCTTATGACGATCCTTACTAGTGGCCCATGGGTTGTCTTTGGGAGATGTTTAATTATGAAAAGATGGTCACCGGACTTCGACACCTCGATTCCTATCACATCAGCACCGATTTGGGTCCGAATTACAGGAGTACCGGTACAATGGTTCCATGAAGCGGTAATCTGGAGCATGGCTGCAGGTGTAGGAGTACCTATAACTATAGATCCGAAAACGTTATATTTCAACAGAGGAAGGTTTGTACGAATTTGTGTGGAAATCGACCTCAGCCGACCCCTTAAAAAGTCTATATTCATCAATGGAAAAAGGTGTCCGATCGAGTACGAAGGTCTAGACGTCATTTGCTTTAAATGTGGTCGGTATGGTCACTACGCCTCTAACTGCGAACATGGAAGCTCTCCGGCAGAACAAGTGGTCGAGACGGGGGCTAGTACTGAGCAGGCCCAAGACAAAACGGATCTCCCAGATAACCATAGTAGCCACAATGGCCCGATGCAGGGTCAGGACAATCCAATAGACGATGCGGGTTATGGTCCTTGGATGATGGTTGCTCGCCGGAGTAAAGTTGATAAAGGAAAGAATAATACGGGCAATATTGCAAGATCTGCGGCTAACCAAATTAAAATATCAAATATTCCTACACAAGGTAACATGAATAAAATAAATATTGCTAAAGGAAAGAATGTTCTTTTGCAGGAAAAAGGCAAGCAGCACCTCAACGGTCCATCTCATATGGGCCAGCCCACTTTGGGCTTGAAGAAGCATAACTCTGAAGCGTCATCAAGTGGATCAAAGCCGGTGACAAGCCCAAGTGGAAATGATATGCAGAAGAACAAGCCCACAATGAATAATTTGAATATTAATTCCAAAGGTAACGATGCACCAGTTCAGAAAACTACAACAGAAAACTTAGTTTTTGCAGCTCCCCCCATGGATGTACACGTCTCCACCAACAATGAAGAAAAAGGAAAAAAGAAGAATAGAAGTAAGGCCAAGAACGATGCAAGAAGAGCTGCATGGCGAGTAAAAAAAGCTGAGGAGATTAACCAGGAGTCCATCTCGTTGAAACGCCAACGCAAGGAAAGTTCAGACTATCCCGTTGCCACCCTACAAGCTGTGACCACAGATGGGAGATCTCCTGGAGCAGTGAATGTGAGTAACGCTATGCCCAGTACACAAACACCCGCCAACATCAACCTTCCGGAGAGCTCCGATCCGGAAAGGTTAGGGCAAAGCAGTGGGAACACGCACAATCAGAATAGCCGCAACGTCGAAAATGGCAGGACGGAATTGGATACTATAATGCAACAGGATCAATCAAACTCAGCAGAAGTTGATATGGTCGAAGAGTCGGTTGCAGTAGTTCAACAAGAACATGGTCCCACTGCCATGTAAGTCCTTATACTCGTCCTCTCATTCTTCTAAGCGTTTTAAAATGAATTGTTTATTTTGGAATGTCTTCGGAGCTTGTAAGAGCGGGTTCCGGCGTGCCATAAAATATATGTGTAGACACCATAAGGTCGATATTCTCGCGATTTTTGAACCCCGAACTTCGGGTAACAAGGCGCAAGCTATATGCGATCGGTTGAATTACTCAGGATGCTTCCGTGTAGAAGCCGTTGGTTTTGAAGGGGGTATTTGGTTATTATGGAAAGCTGAGCACATGAAGCTATCTATTATTAGCAGCAACAACTGCTTCATACATGTCAAGGTGGTGACAGGATCGAAACAGTTTAATCTTATAGTGGTATATGCTTCACCGGTCTTTCATAAGAGACAAATCTTCTGGAAGGATATTGATCAGGAGCTATCTCTTATTTCGGATCCCCTTGTCATTGGAGGTGACTTTAATTGCATAAGATTCATGTTTGAACGAAAAGGCGGTTCAGGTAAGCTTCATGCGGATTCTAAGATCTTCAACGACCTAGTTGTGGCTCACGGACTTATTGACCTTGGCTATACGGGTGCGGATTTTACGTGGGATGATGGTAAATCAGCTAAAAGAAACATCTTCAAAAGACTAGACAGAATCTTCATGAATCAAGACGGCCGTCTCCTCTGGCCTAATGCCCAAGTGCGTCACCTTGCCAGGTTTTCTTCTGATCACTCTCCCTTACTTGTCTCGTTAGATCCTGCTCTAACTTGTAGAAAAGAAAGAAGACCGTTCAGATTTGAAGCAGCATGGATGACACACCCTGATTTCCATCATATGGTGGAAATGTGTTGGTTCAACAATCCGGAGGTAAGGCTAGCCCTTCCCATTCTCAAAAACTCTCTTATCGTTTGGAATAGACTTGTCTTTGGTAACGTTTTCCGCAGAAAACAAGAGGCTATGGACAAACTTGCAAACATCCAAACTAAGCGAAGCAACAATGATTCGGAAATGCTTGTTGAGGAGGAAAAGAGATTACAAGCCGAGATTGATACTATACTAGAACAAGAAGAATTAGTGTGGTTTCAAAAGTCACGAGAACAGTGGCTTACTCTTGGTGATCGTAATACTACGTTTTTCCACACTTCCACAGTTATCAGAAGAAGTCGTAACAGAGTGACAGGACTTCAGTTGGAGAATGGTGAATGGGTGGAAGAGCACACTAGGCTAGAACAACATGCTTTGGAGTACTTCAAGAGCCTTTATAGCTTGGACAACTCGCAAGTCTTGCAGGATTGTCATTTAAATACCCTTGAATTCCCAGTTGTGGAGAGTGCTGATTGGAGTAACATCCAGAAACCTGTCACCATGGAAGAAGTTTGGTCTGCGGTGAAGAGCATGGGAGCTTACAAAGCTCCTGGGATTGACGGGTTCCAACCAGTGTTTTATCAGAAGTGCTGGAGCTCGGTGGGTCAGTCTATGAAAGAAGAGGTGGTTCGTTTCTTCCATAACCAGAAAATTTACGAGGGGAGCAATGATACCCTGATCCACCTTATTTCCAAAGTCGGGAAGCCTGAGTTCATAAGCCAGTTCAGACCCATTGCCCTCTGCAATGTCAGCTACAAGATAATCTCTAAAGTGTTGGTACAACGCATGCAGAGTATTGTCGGGAAGCTAGTGGGACCTACCCAAGGGAGCTTCATCCCAGGTCGGTTGATTCAGGACAACATTGTCCTTATGCAAGAAGTGGTACACTCTATGAGGAAAAAGAAGGTGGGTAAGAAGTGGATGCTGCTCAAACTCGACCTTGAAAAGGCATATGACAGACTCAGATGGGACTTCATTGAGGATACTGTCATCACAGCTGGATTCCCGTCGGAATGGGGTAGAATGATTCAGGAATGCGTTACTACGGCAAGAATGCAACTTCTTTGGAATGGTGAAGTTACAGAACAGTTTATCCCGGAAAGAGGAATCAGACAAGGAGATCCAATATCCCCTTATTTGTTCGTCCTTTGTGTAGAACGTCTGAGCCATCTCATTCTTGAAACAGTAGAGAGAGGAGAGTGGAAGACCATCACCCTCTCTAGGGGAGGACCCCCTCTCTCGCATCTCTTCTTTGCGGATGATATCACCCTTTTTGCGGAGGCCTCTACACCCCAGATTAGAGTTATCATGAGCTGCATCGAGACTTTCTGTAAGGCTTCGGGGCTAAAGGTCAGTATCCAAAAGTCAAAAATCTTTGTGTCGCCTAATGTTTCTAGAGATTTATGTGACTCTCTTGAGAGGATTAGCGGGGTGGAGGTCACTAGGAACCTTGGAAACTACCTTGGTGTCCCCATCTTACAGGGTAGAGTTTCCAAAGAAAATTTTACGGCGCTTCTGGATAAGATTAATGGGAAACTTAATGGGTGGAGAAGTAAAACCCTTAGCTTTGCGGGACGTGTCACTTTAACTAAAGCCGTCCTCACCTCCATTCCGGTTTACTCGATGGCTACTTTAGCTTTACCGGGCAATGTGTGCAATGAGATTGACAAGGCTTGCCGGAAATTTGTTTGGGGCCATGTAGATGGCCAAAGGAAGATACACACAGTAAACTGGTCAGAAATATGTCTCCCGAAAGACAAAGGAGGACTCGGCATCCGGAGTATGCAGGTTACAAATTTGGCTCTATTAGGTAAGCTAGCTTGGCGGTTCTTGAAAGACCCCAATAATCTTTGGTCTCGAGTCCTACGAAGCAAATACGTAAGAACAGAAGGTAGAACTATTTCTTCTGCATCACATATCTGGAAAAGCCTAGTCAAAGGGGTCCAGCAGGTTGTCACCACAGGAGCTCGATGGAATCTAGGGGACGGCAGGAGTATTCGCTTCTGGACTGATCCATGGATCGAGATCGAACCCCTCTTGCCTGAGTCGCTCACAACCATTGATGAATCGGAAAAGAACGCTTTGGTCAGAAGCTATTGGACAGAAGGGTCAGGGTGGAACTGGCACATGCTTGAAGGTAAACTACCCTTGTCATCTCTACTGAAACTTGCAGCCATCCAACCGGTCGAGGTGGAGCAGGTCGACGACCAGGGAAGTCAACTCGTCTCAGCAGATGATGTTTTGAGCTGGAAGTTTTCTCAGGACGGTAACTTTTCTACCCAATCGGCTTATAGAATGCTCCTGGGGACTGATCGTCTTCAAAGCATTGATGACGCCATTTACCGAGCTGTATGGAGTATGAGAACACAGGAAAGAGTGAAGTTCTTTGTCTGGAAATTGATGAAAGGTGGAGTGATGGGTAACATGGAGAGAAAGAGAAGGCATCTGAGCCTTTCAGACGTATGCAGTTGCTGTAACCAATCACAGGAAACCTTGGCTCATCTCTTCCGTGAATGTCCTAAAGTCCGCACTATGTGGAACATGCTGCATGTAGGAGGGGATAGTCGAGAATTCTTCGGTCTACCATTTGCGACTTGGCTGAGAGGTAATCTTCTTTCCCGTAATCAATATAGAAATATTTGTTATTGGAATGAATTATTTGCAGTTGGGCTGTGGTGGTCATGGAAATGGAGGAACGAGAAGACTTTCAACGACTCCATTACTAGCGGTGATAGAAGTTGCTTTGTTCGAGATAGAGTTAAGGAGTACATCGGGGCATGGAATAATAGAGCGAAGCACGTTGGAGAAAGATCAAGGAGAGTCATACATGTTGCTTGGGAACCTCCTCCCGAAGGATTTGTGAAGGTCAACACGGATGGCGCAAAGAATCACGAAGAGCTTGCGTCAGCGGCTGGTGTCATTAGAAATAGCGCAGGAGAATGGTTAAGTGGGTTTGGTGTCAATTTAGGGATCTGTTCAGTCCCCATGGCGGAGCTATGGGGAGTGGCACATGGTCTCAAGCTTGCTTGGGAGTTGGGTTATCGATCGGTTATTTTAGAAACTGACTCTAAATTGGTCACCCAACTTCTAAGTAAGAGCATCGCCCATTATCATCCTCTTGCCAGTCTGGTACGTATGTGCCATGACTTTTTGCAAAGAGATTGGACTATCCAGTTTCGTCATGCCTACCGCGAGGCGAATAAAGTTGCGGATTTTGTAGCTAGTTTTGCTATAAACTTACCTCTTGGTTTGCTTGTATTGAGTGACCCGCCGGAGGGTGTAGTTGAACTTCTTCTTGATGATGTAAGGGGTCGGGCTATCCCCCGTATGCTGACTACTTAGCCCTCTTTTCTATTAATAAAAGCGCGTCTAGATGCGCCGGAGACCACTGCCTCTCCTTCCCACCAAAAAAAATCTTATTACGTCTACAAATAATAAAGACATCGGTCTCCATGTTTGTTTATTAGATCTAGCCCGGTGAATTGACAATTGAGTTATATATATAGGTGGAAGTAAATTGTAAAACGTTCTTAAATTTTTTCGAAGATCCTCAGTCATAGAACCGACTAAAGAAACACATAAGATAAACACAACCACTTGGTAACGCAGTTCGGAGAAAAAACCCCTACATCTGCGGGACCTCAAGAGGGGAGATCCGTTTCCATTATCACTAGGTACCAAGAACAGGTTACTAGCAAAGGACTTTGAGATATTAACACTACACAAATCTAGCAGAGACTATGACTAGAAAGACTTAAGGAGATACCCTCAAAGGCACCTAAGCGAAGATCTAAGATTGATCTTCGCAGTAATCGCAAGCCAAGAGGCGATGGTGAGAAGAGTTCAAAGAGATGAAAGATCTCTCACACTTCCTTCTGCTTCTTCTTCTTCTAACTTCAGATCCTTCTTGCTTCAAGCAAGATTTGGATGATCCGATCTTCTTCTCTCTCACTCTCTCTATTCTTTCTCCGTCTCATGAGCCGTCTCACATAACCCAGTTGCGCAAGAGAGCTTTTTGGAGTTACATAAGCAAGCTTATGTATTACATTGAACGACGCGTTTTGCATAACGTGTTAGAAACCCTAATTCAATTCACCAAGCTTCAAGTGAGCAGATCCACCATTTAGCCGACATCATAACAAATCTTAGGAGATAGTGGGTCATCCGGCCCTACTTAAACCATTTAATATAAACACATACACATATTGCATATCCTGTACAACATAATATCTCCTAAGCATATAAAGGTCCACCTTATGCTATAATCTAACACCATACTAGTTACTAAGCTACCATACTTAGTCTCCTAACTGACAATATTAGCTTCTTTTAGGCATTGAGACATATAACATAGCAAACTCTTATATGACTCCTAGTTAAATAAATCTACCAAGATCTAAGTATACTTTATGCTAGATTCACACTCAAAGTCCTTTGCCACATGACTTAATACAAGAATTAGAATCACAACAAATGTCCTCGTGATTCTTTTAATGAGGTAACCAAGTTCTGTTCCTCAAACATAAAAAATCTGTAGAAAGTTTCTACAGAAGGAAAATTTATCAACTGTAACTATTTTAGTTCCAAAGTCAGTAGGATTATATTCACCCTTAATCTTCTTTACTAGAAAGTGTTCTTTCTTAATCCTATCTTGAATGAAATGATTTCTAACAGTTTTGATCTTTCATGATAGACAAGATCTTTACACAAATACAAATCACTTTGGCTATCCATATGAATAATAAGAATACAAGGTTTATGCTGAATTTCACTAACAATCCCTTTTAACCAAATTGATTCTTTAGAAGTTTCTACAACAACTATATATTCAACTTCAGTAGATTATAAAGCAACTACAGATTGTTGTTGTGGCTTTCATGAAATATAATTTTCAAACCAAGTATAAAAATATGAAGGAGTAGAATTTCCTAGTATCTTTATTACTAGCATAATCAACATCTACTTCCCCAACTAGGGTATGCTCAGAAAACATCAAACATAGCCTTTTTGTTCCATAAATATATCTAAGCATATCTTTCATAGCAGACCAATGCAATTCATCAGGATTTGACATAAATCTACTAAGAACACTAATGACAAAAGCAAGATCAGATCTAGTACATAACATAGCCTACATGACTGACCCAACAACAACATCATAAGGAATTTTAGACATCTTTTCTACTTTAGATTGACTATTAGGACATTGTGCTTAGTGAGCTCTAGGTGCCCTCCTAAAGGTATAGAGGTAGGTTTAGATTTGTCCATCTTAAACTTTTCTAGCACCTTTTGAATATAGTCATGTTGTGACATCCAAATCTTTTTATTCTTTCTATCTCTTATGATTTTAACAACTAGAATCTTTTGAGCAAGACCCATATCTTTCATTTCAAAGTAAGCTTTCAAATCCCTTTTAGTACTAGCAATCAACACAACAGATTTACATATCAATAAAATGTAATAGCTAGGATTTCCGAATTCTAATTAATGTTGATTAACTTAATCGTTGATAGTAATTGACATATAACTTGCGAAGATTTCGCAAGTGATGAGTAAGAGTCCCACCGTTATGTTCCTGGCGTAATTTTGGACGTTTGGGGAAATTTTTACTTTTTCCCCCGGGTAATTATTTTTACCCTCCGGTGTTATTTGGAGCATTTGGGAGCTCCATTTAATAAAAATGCAGTTGAGAGAAATGATCAGGACATCGGATATGTCCTAGATATGAAATAACATGGAGAGGCAAAACGGCCAAAAGAGTCGCTATTTCGTTTCTTAACGGCTAAGAAAGACGGCTTAGGAATACACGTTTTCCGAGGCACTTGTGGAATAATTATCCCTACAATATTCCAGATTTAATGTTCCAAACTCGAGAAGTTTGGAGAAAGAGGTTCGACCCGCCTTTTGATCGGTTAATGGATAATTATCGACTTTATTAAAGGATAATTATCGTCTTCACTATAAATAGCGGAAAATCCTTTATTAATTCATTTCCTTTCACGTTTTCTCGTAAAAGCTCTGATTTCTCTCAACCTTCAAACTCAGATCTACTCTCCGTTTCTAATCCGATTTCAATTCCGTTTGAGTTTCTGGATTCCTCTCTTCATTCTCTTCATAACGGTACCGAGTTTCTGCATTTCCGAGTATATGGAGGGCTGGTCGAGCATATATGTCACCAGGACGGTTCCGTCGCTCAGATTCCGATGAATTTGATGTTGTCCATGCGTAGCCTGCGTCGTTGTGATTCCGAATCTTCTTTCAAATCGTCAATCGGGTTAGTAACGAATAAGTTATGAATTTATTCGTTTTCCGTACTGCAATTTGGCCTAAATTGAGTTTAGGCTTATCAAATATGACAATTAGAAATTCCATTATGATCGTTATATTATTCTGGTGATTATGGATAGTTTGTTTGATGAAATCTGATGACAGGGGGTTTAGAAATTGCCTGCGGGCAAAACGTTATTCTGGCGAAATCTAATTAATTAATTAAAGGTTAATTAATTAAATTAGGATTAGAATTGAGATTGAGGAATGTTGATTAGATACTACCTTGAGATTTGAGGAATTGTGAGTTATGTTGAAATATTGAGGTTTAGTTGGTTGTGAGGCTTATAGATTAATTATGATCCTTATGGATCCCTTGGGTCTAGATGTGACCTTTTTGATTGATAGGAGTATTGATATCGCTTTATGCCTTGTTTATAGGCCGTGTTGTCCCTCCAGTGTAGAGGTGATCGTGGTTGAGTTTGTACGAGGTTGAGGTAAGTCCATAGGACTTACTTAGCTACCATCCCTATATTGGGTGTTTGCATGAGTGGTGTGTGCTTTATATGTTTGCTATGATAGCATGAGTTGTCGTTTTTATCGACCTATGTTTTATTGACTGCCCCACTGCGTGGCTGTGATAACCTTTCCCTTTCATCCCGCCGTGGAGTCTGGGAGGTTCTCTGATGTCGGGCCAGACTGGTTTACAGGAAGGACACAATCCACTCCCATAGGGTACACGGATTGTGTGACCGATACTCGTACAGCTGGACATTGTACTCAGAGGCGGGGATGTATCGGTCCTCGTGTCACATACTTTCATCTATCTATATATATATATATGGTTCTTGAGTGAATGGTTATTATATAAAGATAATAAAATGGGTAAATGTGTGAAAGCATGATGATGTGTTTATCTTCCATGATTGTGTTTGTGCTTATGCATTACCTCATATATGTATGGTTAGCTAACGGTTTCATACCGTGTTGTAGATGTTTACAGGTTAGGCGTTGCTGAGTGATCTGGCAGGGTGACAGGCCGAGGACTCTCGTACATTAGGTGGTTGGTTTGGGTTTGTTGTGTTCCACTCCTTCGTGAGGATGTTCTTTTATACCTCCTGTGTGAGGTTGTCGTTTTATATACTCGGCTATGTTGTTGTTTACTTTGGGTTGTACAGTTTATACTGTTTTATGTATTTGTTTTATATCTGTCAGTGCCATGTTGTAAGGTCTAGTGAACTTGTTGTCAGGCTAGGGTCAGGATCCATTGTGAGATCCTAGCCCAATGTGACATCCCGAGTCCCGCGGATTCGGGGTGTTACATAAAATGTCATCTATATACAACAAGATAAACAGGGGATTCATGGAAGAGATACATTTGAAATAAAGACAGTAATCATAATTGCTTCTTAGAAAACCTAAGTTTTTCATGCATGCATCAAACTTTAAGGTCCATTGTCAAGATGATTATTTTAAACCATAGATGGACTTCTTAAGCAGGCAAACGTGATCAGATTTAGACATATCTACAAAACCCTCAAGTTGATTCATGTAAATAGTCTCAGTTAAATCTCCATGTAAGAAAGCAGTTTTGACATCTATTTGCTCAATATCCCAATTATACACAGTAGCAACAACCAACAATAATCTCATTGTATTCTAATTCACAACATGTGCAAATATATCAGTATAGTTTATTCCTTCTCTTTGTGTAAAGCCCTTGGCTACAAGCCTAACTTTATATCTAGGGGGTTCACTGAGGTTAGATGCTTCTTTTATTTTGTAAACCCATTTACATGATACTAGTTTAACATTACTAGGTTTTGGAACCAACACCCAAGTTTTATTAACAAGCATAGAATCAAATTCCTCTTTCATAACAATATTCCGATTTTTAGCCAGAGGACACTTAAGTGCTTAGTTATAATTATCAAGTGTATATGGGTTATCAATCACAATTCCAGTTAAAAAATCATATTCAACAATATTCAACTCATCAGTTAACAAAACATACTCAAAATCAATATACTTTTTATTGTGGATCCTAACCCTAGGATTTCTACCTCTAGTTAGTTGGTAATTATCATCATCATATTTATGCAAGAAATCATCATCATTATTCTTAAATATGACATTATCAAGTAATGATGCAGATAACTGTTCACTTTCAGAATTTTCAAAAAACTCAGGATTACCACTACAATTAGAAATAACCCCCCCC
>BSUD01000003.1:22196206-22219059 GCA_033239045.1 Fagopyrum esculentum
AACCCCCCCCCCCCCCCACGATTCATTGAGAGTTGTTTTCACTGCTCGAAGCAGTGTCCCTATTATGATCAAACTCCACATTAGTAGGTTAAGTGTTATCTGAATTCTCATTAGGATCTTCACTGGAGCTAGGAGATTAATAGTATCCTATATCAAACTCCTCGTCTAAATCCTGATTGTCAATATTTTGATCACTATTAGTGTAGAAATGAGGTGTACTATAATTTTCAAACTCAGTTTCAGAATTAGGCCTAGACTCAACAATTTTAGGTTTAATTATTTTAAAATAGAATTCTTCCTCATTAAAGGTAACGTTTCTAGATGATATAACTTTATAGCCGTGTAGTTGAATTAGAAGAAGTTTATATCCTTTAACACCTTCGGGATAACCAAGCATCACACATTTGTGTGCTCTTGGACGCAACTTCCCTTTGAGAGATATGGGAATATGCATCCAAAGGGCTTTAAATGAGCAATTTTGGGTTTACTTCCAGTCCATAATTCTTGAGGGGTTTTAAAGTCTATAACAAATGATGGTTACCTATTTATTAACTAAGCTGAAGTAACCACAACTTCTCCCCATAAACAATGTTTCATACCAGCACAATAAGCATACATCTAGATTTTTCTAAGAGAGTTCTATTCATTCTCTCAACTGTACCATTTTGCTGAGGTGTCCCAAAGACAGTTAAGTGTCTTTCAATGCCATTTAGTTTGCAAAAATTATTGAAGGGGTGTTACAAAACTCTAGACCATATCTGTTTTAAGGCACTTGATTTTTAAATCCATTTCATTTTCCACAAAATTCTTTTAGTCTTTGAAAATATTAAAAGCTTCATCTTTAGTTCTTAACAAATAAACCAAAAGTTTTCTAGAGAAATGATCTATAAAAGATATAAATTATCTTTTCCTACCTACAGTTTCAACCTGAGCAGGTCCCCATAGGTTAGAGTGTATATATTCTAAGGGTTTGTTAGCTTTGTAAGAAGATTTATGAAAGCTATGTTTATTTTTGTTTCCAAAGACACAATTTTCACAATAACTCAAGTTGGAAGGTTTTTCATCAATTATGCCTTGTTTATACAGATTATAGAGCCTTGTATTCTCTATATGACCTAGCCTGTTATGCCAAGTTTTAGATTTATCTGAGTTGTTATCAACATTAACTTTGGTGAGATTTAATTCAGGTGATTGATTAACATAATATATAACACCCTTCTTAGAACTCCTAATAAGAGTGAGACCATTCTTGACAACTTCTCTTATACCGTTATTAGTGTTAATTTGACAACCTAGATCATCAAAGACAGACTCAGCTAACAGATTTCTCCTAAGTCCAAGGACCCATCTAACATTTTGAATAATTCTAATTTTACCATCATACATGCACATAGGTATGCTTCCTATTCCTTTAATCTCTAGGACAATATTGTCACCTAACATGACTTCACCACCATTAACTTTGTCTAAAGTACAAAACAGAGATTTATTAGGGCAAGCATGCATGGTACAACCTTAATCAAGGATTCATTCATCAATTTTGCAAGTAAAGGGAACAACACAATAAGCAACTCACATGAATATTGACTTTGCATGCTTTCAAACAGAGACACATTATTTTCAGGATTTTTATTTGTTTTATCTTTTTTTTTCTTTCTACATTCATTTATATAGTAACCAGTCTTTTGACAGTAAAAAAATTTCTTATTTTTCTTATCAGGAACATTACTAGTGGATTTATCATGATTATCATATCTTTTATCCTTCTGGTTTTGCTTGCTATTCTTTTTAGATTTCCATTAAGTCATAAGAAGCTCATATTTGACTTCAGACTTTTTCTCAATAGATCTAGTCTTTAAAACTTTCATAGATTCATTTTTATCTGTGATAGATTCAATTATCTTAGCTTTGGTCAAAGTTTCATTACTATATTGAATCACATCTTTGAAAGTGTCAAACTGAGAAGGCAGAGAACCAAGCAAAATCACAGCAAGGTGAGTATCTTTTATGGTGTCATCACATCTCTCTAAATCCATTTCCATCTTAAGGAATTTATCTACATTGTCATTTAGCTAGGTTCAAGTTCACATCCATATTGAAGGTAAACATCCTATGCAAAGTAGATATGCGAGAGGGCATATATTTCTTATAATATTGCTTTTCTAGAGTATCTCATAAGGGCTTAGCAGTAGAGATACTTACTACCTGATGAGCCACGTCGTCAGTCAACCTTAATTATCATAATCTTTGCGTGAGCTTGTTCTTCCATTTTCATCTTTCTGGCCGAGGACGTTTCAGCTAGGTATTCCCCTGTGATCGCCCTCCAATATTTGTCCTTGGTTAATATGACCTTCATCTTGACCTGCCATGTGACAAGGTCAGAGACTCCGTCAAATAGCTTCAACCTTATGTTGTTTTATGTCATTTTACCTATAAAGATAGAAGCAAGCGAGCACTAGTAATGCTTTAGGGCATAATCTTGCAGAAAAGATAAAAAGAAAGACATCAGCAGTTATAATACTCTAGAGATTTTAGCAAATGTTGAAATACACTATACAAATAAGAACACAAATCAACCACACAAGGTCAACACAACGAGCGGAAGCATAGACAGATTTGGAGGAAAGAAAGACAACCAACAAATATGTAAACCTAAAAATAAGGGTTTTTCAAAAACATAAAGAAAACCGAAAGAGAAGCGTCTTTTAAAAAAAACTGGCTATGATACCACTTTGTAAAATGTTCTTAAAGGTTTTCAAAGATCCTCAGTCGTAGAACCGACTAAAGAAACACAAAAGAAGAACACAATCACTTGGTAACGCAGTTCGGAGGAAAAAACCCCCTACATTTACAGGACCTCAAGAAGGGAGATTCGATCCCATTATTACTAGGTATCCAAGAACAGGTTGCAAGCAAAGGACTTCGAGATACTAGCACTACACAAATCTAGCAGAGATTATGACTAGAAAGACTTAAGGAGATAAGAGAAGCTAGGATAAGAAAAGCCCCCTCAAATGCACCTAAGCGAAGATTTGAGATTGATCTTCGCAGTAATTGCAAGCCAACGAAGCGATGGTGAGAAGAGTTACTTAAACCATCTAATATAATTACATACACATATTGCATATCCTATACAACATAATATCTCCTAAGCATATAAAGGTCCACCTTATGCTATAATCTAACACCATACTAGTTACTAAGCTATCATATATACTTAGTCTCCTAAGTGGTAACATTAACTTCTTATAGGCATTAAGGCATATAACATGACAAACTCTTATATGACTCCTAGTTACATAACTCTACCAAGATCAAAGTATAGTTTATGCTTAGATTCACACTCAAAGTCATTTCCTACATGACTTAATATTAGAATTAGAATCACAACATAAAATCTAAGAAAAAGAAAGATGGATTTGGGAGAGTTTTGTCAACACTCTTGTGTTTAGGTTCACTAATTCAACACATCATTTTCAAATTTTAAGGACGGTAGAAAAGTTAAAGATTAACATCCAATAAAAGCATCAAATAATGAACACATCATTATCAACTAACTAGTAATCAGAATAGTCCGTAAGAAATGGTAGAGAAAAGCAACCATTGTATCCTATTTATCTGGATGCTTTGTGAGATAGATTTGGATGAACTAACAATAATGTTAACCTAAAACTTTAAGCACTTTCCTTTCATAAGGTATACCAACCAATAGGCCGGAGTCCAAGGAATTTGCAGGCTAAGTAATCTGATAGGCTCATGATCCGACACCACGACACACACCCCCATCGTCATCAATATGCTCTGGCATCGTCTTTTTCCGAACCATACATATATCGTCGCTGCTATCAGATTGTTGCGAATGAACGAAGGTTCAAAATGAAAGAGAGGCATACTTGAAGGTTGGGTATGCTTGATAAGGAACTATCAATATACTTGAAGATTAGACGGGCTCGAAGTTGGGTACACTCGAGGATGCAAAAGCTTAAAGGCTTGACCTATTCTGTTGCAAATTTGACAAAGAAGATAAAAGAAGCGGCATCAAGCTTGGACACTAGGTAATGAAAATGAACAACAAAAAGGCGGAATTTGTTAGAAACATGAGGGATTAAAAATAAAAATAGGATGAACCGGTTTGGTCTAAGCACCGGACCATATTTAATTAATTAAATCACAATGAGGATACTACGGAAATTCAATTTTTTTTAATATAAAAACACGTTAAAGTTACTTAGAAGAAACAATAACTCTATAACTAACCATTAAAATTGTAAGATATTACACTATATACAACATAACAAGGTGTCAATTCACCACAACGAGATGCCAACACGCCATATATTTTGCCGGTTGTAATGTCATCGTTGAACCAAAATTTTCCCTATTATAGATTTAATGTATGGAAATAAAATTATGTCGCTATTTAAAAGAAGTCAAAATTGAGCCGAAAATTAATTTGTTAAAAAAAAACTAAAATTATTAGTTATCATGATCTTTAATTTTATTAGCAAAAAACTTAATTTTAGTACTTCAAACATTATCATATTTGTAATATCGTACAAAAATTCAAAATCAAGAAAAAATTTTAACCTTGAGTTTGTAAAATTAAAATAGGATAGTAAAATTTTATTTAGACCAAAACTTATTTATTGAATTGATTTTTTTGGCGCGGGGTATATTGTCTCTCTTCATACCAAAAAATTTATTTCAACTCTACAAGTTCATATTCTACGGGATGGGGATTGGAATTTTGGATTATATTATACATATAACTCAACACCTTGTATCTTTCTCTTTGATATATGTAAATCGAAGAGGAAATAAGGTGGCTCAGTCTCTAGAATCCAACCTAAGGATTGTGTTGACTAGTATAACTTAAAATAAATAAACTAATCACTTATATAATATAAAGTTAAAAGTTTAATCTACTCTGCGCTCTACATTCATCTTGGGTTTAATTACTCACAAGCTTCAAACCATAAAAATTACAGTCAAACTCCTCTTTACTGTCTTAGAGATGAGCGGAAGTTAAGCTACAACCATGAGTTGGTGATTTTGAAAATTAATGAGCAAATAGGATGTCATAATTAGTTAATTTTATTTGAGATAATTGACGAACTAAAAACATGAAAATATAATATAGCAAGATTTTTTAATATTTTAAAGGTTAAGAAAATTATTTGTTTTTCAAAAATTAAACATAAGTTTTAATAAGATTCAATTATACTCTCAAAAACTTAAAGTATAGGGTAGTAAGATACTTCAATATCATATAATATTATCTTATTTGTAATGTCGTGTAAAAACTCAAAATCAAGAAAAAAAACATTATTGTAGTGCGTAATATGCATAATAAATCATAACTTTAAAATTGATTTTGTAAATTTAAAGCAAGAAAGTAAAATTTTATTTAGACCAAAACTTATTAACGGTATTGTTTTTCGTAGATCGATTTCTTTTGACGTTCAATTTATGCACGATACGTATCTGATATAAAAAAAATAATTCTTAAAAATTATTTTAACATCATTTATATATATATATATATATATATTAAAAATAATCGGACATCCAAATTATATACGAATATATGCCAAACCTACCAAATTCGGTAATTCAAGAAAATCTCTCAATTTGATTAGAAGAATTTCTCAAAATCTCATCCTCACACAAACAAGGAAAAAATGATTTCCAAATATACAGATATACGCATCTAATTTAAAAAAAAATCAATTTGATTTTTTGGCTTACATATTATAATTGATTTTAAAAAATCAATTCTTGAAAGTTAATTTGACATCATTTTTATTTATTTTAAAAATAACATGATATCCAAATTATATACGTAACTAATTTAACATCATTTTTATTTATTTTAAAAAATCAACTCATACAAACAAGAAACCCTGATTCCGAGAATTCCATCTTCCTTAATTCATTTGGTCTGGAAAAAAAAAATTCCCGCTTGGAATGTTAACGGCTCGAATTTAACTGAATCAATACGCGTTTTGCCGTTGTAAAATTAGGGCTAAGAACTCAAATTTGATCACCCAACTAAGAACTCAAATTTCCCGCTTACCTTCATTCATTCTGTAACTCTGTTCTAAGGAAACTCAACGGCTCGAATTTGTACGCGTTTTGCCCTTGTAAAATTAGGCCTGTCATCTGATCTCAAGTAAGAACTCAAATTCGATCACCCAAACTTGCACCGCAGAATCGCTCGACTCTTGAGCAGCCATGCCAACCCAACTGCTCGAATTTAGCTTTCGAAGAAGAGAAGAGCTTGTTCGGACTGAACAAGGATGCGGCCACCTGGTGGTTGCGTCGCTAGTCACCGGCGCTTCATCCGCCATTGATTACCTAACAGTCCCCTGCTTTGAATCAACCCCTTTTCTCAGCTATGATGATTACCGCCATCACGTCTACCACCGCTTCATGGACCACCTAAACCACCTCCCTCAGAGAGACGTTGCCAGGATCGCTCGCAGTTTCATCTCCCAAATCATCGACCCGGCAAACACCGCTCACCGTTGCTCTGGCCGCGGTTTCACATCTGTGCACTTTGTCGAGTTTCGGTTTCCCCATACTGCTTCTGATTCTTCTTCTGCGCTCGATAGGGCTATGTTGGAGTCGATTGAGGAGGTTGTGCCAAGGACAAGACGCGCAGCACGCTTACCGCTTTTTGATCTGATCATTACGAGGACAGAGAATATGATTCTTCAGGGTGTTGAGAGGTTTGAGGCTGACTGGACTCGTCCCGACTGTTGTATCTGCATTGACAGCATAGAGCGGCAAGCTAGGTCGCTCACGCTTCCCTGTTCCCACGTTTTCCACGAGTCCTGCATTATGCGCTGGTTTGACACCAACCACGTTTGCCCGTTGTGTCGATACGAGATGCCAGTCGAGTCTTCTTGGCTCACCCTCAGTTAGATATATGTACTGTGTAACATCTGTTACTCAGTTAGGAACACCCTCGTATAGAGAGATATGTCATTTAGATATATGTACTGTGCTATTGCTGTTAGCGAGTTAGGAATCAGCCGAGTCTTCTTGACTCACTCTCATTTAGATAGATGTACTGTACTATTCCTGTTCCTCAGTTAGGAACACTCTCATTTTGCTATATGTACTGTACTATTCCTGTTAGCCAGTTAGGAAGTACTGTGTTGTTGTCCTAAATTTTGTTCTGGGGTTTACATACTTCTGATTTCAGTTTTGACAGCAAATGGCTACAACTAATCAGTTTTGATAGCAACTGACTGCAGCCAGTTTTGACAGCAACTTGCTAAAACAACAATCACACATTTTTCAATTTTTTCGAGTTTTGGCAGCAACTAATCTACAATTTGTTTAAGCTTTCAGCTTGAGAATGAATATATTGCCACTGTTGAACTCTTTATTTCAGGATAGACAAGATATTTTAGGATAGAGAAACCAATGTGATGAGGTTGTGCAACCAAGCTTTACTGCCACTTGTTTATATTTGAAGTTAATCTGCTGCGGTATATCTAAACCAGTTCTCTCACCCCTATAACACATGTTTACTTCCAGATTTAGCCAACTATGTTATATAAGCAAACACCACATCCTTCCCGGTTGGCAAGAAACAAAAATCAAATCCATTTAGATATATGATGTGCCTGCACATACTATTTTCAGATTTCACAACAAAACTGGGCAAATTCAGCAAACAGAGCAAACAAAATCCTACAAAAAATAGGTATCTGTTTTGACCAAAAAAACTGCTGTCAATTGAGTTTTGACAGTTCTGAACACGATCAACCCAAAATGAAACTGTAAGAGTATAATAACAAAGATGAACAAAAGACTTCAAGAAACAGCATATATTTCATATCCCCAAGCTTGGAATTCATTCAATCATTACATCATAAAGTGTTTACTGCATTAAAAATTTCCCAAACATCGGTACAACCGATAAAAGTCAGTTTGTGGACATACTAAATAGCTCCACAATATAAAAACCATAACTGCTCCAAAAAGTGCATTCCAATACACAACTATCATGTGAAATTTAAGTCAATATCCAGAGAAAGAACGAGAATTATAGTAACAAAGATGCCTGCATAAATAACAACCCTCTGCTCCTTTATCACGGACAGTGCAACAATATGCTTTAACAAGTATTACACAATAGCTCGACGACACCGCAGATAGCTTGTCGACTAGCAATGTATTGGAAGCCAAATGGTACATTTCTTCCTCCCCAGCCCTTAAGATTCGTTCGTTGAGAGCGTATACTAGTGGTTTTTGACGCTTGTTAATAGCTACAAGGCGCAATCCATGATAAATTCAAAACAGTCTTCAAACAGATGGTTGGTGTCGGCTGAATCAATGGAGTCTGTACAACATCTCTCTTTTGGTGGGGTCCGTGAAGGGGGCTGCAAAACATACCAATTAGGGACAAATTACACCAGGTTAGGATAAATGTAACTTGTAAAAAACTTAAATTACAGTTATAAATCAATGCAAATTAGAAAAAAAGAATGTACCTAGGGAGACGGCGTAAGAACCGCGAGCCAATAGCTTCTTCATGTCGTTGATGTTCTTCAAACTCCCAAACTGTCTAGTTCATACATTGACCACTTTCTTCTACTGCACGAATCTGGGGTGAGTTTTGATTTGCTAGGTTGCTTTAGAAAAATCACACACATAAATGTAATTTTAACATCATTAAGCAAAACAAAGTTGATGAACACACTAGCTGTCATAGAAAAAAAAATTGTTGCCTACTTTTGCCTAAATTGGATGTGTCTTATAAAAATTGTAATTAAACACACTAACTGTCATGGAGAACTAATTAATGCAATGCTGTCATAGAAATGAATATTGTAACAGCTAGTGTGTTTCCATGAACCAAAATCTGTCATAACTATGTTTGTAGAAATACAAATAACCAAAACTGTCATAAATAAACATAAAGCCCAAATTTGTAATATAATTAACCAAAGATGCTAAGGAAATACAAAAGAAATGAGATGTGTAGAATATAGGATTCATAGAATATAAAGAAATACAAAAGTTGTCATAGAAATACAAGCTGTCATACCCATCAATAAAAGAGACCAAGAGATGAGATGTGTAGAACATAGGATTCATAGAATATATAGTTGGCATAACCATCATTGCTGGATAACTGTATGTACTGTCATATAAACTAAAAAATAAACAGTCAATAACAGATACAAAGAGATGAGATTCATGGTTAATTGTCTGCACTATCATTTAAATCTCTATGCTTCCTCTATAACATAAACATTGAATTCTTAACCTACTCAAAAATAAACATTCAACCGATAGTAGCCTGCACTGTATGAGAATTGTCTACGCTGTCATATAGAGGCAATAGTGAAAGAGATGAATCTCAAAAAGAATAAACCCTAAGTATGAATCGAAAAATCATCATTGACTTTGGAAGATCCAAAGTTTCTGTCGAACAAACCCTATCACACATGTGAAAATTGCAAAGAACGAGGAAGAACAGAGAGGGAGATGCGTACCTCTTTGCCGGCGGATGGGGATAGAGTCGAGCTTCCAAATTTTTCACACAGGGGAATGTTTATTGTTTAATAACATTCCCTTTGTTTCATAGTCCATTTATAATTTTTCACACAGGAAGTATTAAAATAAAAACTAAAAAAAATTAGTATTATTATTCTTCACAAAAAACAAAAGGAAGTAATAAATATTTATGGACAATTATTTTGAAAATATTATTGAGACTAGGTAGACAATTATAATGAAACGAAGATAGTATTATATTTGTAGTTGTAGCTGTAGTTTGTAGTTGTAGCATGGAGTGGTGGGTTTTTTCTGTAGATTTATATTTTAGAGAAGAAAAACTCATAGTGGATTGTGTTGTGTGTTTTGTAAGAATATATTTGTAGTACTATTAGCGTTGTAAAAGACCAAAATGCCCTTGTATTTTTCAAACCAGCAAGTCATGTGATGCGAGTCCCTTCAAATTTAACGTGATTCTTTCAATTTTCTGGTCATTAATGACTTTGAGAGGATTCTTATTCAGTTATACAAATCTTCATCTTCACGATCAATTGTTGGCTCGAGGGTGAGGCTTCAGGCATTGAAGGGTTCTGGTTTCCATTTGAAACCGTGGGAAAGGCTCTGGTTGGGAGGCTTCATGCATCTAAGGGCTTTGTTTTGGATGCTTGAGGAGAACATCGTTCAAAATAGTGGGAATTGTTTCTAGGGTTGTGTTGTATGCTTCTACAATTTCAAGGTATGTCGTTACTTTTTTTGCAGCATCTTTCCTTTCACTCTGTAACTTCAATGAACTGGTAGTTTTTTTTAGGTTGAAATAAAGTGTTCTTAGGCATCGAAGGGCTCTATTACTCTATGTTACAAATTTAGAATGCAAAATGCAAATATGATGAGGTAAATCGGTAGGATGATGTGTACTTATGCTATCCATGGATATCATATTTTTGTGTGATAAATTTAGATATCTTGTAAATTTAACTGGTTTTATTTGTACTCGGCATTGGTTGTTGGTTCATGTTTGGGTGTTTATGGGATCGTAAAGTTAGAGTCATGGTTGAGACAAGTCTTGTCAATAAGTCCTGGATTTAGGGGAAAAAAAAGTCATTTGTATGACCAAAGCCCTTACAAGGAGTTTTTTCAGTTGATACATAATTATCAAAGACAAATCAGCTGAAAAATGAGTTTAGCTTGATAATAGAATCAACTCAAGGGTGAAGCTTAAGGGAGGGTCAACATTTGGAAGGGAAGATGAATCATCAAAGACTTATCATCAAATTCTACTAAGCAATCAGTAGAAATGAGCCTTAAACTATCTTTTCAAGAGAAAGCCATCAAATGATTTTGATGAAATTGTTTTTTTTTTTTTTATATATAAGGTTAAGTGGAATAAGGAGGGCCAACATCTAGAAGTTGGTTACCCAACACATTCCTTTTGATGAGGTCTTCAATGTCTAGCAAAAGGATCCCATCATTTATGGCCGAGCTATGTCCCATATAAGCGAGTTTATCTGAATTGACATTGATTTCCCTAAAAATGTGTTGCATTTGTACTTGCGAACAACTTGTAATAAAAAGAAGAAGATGTCAAAGATGATCATGTTTGCTTCCCATGATGGTTTCTAAATATGATTAATTGGGTTAATAAGCCTAAGGTTATCTTCTTTGATTTCAACAGTGTTATATCCTAAGCACATGTCCTTTTGGAGACCTTCTTTAGAGCAAAAGCTTACGCTTGGAGGATGGTCTCTGCTACACATATTCCCATTCCCGTGGCAATTGTTTCGGCGTTATGGTCTCGAATAATTAAACAAATGCACTTTGGTCATTTAAGTTTCTAGAGGCATCAAATTTAATTTTGACTGCATTGAAGCTTGGTCTTTGTCATCTAATGTTTTTTTTTCGTCTTTGTTTTGGGATTCCTCTTACAAAAGAAGGTGTATGTGTGTTAGCCTCATCCCTGTTTGGGGGTAAAATTTCATGAATTTTTACAACTCATTATTTAATGTAAACCACTCAAAATTTAAAACGCGTGATTAATCTCTCCAAACTTGACATAAATATAATTTATTAGAAAAATTGGGATCAATAAATTATAATCATCATGTTTGATAACATGAGTTTTATTTTTATTGAATCCCAAGCTTAATAAATATTAGTCAAATTCAATGTTAATTGGGTCTCATCCTATTTAATCCAAATACTAATTATTTACATAATTAGTGATAACTAAATTTAAATAAAGAAAAATAAAATAATAAAGGAAAGGTAGCAATTGAATGTCATTCATTTCTCCTCTAAAAATGAGAAATAATAAGTTTTTCTACAAATGATAAAAGCTAAATGTGGTTAATGAGAGTCCCTAACCTCTTTAAAGTTCTCATGGGGCTAAATAAAAACAAAGGCTTCCCTCTCTTGAGTTTTTCTCTAGGCATGACAATGATGCCCAGTAAGTGAAAATACACACCAAAAGTTGAAGAGGTCAAATGATAAGGGTTTTATATTATAAAAATCAAGTTATCTCTTGTTTAAGCAAATCTCCTCGTATGGTTGTAAAGCCAAGCGTACAAATTTTGGGTACTCTGTTTTTTTTTTTTCTTTCTTTTCAAAGTTTGAATATTATCACAACCATTCATGAATACTAGGTTGATTGATAAATGTATCCGGCTTATGTTTGTAATCGTTGGATTATGCCTAGTTAAAGGCTTGTAATTTGTTACAAGCGGATCTTTCCTCAACTTTGAAGATGCGGTGCTCCGAAAGTAAATACTTTCGATCGTTGTATACAAAACTTTATCTTTGCAGTTGCGGTGCTCCGAAAGTTAATACTTTCGATCGTTGTATACAAAGCTCGTAGTTGATCCAGAAACAATCACTTTTGACCACTACATTAGGCCATGGTTGGCTGAAAGTATCAATGTCGTACTGCGTCAAAGCCTTTGTATGATGAAGGGTTTTATTCTCCATGGAATATTTACATATATAAACCATGATAACAGACAAAACAATGGCAAACAGTTTCAAGAGATTTTTTTTTGCCAAGCGTCATAAAATGGTTTAGATTCACACGAATCTCTCATTGCCATTTTTCATAACCATAAAAATGTTTTTGATCATAATTGTAATATCCGAAAGTTTATTTCCGTTCATTTCCGAATTAAACCGGATTTCGACCCATTCAATTTTGCTTATGGTGCCTAGTGTCATGTATTAACATAAATTTTATCATTTTATGTGGATCTATTACTTACATAAAATGATAAAAAATCATCAAATCCTACTTTTGCAAGACTAGAATTTAAATGCCTCTTTTGACAAAGCGAAGACAAGGCTTGACAAGGTCATGACAAGCTATGGACATGCTTTGACAAGACCAATCGGCCCATTTCCACCTTAATGTTTCGGCCCATATCTCCATGTAGGATCTAGCATGTTACTCCACATTACTGCAGTAGTGAACCGCCTTAGGAAACCTTGCCATTTGGGCCAGCAATGACGAGACCAGCCCAATCGTCAGCCCTAGCAGCTCTTGCAAATGAAGACAGCCGGCAACCCTAGGCAACTGCTGAGACGCTTTCCTTCATAGCTTGGATTCCGTATCTGCAGCAGACGGACGGCTTCCTCCTTGTTCACACGTGAAACGATAGCCTACAACCCTAGCCGTCGCCTCCTACCACGGCTACACGACGCCTCTCCTCCTCACGCTCTTCCTCCCTCACACCCTCCATGTCTCCCTTCAAACACCGGCAATCACCTCGTCATCGACCTTCTACACGTCTCCATCATAACCGACGTTAAAGCCAAGATCGAATTCTTCATCGACCTCCTTCACATACGACATGAGTACGGGTCTTCTTCTGCATTTGTATGTACATGGACAAGTTGTACCGTCTCTGTGTCGACCATGCTTTTCCTCTGACTATAAGTATCGGACCCTCACTATCAACACACTCGACCCAGATCTCCACCCTCACACGCAGCATCAGCGCCCTAGCCCTAGTCGTGACTGCGCTCAGCCTACAATGCCGCAGGTGCGCCTCCTGGATCCGCTGGCGTGCCTTCCCTGCCGCAGTCGCACACTTGGCAACAACAGCCTTCCGCTCTCTTCCTTAGGGCCTTCGAGTCTCGGAATCGGGTAAGGCTTGTACCCCTTGCTACACTACACTTTAGTCCACCTTTTCCTTGTCTAACGTGTACCAATTTCATCTTTTAAACCTACTCATAACAACCGTAGGAGAGCTGTACAGATTCATGCATTTTTATGAGTTTTCGGAAGTGTTGAACAGTCAACTTCGGGTCCAATTTTGGGTAAGCTAGACTCTTCCTTTTTGGCTGGTTTTCGGATATGTCATAGACGGTATTGCATAGTAAATCATACTAAAAGTTTAGAAGAATAAGATTTACAGTTTGAGAGTTATGGTGTTCCAAAATTGGCTCCTCGTGCAGTTTTATAAGTGTGCTGAGTGTTGAGAAAAGCTGCATGTGATGCAGTTTTGTGAGATAGTTTTGAATAAGCTTTTGATATCTATTGGACTTGAATTTTGGATATGTCATAGTTAGGATTACATACTATATTATTTCAAAATTTGAGAGGATTTCATCAAGAGGTTTAGGAGTTATGGTTTTTCAAAGTCGAGGTTGTAAGCAGTTTTTCTGGATGTTGCTGAAATTCTATAAGTGCTGGAAACATTTTGTGTTGTGCAGTCATGTTTGAACTTATTAGATACCTTAGAAATATAATAATTTTTAGTATGTTATGAAGTGCCATGCATAGGGTTATGTATCAAAAGTTGAGGTTGATCCAACGGTTAGATTTATATTTATGAAGGTCCAAACTAGACTGATGGTGCAGTTAGGAAATTACACAAATTTTGGCAAGTATGGGATTTATGGATGTTGGACCCAACTTTGGGAATTTATGTAGGATTATTGACTGAGTATTTTTGGGAGATCTTTGACATTATGATTTGTATGCAAATCATAGATGACTTGGGTAATTTTCTTAGAATTATTATAAATTTATTTGAGTCTCGTATTATAGGCTAAAGTTGGACCTTAGTGACCTTTTTAAAAGTTAAGAAAAATGTGTAATCTATAAGTTCTATCTAAACTAACTCTTAAGAGTTAGATTATGAAATTAATTCCCAAAGAAAGGTTTGGGCATATATTATAGGATCTTTGAGAGTTTCGGGACCAAGGGTAAAATGGTCATTTTACCTTAGGGGGCATTTTAGTAATTTCTCTTGAAGAGATTGTAAATCTTAGAAGTTATAGACTTCTAAAAATATGAGACGCATTTTGATCCACTTGCCCTTATGACAGGCAATTGAGTCCCAACAGTTGCATACCGAGTTGAGATAACGGGAATCGAGTTTCAATTCAAGTAAGTCCTTTGGACTTACTTAGCTAGCTTCTAGGATATGAGTGTGAATAATGATAGTGGTGTTTGAATAATGTGTTTATAGTTGTACTTATTATTAATTATTGACTGACCGACACATTTGGCCTAAGAGTAACGGGCAGTGGCATTCTGCTCAGTTAGCCCGAGGGCGCTGGGGTTTCTTTAGGGACTAGTCCATACTTGGTTTGCGGGGACGCCACCGGCGGAGGTGTGCCAAACCATCACCAGTTGGATAAGGAACAGAGGCGAGAAATCTTAAGATCTCTCGTGCCAAAACTTTAAAACGGAATAAAGTGAATCACCTAAGTTATCAGATAATAAACGGTTGGTGTGCGAGCATGATGATTATTTTATTCTACTTGAGTTGTGCTTGTGCTATTTTTATTTCTACTTATATCTGGATTGTTAGCTAACAATTTATCCATGTTGTAGATTTTGTAGAGATAGGCAGTTGTAGAGAGATCCGGGGCGGATGGTCAGTCGGGTCCACGTACTCATTAGATGGGGACGGGGAGTCTTCCGTTCAGTATGCATGTTATTAATATATTTATGTTTTGTAAGGTTGTCATGTGCTGATCATTCATGTAAATACTATTTGATGTTTTTTTTCAAAAGGGTCTTAAATACGTTTGTGCCTTGTTGCAAGATCTTAGTAAAGTTGTTGTCAAACCGAATGTAGAAATAACCAGAACCCGAAAGGGGTCTAAAATTTTCAAAATGAAGTTTTATTTTAAAATTATGTGCATAGTCGGGTTGTTGGGATAGTAGTACGTCGGACCACCATCGCTCTTCATGGATCTCTACAACTTAGTAGAGTAGAAATAGTATGTGGACTGATAGTATTGTACGTATCGGTGAGTTATATGTATATCTATATACATGTCACATTTTAGTACCCTAAAGGATAGGAAATATCCTTTAGTTGAGTTATCATGACGTGATCATCGCCTCATGATAAAAGGTTAGTAGATCTTAAATAGTATCTGTATCGGAAGCTAATGGATTCCGACCTTGGAGTAGAGTAATGTGTTCTGGCAGACACTCTGACGATTCCTACAATCTTTTGAAGAACGAGTGGACATAGGGTGAAGATTACGAGATGATTTTTTTTAATCACAAGAACAATCAGACAGGAAAGAATATCAAATAAACTCAGATAGAAGTAATAGATGTCCGTACAAGGAATTTAGCGGTGTGAAGATAAGAGATAAAACTCAAGGATGCATGTAAGGACTGATAAGAAGCGCAGATTGAAGAGGACAATTTTGGAATACAAATCAAGCGGGGTAGAGTACAACTACACTTGGCGGGTTAAATGACAGTGCAATCAAGGAGGACGACGCCATAGGAAAGTATGGGCCTGAGAGTAAAAATAAGATATGGTGTTGACCCCGATGTGAAGAGTTAAAAGAGTACAAAGACAGACATTGACAAATGAGTTTAAAGACGAGAAATAAATTTCATCATCATAGAGACGGTTTACTCCATCAAAGATGCAAGAATTTTAAAAGAAATCATGGCCCAAGTATCAAATACAGTAGAAGTCTGAAATTAAGACAACGGAGTTTTATAAAGGCGGCATTACAAAGCAACACCAACCACGACTAGGGTAAAAAGAATCATGAGACACACCTGCAAGTCCTCATGGATAAATTTGGTAAGTCCGTTGGCAGAAGAGGAATAATACAGTTGGACTCATTAGAGCATATCGATCTTATAGAGAGAAAGAGAAGTGTAGATTGTAAAAGGAGCTAAAGGAGTAGAAATAGAGAAACAGGAGGAGATAGATTTTCACCAGGTATATAAAACTTCAAAAGAGATAGAAGAAAAGGAAGTCTATGATCTTGTAGAAGGTCAACTACAGACTACTTGGTAACAACTGAGACTGTACACGTGCGGGTTAACCAGAATTCTTATAGGAGAGACTAGGAGAGACTAGGTGTATGAGTATGAGAACCAGGTGTATGAGTAGGTGTATGAGTATGAGAACCAGGTGTATGAGTATGAGAACCAGAATTCTTATATTCCTTAGACTTGAATTCTTTATACCAATCCGGAACACCTGTGAGTTTAAAACAGGCTTCCCTTAGGTGACCTTTCTCCTTACAGTATGTGCACTGCCTGTCGAGCTTTTCTTTCTTGAAATCTCGTCGACTACCTCTTGTTTGTCTATAAGGAGGAGAACAAGATACAATAAACACATCATGTGTAGCAGGATTGTGACAGGTAATTTCCTTTTGCTTCTCAGCTTGTAAAATCATATGAAACTCTTTATTTTCAGCAGGCAAAGAGCCAAGAGATAAAATATGGCTTCTACTATGCTCATATTATTCATTTAAGCCCATAAGAAATTGCATAACTCTAGTGTTTGTCTCCCTAGTACTGATCTTCTTCAAAATGTTACAAGTACAATTAACAATCCCTCGACATGAGCAGGTAGGAATTGTATCAACAGAACTCAATTCATCCCATAGTTTTTTAAGTTTACCATAGTAAATCGCAACTGAACTATTTTCCTGCTTAAGAGATGAAAAATCTTTGTGAATCTTGTAGATTAAAGGTGCGTTTGATACCTCGAAACGTTCGATTATGTCCTTCCCCAGCTCAAGTGCCGATTCAGCATAAGTAAAAAGTTCTACAATATCAGCTTTCATCGAATGTAAGATCCAGCAACGGATCATGTAATCGACACGAATCCATTTGGTAAGCCGCTCAGTTTCTCACATGGCTGGTTTGAGACAAGTACCATCGATGAATCCCAGCTTCTGCTTGGCACCAAGAGCCATTCGAATGCTTCTTCTCCAGGAGATAAAATTGGATCCACTGAATAATATGGAAACCAATTGCATCCCAAGGTTGTCCAAATTGGACAAATATAGAGGATCGTTATCATCAACGCTCAAATGTCGATCCTGAGTAAGAGTAGGTAAAGGATCTGTGGAGCTTGAATCATCGCCAGAAGCCATGAGGAAAAAAATTTGGAGGAGAAATTAAATCTTTAGAGATTAAGGCTAAACAATGTAATCTACGTTCATAGCTCTAATACCATGTGAAGGAGCTAAAAAGAACTGAATATTATCACTCATCATCATCTGTAAATGCAAATGAAAGGCTATATATAGCAAGTACATGGTTTGTTAGGGTTGCAATAGCTTTTGCTTTATTTACATATATAAGCTCTTTATTCAATATATTGTATATACATCCTATAAGCTATCGTTTTTGTTTTCAATAAGACATGATTTTCTAATGCTCCACTTTCACAAAATCGTAACTATCTCCTTCCAACAGGTTGCAGATAGGCGTGATCAGGAGAGAAAAGCCTACTCTAAGATGTTCCAATAATACACTTGCAGAATAAATTGGTATGTTAAGATCCGGTAGGTACTTCGTCGTTGAACTCGTTTTTAACACAACAATGGAGAAGTCTAACAATTGAGGCTATTTTTGTCACAGGGTTTCATCGGTTGATCTTCAAACTCAGGTACGTGCTAGTTAAAATAGGGAACAGTAAATGGAAGAATGTTGACAGACCCTTATTATCAAGTTGTATTAGTTCATGCTCTTCACTTGCTTCCTGTGCCAACCTTACAGGTCTTGCACAAAGGCTTATCATGAAAAGTGCTTTAAGAATAAATTCTCTGTTAATTTGGAAGATCAATGCATCATGTGGACAAAAACTATGGATATGTATGTATTTTTTGCTGAAGTTTTTTGGCTGCCGTTAGTGAATGAGATACAGATGCTAGTGATGCTACGATTGATAGTCTTGCATAGATAAGCTACTAAACTATTGAGGTTTTGCAAAGCGAGCTGCAGAAGGCTAATGAGCTACATGAATAGCCTTCACACAACAGTGTCGGATAGTTTTTTTTAAGCATAATCCCTACAAAGAATGTTAAATTTGATTTGAATCGTGTAAATTTTGATTTGAACTGTGTTTTTTTGAAACTTCTAGTATGAAACTTTTGGTATGAAACTTCTGGTATGAAATTCCGGTATGATAATTTCCGGTATGAAAATTCTGGTATGAAAAAAATTCTGGTATAAACTTCTGGTATGTGAAATTCTGGTATGAGAATTTCATACCAAAAAATTAATTTAAAAAATAAAAAGAAAACAAAAAAGAAAGAAAGAAGTGTTTTACGTAACTTAGTAACTAACTTCTTAATAAAATAGAGGGGTTAATTACTTTTACCTACCATTAATGAAAGTGGTAAAAAATAATAGGGTACACTTACTAATACAAAACTAAAAAAAGACCTACTTGGCCAAATTCTTTCAACCAACATTTATTTTAAAAGCGTAATATTAAGAAAGAATTTGGCCAAATAGACCTTTATATTTTGTGTACCACTTCAATTTTTACCACTTTCATTAAATTGACATTGAAAGGTAAGAGGTTTGATTAGGGGTACATTTACTAAACATATTTATATCATGAGCCTAGTTACTAAAAAGAAATATCAAAAAGGCTTACTTAGCTAATTTGGTCTAATATTAATAGTAGTACTTTCAAATCGGAAATTTAAAAAAAATACAAAATACATATTTTTTTGTAGTTCAATATTAATAATTTCATAAATGATAAAAACAGTACATATATTATTCTGTAATAATATTTGTTCTTTTAGAAAAATTTAAATTTTTATGGTACTCATACAAAGATTACACCTATTTCACTTTATATTATTTTTGTAAAGTGATCTTAAACAAAAAAAAATCATATACATCTGATGTTTTTTATACAAATGGTACCGATAGATGTTTAATAAAAGTCATACTATCGGACCGATAACACTATGATTGATGAAGTGTAAGCCAAGCGAATAGGTTAACCAGTGAGAAGGAAAATCACGTATCAAAAAGACGGGTCTTGCTAGATTTCAATAAAGTATTGAGATGAGGATGCCTTTATGGAATCTATGCAAGAGTACAACGTAACTATGGTTCCAACACTAAATGGGTAAGCAATGATCAACTGACAATTTGAGACCGTCGGAGAAGGAAAATGTTATAAGATGAGTCACCTAGTAGAAGAGTTCACAAGACAAGCATGAGAGACCATCTTGTGGTTGGCATAATTGTATCGGTGTAGACTTATTACCGCACCTCGAGAAATTGGAGCTAAATAGAAAACTCCATGTCAAGATTGTAAATAGATCAAGGTAAGGACTTGTAGGTCAACGTGATGTGTCCTATGTTAGAGGTCAAAGGGATTGTGGAAGGATAACCACATTGAGTAGTCTTGACGAGTAGTAGGTAGAGTTTTGATGAGGCCTAAGTCAATTCCGGGAATTTCTAAGACCACACGTTCCAATCCTCCAAGGAAGCGTAACCGGTGAGTTATTTTGCGGAGGAGTTCCTAGACCAATTGTGAGACTCAGTGGAAGTCGAGGACCATAGTTTTGACAAATACGGAGAGTTTATCTCAAAGTTTGGACAGCTAGTACACACGGCTTAGAGTACGAACTTTCACTGTACTATAGTGAATCATCCTTAGAATGACGGTCGGTTTGAGAGGACCTTACCGTTATTAGAAAGGAATTTATGGGCGAAAATCTAGTAAATCATCCTGACTCACGGAAGACGCCATTATGAGAAATGGGTGACAATAGATTGATCAGAGTAGCATAGAGGAAGCGTGGTGATCCCATAACCCACAGAGAAAAAACTCAATGGTATGCTATCAATGACCTCAAGTTAAGGAATTAGAGATCTATATGAAAACCTCCAATGGGGAGTGCGATTTTGGGTTAGATCAAGTTGAAAGCTTGACCAGAAGCAGGTGAAGATTCATTAATTAAGGGAAGATCCAACTAGGTCACATTAAAGAAACCGGACCACATGTCCTTTATGATAAACTGCCTTTGTTGTGCCATCAGGAAGGTCTATTAATATAGGTGTATCCAGTCTTGTCAACACAGTGAAATGGCTCTTGCAGAAAGTGATATGGTGTAATAACCGAAAATTTTAATTTCCGTTAAACCTGAATTTAACCAAATTCCGATACGTCAATCTTAGATAAATAAATAAATAATTAAAACAAGTTTTAAGTTCTATCATTTTATGTGACCTTAAGTCACATAAAATGATGAAACCTTGTAACCGGAAATAATTTCCGTACCTTAAAATAAAATAATAATTTACGTATCTCTAAATAAAATAAGAAATTACCTAATACGGAATTTAATTCCGTATTTATTTCCGCAAATTACCTACCGATCCGTACGAGTAACGGGTTCGTTTCAGCTTGTTTCTTAATGGAAGAATAGGCCCATTTACAAGCCCACCAGCCCATCTCCTTAAACTAGTCCTAACCCTAATCTAATTACGCTTAACCCTAACCTAAACATAACCTATCTCTTCCTCACGTACTGCCGCTGCTCTTCATCTCTCTCTCTCTCGGTGGGATCGACCGCAACGGCAGAAGCAACCGGACCACCGCCGCCTGCTCCGCCGCCAGCACCACGAGTCGGGGACGCCAGGGGCACGCTTCGCCTCGCCTTCGCTGCGAGCCAGGAGACTCGAGCCGATGGGTGTGTCACGCAGAACTTCTCTCACTCCCAACCTTCTGCAGCCACGAACCACCGGGACGGCTACGGCTCGCGAGTCGGACCCTCTTCCCGGACGCCGGAGACGGCGCAGACCGGCAGGAGAAACCTCACTCGGCCCCTGTAGACGGACCGGACGATGCCTTTCTCGCGACCGCCGGACTGCACTGTGTCTTCGTCTTCATCAGGAATCGCAGCCACCGCCACACCACCTCGCAGCATCAGAAATCGGTAAGCAGTACCCCTCTTTCCCTCACCCCTTCCTCTCGTTCCGCATTCGTTGACCCCGCGATCTCGCTTCGACCTGCAGTAAACCTACAACCGGACCACCATACTCATTACACCGCCGGAACGCCAGTGCACCGCCTAGGACTCTCCTCGCCGGGCTGCAACTCCGGTAAGCCGGCTTCTCCGTTCCTTCGTTCCACTTCAGTAGGTATATAGATCGAGATTGGATGCGGATTGTGTCTTACTCCGCAGTGTGTATATATGTATAGATTGATAGGAAAAGAAACGTGAATGTGCATATATGTATATACGGTACTGTATTAGTATTGTAAGAAAAACCTGAGTGAAGATGCGAGATGTGTATGAATAAGTTGGATCGGAATATATATATATAAGATACATATAAGTACATATATAAATTCAATTACGGAAGGTTAATAAGAGCAGGTGTGAGCTTATATAGGGTTGTGTATGCCGAGTATATAAATGTACGTATTTTATATATATATATGTAAAATGAAATAAAAGTGTACATAAGTGATTTAAAGTTATATATGTAGATCGATATATATAAATCTACTCATATGAGTGTGAGTTGGGAAAATATCAAGTAGGTAGCTATATATATATATAAATACCTAATGATTACGGATTTAATGTGAATAGAAGGAAAGGTTAGAGTATGTACCTACGTATACATACATTTAGAAGAGTAAAGTAATAATCGGAAAGTAAGGAGGGTTTTTGGTTCTTGGAAGAGTTTTAGAGTGTATCTTTTTAACCGGTGTAACTATCAAAGGGAATTGATAGTTTTCTAATTAAACTTCGAGAAATTACGATACCAAGGGTAAAATGGTCTTTTACCGTAAGAGAGTTTGTTTTTCCGTAATTCCTTCGCAAGAGGTTGGACAGCGAGATGTGATTTTGATACCGTGCCTTATTTGACAGGCGCTTGAGTTACCACGAGTACGGATTGTTTGAGACTTGTTAGAGTACGATTTGACTCAGGTAAGTCCTTGCGACTTACTTAGCCGGTTTCTGGATGTTAGTTGAGTGATAATGGTTGTGTGTGTACAATGTGTGTTATAATAAATAACAACTTGTTAGGACGACCGTGGTTATATTGTTTTAAGGCCCAAGTGTATGTATAACGGGCCGTG
>BSUD01000003.1:22219479-22262426 GCA_033239045.1 Fagopyrum esculentum
CATCACTGCCCAGCTCTGACAGGAGACTGGGAGGTTCTCTATACCCAGACCATACAGGTACACGGTGAGATGCATCGGATCCACTCCTGATGGGTACACGGGGGCGGAGGCGAGGTTTGGGAATCCCTCGTGTCACAAAATAAGTATCATTAGAGTGAATGACTTAAATGAAGATAATAAATGGATTGTTTGAAAAGCATGATGAGTGTGTATTATTTTTATGTGTGTGTGCTATTATTATTCTGCTAATGTTTAGATAACTAGCTAACGGTTCTTGTTGTTGTTGTTTTAGATTTACCGCAGGTTAGATCAGCAGCTGAGTGATCCGGAAGTAGTGGTCAGCCGGGTCTCCGTACTCCTTAGAGTGGGGTTGGGGTGGTTTGTCTTTCCTTTCTTTTGGTTAAGACAGTTGATCTTTTCTTTTGTTTAAGTACCGTAGGCTGCTAGACAGTGTTGCATTCATTACTATAAAAACATGAGTTTATGAATTTCGGTTTTCCTTATGTGTCTTGTTGCAAGATCCTAGTATTGTTGTTGTCAAGCTGAGGTCGGGACCCATTGTGAGGTCCTAACCAGTAATACTCCGGGTTCTGAGAATTTGGGGTGTTACAACATGGTATCAGAGCCAGGTTGGCAACAATGGCACTTGAAATCTTCTGAAAGACCGAATAAGTTTTAAGCAGAACCCGAAAAGGGATCTGAGTTTTAAAAAGAAAATTTTTGGTTTTAAATGCATGCATAGTCTGGTTGGGTATAGAAAAGTACGGCTGACCACCACTACTACCGCGGATCTCAGTTTGCTTAGTATGGACTTTAAGTTTTATTGTAGTTGGACTTTTAGCTTGTTTATAAAGATATGATATATAGATAGTTATATGCCGAAGATTAGTAGAAAGTGTAGTTATGTTATCTCCTTAACAAAGGTAACATAAGGAGTTTCTCACTCCTTGGACACATCTAAGTAGATGTTGAAGGGTGACAACGTGAAGATTAGTATGCACATCTTATGTGCATTAGGGTAGACGAACGTCGGACAACTCCTTTGAGCTTATTGAGGAACGTCGAGACGGAAAAGTGAAGACTCAAAGACAACACCAATTACAATGACAAGAAGAGAATCCAGAATCAACTCAACGGGATCAAATGACGGATATTAAAGAGAGTAGTTCCGGAGAAGTAAGAGATGATCGCCAACTAGGGAATTTGAGAACGACAACGGAGAGGCTCCTCCAATTTTTGTAAAATGACTTCACAAACAAAGAAGATGACGTCGAAAGTTGCCATAGACATGAAGGCCAAAAGGGAGATATAGTAGCGATCAAGAAAAGAGACATAAAATTTAAGCTCACTGACAGACTAGGAAGTGAAAGTTGATGCCAAAAGCAAGGCGAAACATGATCACTCTCAACAAGCTAATTGCCACCACAATCCAGATTGATAACCGAGACAGTCAAAAGTATGGAAGTCAACACGAGATACATTATCCATCCAAATAGAAAGAATTAAAGAGCTGCAACTTGGAAGCTTAGGCATTGCTAGAAAGGTAAAGGTGGATTTCACCACCGTGGAAGTGGAGTGATCTCATAGAACACAGGAGAATTTTGACATAGACCGTGATACACCAATAACCAGCTTCTGTAAAGGCAGCATTACAAGCAACAACCAAGGAAGAAGAGTGTGTGAGAAGAGTATTGGTGAACCCGAGGGACCCCAATAACTTCTCACTCAAAAGGAAATTAAGCTAACAACACTACAAGTTCATAATAGAGAACCGCAAATAGACGATAACTCAAGTAAAAGAATCACGGAGATGTACCTACAAGCTACCCTAGAAGGATTGAAAAGTCTGTTGATGGAAGAAGAATGACACCACTGGACTCGTAAGAGTATAACAATCTTACAAAAGTGTAGATTGTAGGAGGAGCTAAAGAAGAATAAATAGAGAGACTGGAGGAGATATATTTCACCAAGTATATCAAGCCTCAAAAGAGATGGAAGAAAAGTAAGTCTGTGATGTGTAGAAGGTCAACTACATCCTACTTAGACAACTTAAAAGTTACTTGTGCGGGTTCACTAGTGATGGTTAGTTAACCGATAAGAAGAATGACCACAAGGTTATAAAAGAATTTTATCGACAGCTAGTGAATTTCTTTCGGAGATCCACGACGAAAATGGTGAAGTTAAATCAATACAAGTACTGGTAGCCTAGAGGGTAACGTAAAAGGAGTTCAATATGATAACTCTAATAAAGGAATTTAAGAGCATCTCTTGACGGTCGTTAATGACCCTTGATGATAGTAATGGTGAAAAGGGAATCGTTGGGAGTAATTACTTACTACTGACTACGAAAGATATATATATATATATATCAGAGTTAGAATGAAGGGATCCCTGTAAGAAGAACTATAAGACTAAGAAGAAGTAGATGATTGGAAACATGTCCTATGTCTTAGCATTCCACACAAGTAGGACTGATGGTGCTTCTTCGAGAAAGAGTGGGGTCAGACTGTCTAGATTGACAGGGAAAACCCTTGTGATTAAAGATGTGACACAGAATAATTGGAAATTCCGAGGCGGCACGAACATAAAAAGTATGATTTACAACCTTGGTGAAATGTATGATCGAGTTGTGAGGTGATTGTAGATCTACAGGTCGACTAAAACAGACATGAGAAGGAGTAAAAGTGAAAGACTAAAGGTGGTTATAGGGATCCGATATCACACCAATAAGATGGTTACCGAAAGGACTAAAGACCGTTATTTAAGGAGGAATGGAGGTACTCCATGGAAAATGCCGCTGGACTGATGACCTAAGAGCTGATGAAAGTAATAAGATCAACCAACGCAGTTGTAAAGTGTGTACGAGAAAACCCAAAGGGATTTAACTATCTTACGGGGTGTAAATATCAAAGAAGGTAAAGCGACATGAGTATAAGGAAGACATAATAAATACGATGCGAGAAATTTGATTGGTAGGAAAATCATATGCACCTAATGTGTGGTATACAAATGGTACCATTGAATGCTTAATCAAGTGTATAACTTATCCAGTGTGAACCAAGTGTATAACTTAGTGTAAACCATACCAACGGACTGATGACACTATGATGGATTAGTGTAAACCAAGTGTATAACTTATCCAGTGAGAAGGAAAGTCACGCATCAAAATTGTGGGTTGTGATGAATTTTAAATAAAGTTTTGAGATGAGGATGTCCTTAGGAAATCTATGCAAGAGTACAAAGCAACTGAAGTTCCAACGCAGAGTGGGTAGTAATGATCAACAGACAGTTAGAGACCGATGCAGAGAAGAAAAATGTATAAGACGAGTCACCTAGTAGAAGAGTTCACAAGACAAGCTTGTGAGGCCAAAGGAGATAAAATGTCGACCCGGATATGAGGGTCTAAGGTGCATGGAAGGGATACCTACAATGGAGTGTAAATGCAAATGTAGACTTTACAAGTGTGGAGAGGTTTTAACCTCCTCAAAAATATAGGAATTGGAAAGAAATCGCAATGTCGGTATCAAAGAGTTGAAGTCCTGTAGCGGAAACAAAGGAGTATCATGAAGGCAATGTTGCCGGTAACGCCAGCAAAGGAATGTATATATAAGAACGGCCTTGGTGGACTCGAAAGTCCAAGGTAACCCCAATTATCACGGGACCTAAGTCATCAACACCGACGGTCCATGCAAAGGGAACTGCAAGGGGATGATAACTAAAATCATCAGAACTACAAAGACACTTACCAGCTATCGTTGAAGACTTGGAATGACTATTTAGGTCAAGATGAATGACCCAGTTGAGCTCGAGAAGTAGAGTTAGCCTAAGGAAACAAAAGTGTGGAATAGGAAACGAATTAGCGAAGCATGAAAGGATTAATCGAGCAAATGATGCTCACCAAGAATTTAATGCCAGTATAGTTATGAGAAGATCAAGTCCGGAATATTGAGATAAGTCAATTATAGAGTGGCCGACATCAACTGAGGACGTATAAGTGTTGATTGGTATTGACGAGCAGGTACCGTTAAGAAGAGATATTAGTGACTGCGAATTTAAGAGATAACTTTACCGATGACTTGGAGGAATCCCCAAGTAAGTAACGACAACTTTCTGGGGTGATCTAAAGATACAGAGAGAATCGGTTAGAGGTTGCTTACTAGTTGGTTAAGAACAGTCTACGGGTGAGCAAGAGAGTAAGGATCTGTTGAGGAGGATCTTGATAGTAGTAGAAGAAAAGTATAGGCGGGAGTTGGGTAAATCATGTTGACCCTTAGAAAGACGCCATTGTGACTAATGGGTGTTACACCAAAAGCGTGGTAGGCCCATAAACCACAGATGAAGAAAATCAATGTTAGGTTAACTCTGTTTTCAATAAGGAATATGCGATCTATATGAAAAAGTCCACTTGGGTGTGATTGTGTGGAGTTATATAAATTTTAAAGCTTGACAAGAAGTAGGTGGAAACAATTAATTAATGAACGATCCGATAAGGTCACATTGAGGAAAACGAGTCAAGCAGTTTGTATTACAAAGAGCATTAGGTACTTAGTAAAGTGCCGACAGAAGTGTAAGATCATTATTTCAGAATCGATAGTCGGGAACTTTCGAAAGGAAAAAGCAGGTGCGCCAATGGAAGGAAAAGTTTGGTAGAGTCATCAAATGAGCTGGAAGTAAGTTTAGGAAACAAACCGTTGAGAGAGTACCTACCAAACCCGAGACACGTGTCAGCCATGAGGACCTGACAGTTGAACCTGACCATACATTTGTAGAATACTTAGTAGTTGTCTTGGAGCGCAGTACTAGACGTTGGTGGTCCAAAGAGATACCTATGTGGAGGATCCAGTGGTCTAGACGAGGAGTTGATGAGGCCACTTGGGGGAGACTGAGGAGAGTATTAGACGTAACTATCCCGAGTCTTTGCGAAATTAGAGGTTACTACTGTTTGACGAGTTAGTACTCGGATGTTGTGTTGTTTGGCCTTTCAGGTTTTTATATTGATTTGAGTGATTACGTTTTATGTGACACATGTTTGCTGTTGATGTTTGAGTAGTTGCTTGTAGCCAACGAAAATGGAGAAATTTAAATATACCAAAGGAATTGCGCGATTAAGAGAATTATTCTAAGTTTCGGGACGAAACTTCTTTTAAGAGGGCACTGATGTAATAACCGAAAATTTTAATTTCCGTTAAACCTGAATTTAACCAAATTCCGATACGTCAATCTTAGATAAATAAATAAATAATTAAAACAAGTTTTAAGTTCTATCATTTTATGTGACCTTAAGTCACATAAAATGATGAAACCTTGTAACCGGAAATAATTTCCGTACCTTAAAATAAAATAATAATTTACGTATCTCTAAATAAAATAAGAAATTACCTAATACGGAATTTAATTCCGTATTTATTTCCGCAAATTACCTACCGATCCGTACGAGTAACGGGTTCGTTTCAGCTTGTTTCTTAATGGAAGAATAGGCCCATTTACAAGCCCACCAGCCCATCTCCTTAAACTAATCCTAACCCTAATCTAATTACGCTTAACCCTAACCTAAACATAACCTATCTCTTCCTCACGTACTGCCGCTGCTCTTCATCTCTCTCTCTCTCGGTGGGATCGACCGCAACGGCAGAAGCAACCGGACCACCGCCGCCTGCTCCGCCGCCAGCACCACGAGTCGGGGACGCCAGGGGCACGCTTCGCCTCGCCTTCGCTGCGAGCCAGGAGACTCGAGCCGATGGGTGTGTCACGCAGAACTTCTCTCACTCCCAACCTTCTGCAGCCACGAACCACCGGGACGGCTACGGCTCGCGAGTCGGACCCTCTTCCCGGACGCCGGAGACGGCGCAGACCGGCAGGAGAAACCTCACTCGGCCCCTGTAGACGGACCGGACGATGCCTTTCTCGCGACCGCCGGACTGCACTGTGTCTTCGTCTTCATCAGGAATCGCAGCCACCGCCACACCACCTCGCAGCATCAGAAATCGGTAAGCAGTACCCCTCTTTCCCTCACCCCTTCCTCTCGTTCCGCATTCGTTGACCCCGCGATCTCGCTTCGACCTGCAGTAAACCTACAACCGGACCACCATACTCATTACACCGCCGGAACGCCAGTGCACCGCCTAGGACTCTCCTCGCCGGGCTGCAACTCCGGTAAGCCGGCTTCTCCGTTCCTTCGTTCCACTTCAGTAGGTATATATGTCGAGATTGGATGCGGATTGTGTCTTACTCCGCAGTGTGTATATATGTATAGATTGATAGGAAAAGAAACGTGAATGTGCATATATGTATATACGGTACTGTATTAGTATTGTAAGAAAAACCTGAGTGAAGATGCGAGATGTGTATGAATAAGTTGGATCGGAATATATATATATATAAGATACATATAAGTACATATATAAATTCAATTACGGAAGGTTAATAAGAGCAGGTGTGAGCTTATATAGGGTTGTGTATGCCGAGTATATAAATGTACGTATTTTATATATATATATGTAAAATGAAATAAAAGTGTACATAAGTGATTTAAAGTTATATATGTAGATCGATATATATAAATCTACTCATATGAGTGTGAGTTGGGAAAATATCAAGTAGGTAGCTATATATATATATAAATACCTAATGATTACGGATTTAATGTGAATAGAAGGAAAGGTTAGAGTATGTACCTACGTATACATACATTTAGAAGAGTAAAGTAATAATCGGAAAGTAAGGAGGGTTTTTGGTTCTTGGAAGAGTTTTAGAGTGTATCTTTTTAACCGGTGTAACTATCAAAGGGAATTGATAGTTTTCTAATTAAACTTCGAGAAATTACGATACCAAGGGTAAAATGGTCTTTTACCGTAAGAGAGTTTGTTTTTCCGTAATTCCTTCGCAAGAGGTTGGACAGCGAGATGTGATTTTGATACCGTGCCTTATTTGACAGGCGCTTGAGTTACCACGAGTACGGATTGTTTGAGACTTGTTAGAGTACGATTTGACTCAGGTAAGTCCTTGCGACTTACTTAGCCGGTTTCTGGATGTTAGTTGAGTGATAATGGTTGTGTGTGTACAATGTGTGTTATAATAAATAACAACTTGTTAGGACGACCGTGGTTATATTGTTTTAAGGCCCAAGTGTATGTATAACGGGCCGTGGCATCACTGCCCAGCTCTGACAGGAGACTGGGAGGTTCTCTATACCCAGACCATACAGGTACACGGTGAGATGCATCGGATCCACTCCTGATGGGTACACGGGGGCGGAGGCGAGGTTTGGGAATCCCTCGTGTCACAAAATAAGTATCATTAGAGTGAATGACTTAAATGAAGATAATAAATGGATTGTTTGAAAAGCATGATGAGTGTGTATTATTTTTATGTGTGTGTGCTATTATTATTCTGCTAATGTTTAGATAACTAGCTAACGGTTCTTGTTGTTGTTGTTTTAGATTTACCGCAGGTTAGATCAGCAGCTGAGTGATCCGGAAGTAGTGGTCAGCCGGGTCTCCGTACTCCTTAGAGTGGGGTTGGGGTGGTTTGTCTTTCCTTTCTTTTGGTTAAGACAGTTGATCTTTTCTTTTGTTTAAGTACCGTAGGCTGCTAGACAGTGTTGCATTCATTACTATAAAAACATGAGTTTATGAATTTCGGTTTTCCTTATGTGTCTTGTTGCAAGATCCTAGTATTGTTGTTGTCAAGCTGAGGTCGGGACCCATTGTGAGGTCCTAACCAGTAATACTCCGGGTTCTGAGAATTTGGGGTGTTACATATGGTCAGTTGCCCCAAAATCTAAGATCCATGTGTGAGTATTAACTGCTGAATTTACAAAATGAGATATTATACCTGCAAAATTAAGCGAGGTATTGGATTATTTGTCCATCATGTCCTTGAGCACTTCCTGGCATACTGCATTAAGCATAGATGGATCTAAACCAGATGAAGACTTAGAAATTTCTAGAAGATCCAGTGGAGAATCTGCAACTTCAGCTTGAAGATTATTTGCAGATCTATAGGAGAGACTAGGTGTATGAGTATGAGAACCAGAATTCTTATATTCCTTAGACTTGAATTCTTTATACCAATCCGGAACACCTGTGAGTTTAAAACAGGCTTCCCTTAGGTGACCTTTCTCCTTACAGTATGTGCACTGCCTGTCGAGCTTTTCTTTCTTGAAATCTCGTCGACTACCTCTTGTTTGTCTATAAGGAGGAGAACAAGATACAACAAACACATCATGTGTAGCAGGATTGTGACAGGTAATTTCCTTTTGCTTCTCAGCTTGTAAAATCATATGAAACTCTTTATTTTCAGCAGGCAAAGAGCCAAGAGATAAAATATGGCTTCTACTATGCTCATATTATTCATTTAAGCCCATAAGAAATTGCATAACTCTAGTGTTTGTCTCCCTAGTACTGATCTTCTTCAAAATGTTACAAGTACAATTAACAATCCCTCGACATGAGCAGGTAGGAATTGTATCAACAGAACTCAATTCATCCCATAGTTTTTTAAGTTTACCATAGTAAATCGCAACTGAACTATTTTCCTGCTTAAGAGATGAAAAATCTTTGTGAATCTTGTAGATTAAAGGTGCGTTTGATACCTCGAAACGTTCGATTATGTCCTTCCCCAGCTCAAGTGCCGATTCAGCATAAGTAAAAAGTTCTACAATATCAGCTTTCATCGAATGTAAGATCCAGCAACGGATCATGTAATCGACACGAATCCATTTGGTAAGCCGCTCAGTTTCTCACATGGCTGGTTTGAGACAAGTACCATCGATGAATCCCAGCTTCTGCTTGGCACCAAGAGCCATTCGAATGCTTCTTCTCCAGGAGATAAAATTGGATCCACTGAATAATATGGAAACCAATTGCATCCCAAGGTTGTCCAAATTGGACAAATATAGAGGATCGTTATCATCAACGCTCAAATGTCGATCCTGAGTAAGAGTAGGTAAAGGATCTGTGGAGCTTGAATCATCGCCAGAAGCCATGAGGAAAAAAATTTGGAGGAGAAATTAAATCTTTAGAGATTAAGGCTAAACAATGTAATCTACGTTCATAGCTCTAATACCATGTGAAGGAGCTAAAAAGAACTGAATATTATCACTCATCATCATCTGTAAATGCAAATGAAAGGCTATATATAGCAAGTACATGGTTTGTTAGGGTTGCAATAGCTTTTGCTTTATTTACATATATAAGCTCTTTATTCAATATATTGTATATACATCCTATAAGCTATCGTTTTTGTTTTCAATAAGACATGATTTTCTAATGCTCCACTTTCACAAAATCGTAACTATCTCCTTCCAACAGGTTGCAGATAGGCGTGATCAGGAGAGAAAAGCCTACTCTAAGATGTTCCAATAATACACTTGCAGAATAAATTGGTATGTTAAGATCCGGTAGGTACTTCGTCGTTGAACTCGTTTTTAACACAACAATGGAGAAGTCTAACAATTGAGGATATTTTTGTCATAGGGTTTCATCGGTTGATCTTCAAACTCAGGTACGAGCTATTTAAAATAGGGAACAGTAAATGGAAGAATGTTGACAGACCCTTATTATCAAGTTGTATTAGTTCATGCTCTTCACTTGCTTCCTGTGCCAACCTTACAGGTCTTGCACAAAGGCTTATCATGAAAAGTGCTTTAAGAATAAATTCTCTGTTAATTTGGAAGATCAATGCATCATGTGGACAAAAACTATGGATATGTATGTATTTTTTGCTGAAGTTTTTTGGCTGCCGTTAGTGAATGAGATACAGATGCTAGTGATGCTACGATTGATAGTCTTGCATAGATAAGCTACTAAACTATTGAGGTTTTGCAAAGCGAGCTGCAGAAGGCTAATGAGCTACATGAATAGCCTTCACACAACAGTGTCGGATAGTTTTTTTTAAGCATAATCCCTACAAAGAATGTTAAATTTGATTTGAATCGTGTAAATTTTGATTTGAACTGTGTTTTTTGAAACTTCTAGTATGAAACTTTTGGTATGAAACTTCTGGTATGAAATTCCGGTATGATAATTTCCGGTATGAAAATTCTGGTATGAAAAAAATTCTGGTATAAACTTTTGGTATGTGAAATTCTGGTATGAGAATTTCATACCAAAAAATTAATTTAAAAAATAAAAAGAAAACAAAAAAGAAAGAAAGAAGTGTTTTACGTAACTTAGTAACTAACTTCTTAATAAAATAGAGGGGTTAATTACTTTTACCTACCATTAATGAAAGTGGTAAAAAATAATAGGGTACACTTACTAATACAAAACTAAAAAAAGACCTACTTGGCCAAATTCTTTCAACCAACATTTATTTTAAAAGCGTAATATTAAGAAAGAATTTGGCCAAATAGACCTTTATATTTTGTGTACCACTTCAATTTTTACCACTTTCATTAAATTGACATTGAAAGGTAAGAGGTTTGATTAAGAGTACATTTACTAAACATATTTATATCATGAGCCTAGTTACTAAAAAGAAATATCAAAAAGGCTTACTTAGCTAATTTGGTCTAATATTAATAGTAGTACTTTCAAATCGGAAATTTAAAAAAAATACAAAATACATATTTTTTTGTAGTTCAATATTAATAATTTCATAAATGATAAAAACAGTACATATATTATTCTGTAATAATATTTGTTCTTTTAGAAAAATTTAAATTTTTATGGTACTCATACAAAGATTACACCTATTTCACTTTATATTATTTTTGTAAAGTGATCTTAAACAAAAAAAAATCATATACATCTGATGTTTTTTATACAAATGGTACCGATAGATGTTTAATAAAAGTCATACTATCGGACCGATAACACTATGATTGATGAAGTGTAAGCCAAGCGAATAGGTTAACCAGTGAGAAGGAAAATCACGTATCAAAAAGACGGGTCTTGCTAGATTTGAATAAAGTATTGAGATGAGGATGCCTTTATGGAATCTATGCAAGAGTACAACGTAACTATGGTTCCAACACTAAATGGGTAAGCAATGATCAACTGACAATTTGAGACCGTCGGAGAAGGAAAATGTTATAAGATGAGTCACCTAGTAGAAGAGTTCACAAGACAAGCATGAGAGACCATCTTGTGGTTGGCATAATTGTATCGGTGTAGACTTATTACCGCACCTCGAGAAATTGGAGCTAAATAGAAAACTCCATGTCAAGATTGTAAATAGATCAAGGTAAGGACTTGTAGGTCAACGTGATGTGTCCTATGTTAGAGGTCAAAGGGATTGTGGAAGGATAACCACATTGAGTAGTCTTGACGAGTAGTAGGTAGAGTTTTGATGAGGCCTAAGTCAATTCCGGGAATTTCTAAGACCACACGTTCCAATCCTCCAAGGAAGCGTAACCGGTGAGTTATTTTGCGGAGGAGTTCCTAGACCAATTGTGAGACTCAGTGGAAGTCGAGGACCATAGTTTTGACAAATACGGAGAGTTTATCTCAAAGTTTGGACAGCTAGTACACACGGCTTAGAGTACGAACTTTCACTGTACTATAGTGAATCATCCTTAGAATGACGGTCGGTTTGAGAGGACCTTACCGTTATTAGAAAGGAATTTATGGGCGAAAATCTAGTAAATCATCCTGACTCACGGAAGACGCCATTATGAGAAATGGGTGACAATAGATTGATCAGAGTAGCATAGAGGAAGCGTGGTGATCCCATAACCCACAGAGAAAAAACTCAATGGTATGCTATCAATGACCTCAAGTTAAGGAATTAGAGATCTATATGAAAACCTCCAATGGGGAGTGCGATTTTGGGTTAGATCAAGTTAAAAGCTTGACCAGAAGCAGGTGAAGATTCATTAATTAAGGGAAGATCCAACTAGGTCACATTAAAGAAACCGGACCACATGTCCTTTATGATAAACTGCCTTTGTTGTGCCATCAGGAAGGTCTATTAATATAGGTGTATCCAGTCTTGTCAACACAGTGAAATGGCTCTTGCAGAAAGTGATATGGTCAGTTGCCCCAAAATCTAAGATCCATGTGTGAGTATTTGTAACACCCCGAATCCGCGGGGCTCGGGGCGCTACGGGTTGGGACCTCACAATGGGTCCCGACCCTTAGCTTGACAACAATTTCACCGGATCTTGCAACAAGGCACAAATGAAGGCCAAAACCGAAATACATTTTTATGCAATGAAAGGAAACCCGAAAGAAACCATAAAAGACTTCAGCCGATATGCAACACCAAGGGTCAAATGCCACCACACGATATACAATATACATGAATAATATACAAACTCGACTCTACCCAAAACCCACTCCTAAAATGTACGGACCCCGGCTGCCCACCCTTCCGGATCTCTCGGAGCATGCCTAACCTGCAAGGCAACTACAACATTCGGTATAAAACCGTTAGCTCACATTCGAAGCATTAGAATTAAAGGGAAAGGCACAAACACAATTAATTCAACATAGTCACACCACATACTCAAAGCACACAAATCCGGTTTATTATCTTTATTTATTAAGTCATATTCCGTTCTAGTTCAACTTCTTTTGTGACACGAGAATCCTCCGAAACTCGCCTCGGTCCCTTCTTCCGGCAATGGAACGGTCGGATGCCTCCGACCGTCTAACCAGCACGGGCCAGTCGCCGAGATCCCCCCAGCTCTCACGGGGAGCCAGGCAGTGATGTCACCGCCCGTTATCATACACTTGGGCCAAATAATATAAAGGTCGGTAATCCTATTCCGGTTTAGTTGTTATAAACAATAAAATAATAAACACACACCACCCAACACACAATAATGCTAATACAAAGAATACGAGCTAAGTAAGTCCGAAGACTTACCTCGTCCCAAAGATAATCCCGCTATATCCCGCTCTCAGCTTCCCGCAGGAAGACACTCAATGCCTGTAAATAGGCACACAATCAACATCCCTCTCACATGCTAGAAGTCCTTAGACTTCTAGTTCCAATGATCTCGCAAGATCATAAACCATAACCAATATAGAATAACAACCCCCTAATGCTCACGATCTCACAAGGTCATAACCATCACAACACATGTCAGGATACTCTCGTCCTAGTCACCACAATCTCAACAAACATATAACCATCACCTCAAGCCTCAGATACTCACAAGATCAACCAAACACTCAACGTCTTACAACAATCGACAATCCTCAAAACTCACCTAAGGTCCAAACCACTACTTGGTATTCACTCTAAGTTATGCTAGATCCAACCTAGCATGATACTAATACTAAATATAACTAAATCGAGTAAGATCATAAACTCGGGGAAGAAGGTACTCACATGACGTCAACAGACGAAAGTCGTTCAACGGATGTCGACTTTGACTCGTTAGGCCTTTATCGGGGCACTTCCGAACCTAGCACCAAACTAAACAAATTTAGCTTATAAGCTAAATTTGAACGGAATAATGAACATATATAATCTAAGGAAAACCCCACTTCTAAAACCCAAGTTAAAAACCATAATATAATATTCCGGACAAATTGTATAACATTATAAACTCAAGGTAAAACTCGTTTTCAAAGCCAAGGTTAATACCCACAATAAAATCTTTGTCATAAACCGAGATTAATCCAACAAATGCATAATATGTTGTATATACAAATATAAGAATATGTCCCTAATTGAAACCCGAGTTTAAAATCGACAAATACATTTTTAGGGCAAAGATGAACAAATTCATGAACTTGGGTCATATTCTGAAATTGTAAATAAGGGTCATAAACTGTAATTTTTCAGAAGGGCATAAAAGTTATTTTTAAAAATGTGGGTCAAATCTGTAATTACAAAATACTGGGTTACATTTGCAATTATACCAAAAGGTTGGCATACCCGATTTAATAAGGGAAAAAAAATAGGGTTTCGGTGTAAACCCAAATCGATCGATGCGAGAGGAATAGAGAAGGTGACGGCGCTCTTCGCTGGGCTCCGGCTAGGGCAAAGCGAGGGAGAGAAGCGGCTGCGAAGGAGGCGCCAAAGCCGGCTTCGATTCCCGGTGGGTGACGAGGGCGAGGCAAGGGAGAAGGTCGGTCCTCCCAGTGGCAGTGGCGGTGTTACCCTTGGCGGGCGTGGCTATTTCTCGGCGGCGGTTCAGGGGTGAGCGAAGCAAGGAGGAGGCAGGGCGCTTCTTCAACGGTCATTGGGCTCCTTCTCCGGCAAATGTGGCGGCGTGCGAGGTGGTGTCTTTCCAGCGGAGGTGCAGCGTTTCCTGGCGGCGAGACAGAGGACAAATAAAAGGAGAGAGATCAATGAAAATGGTGAGGGGGAGCTGCTTGCTGACATTTGCTGTTGCGTGAAGAGTAGAGGTACTGTGCTGAGGCTGTGTACGAGGGAAACAGAGGGAAGGGTGAGGGGTCGGGTTTCAACAAATAGGGGAGGGAACGAGGGGTCCAGTTTGCAGAAGCTAGGGGCGGCAATGAGCAGGCTGAATAGGGCAGTCATAGGTCGGGCACAGTATAGCAGAAGGAGAAGCCAAAAGAGGATAAGAAAGTAACAAAATAAAAGAAAGGAATAAACAAACAAAAAAAAATAACTCGATCGAAACTAATCGAAACGGGACTTCCGGATCGGAAAATCTCTCAAACCTTTTTTTTTTTGTAGTATAATAAATATACAGAATATATAACCATATATAAACCCATAAAATATCCCGTGCGACATAGAAGTCGATCTCGTAACTAAATAACGAGATTTTAAATGATAATAAAAATACCGTTAGGATATTAATATATACATAGACTCGTAAAAATTAAATTTACGGCTTAAAATACTCGTGAAACATACTCAAGGTATTAAAAATATTGATAACATCCGGGAAGTAAATAAAGCAAACGCGCCTAAAAATTGGGGCGTTACAGTATTAACTGCTGAATTTACAAAATGAGATATTATACCTGCAAAATTAAGCGAGGTATTGGATTATTTGTCCATCATGTCCTTGAGCACTTCCTGGCATACTGCATTAAGCATAGATGGATCTAAACCAGATGAAGACTTAGAAATTTCTAGAAGATCCAGTGGAGAATCTGCAACTTCAGCTTGAAGATTATTTGCAGATCTATAGGAGAGACTAGGTGTATGAGTATGAGAACCAGAATTCTTATATTCCTTAGACTTGAATTCTTTATACCAATCCGGAACACCTGTGAGTTTAAAACAGGCTTCCCTTAGGTGACCTTTCTCCTTACAGTATGTGCACTGCCTGTCGAGCTTTTCTTTCTTGAAATCTCGTCGACTACCTCTTGTTTGTCTATAAGGAGGAGAACAAGATACAACAAACACATCATGTGTAGCAGGATTGTGACAGGTAATTTCCTTTTGCTTCTCAGCTTGTAAAATCATATGAAACTCTTTATTTTCAGCAGGCAAAGAGTCAAGAGATAAAATATGGCTTCTACTATGCTCATATTATTCATTTAAGCCCATAAGAAATTGCATAACTCTAGTGTTTGTCTCCCTAGTACTGATCTTCTTCAAAATGTTACAAGTACAATTAACAATCCCTCGACATGAGCAGGTAGGAATTGTATCAACAGAACTCAATTCATCCCATAGTTTTTTAAGTTTACCATAGTAAATCGCAACTGAACTATTTTCCTGCTTAAGAGATGAAAAATCTTTGTGAATCTTGTAGATTAAAGGTGCGTTTGATACCTCGAAACGTTCGATTATGTCCTTCCCCAGCTCAAGTGCCGATTCAGCATAAGTAAAAAGTTCTACAATATCAGCTTTCATCGAATGTAAGATCCAGCAACGGATCATGTAATCGACACGAATCCATTTGGTAAGCCGCTCAGTTTCTCACATGGCTGGTTTGAGACAAGTACCATCGATGAATCCCAGCTTCTGCTTGGCACCAAGAGCCATTCGAATGCTTCTTCTCCAGGAGATAAAATTGGATCCACTGAATAATATGGAAACCAATTGCATCCCAAGGTTGTCCAAATTGGACAAATATAGAGGATCGTTATCATCAACGCTCAAATGTCGATCCTGAGTAAGAGTAGGTAAAGGATCTGTGGAGCTTGAATCATCGCCAGAAGCCATGAGGAAAAAAATTTGGAGGAGAAATTAAATCTTTAGAGATTAAGGCTAAACAATGTAATCTACGTTCATAGCTCTAATACCATGTGAAGGAGCTAAAAAGAACTGAATATTATCACTCATCATCATCTGTAAATGCAAATGAAAGGCTATATATAGCAAGTACATGGTTTGTTAGGGTTGCAATAGCTTTTGCTTTATTTACATATATAAGCTCTTTATTCAATATATTGTATATACATCCTATAAGCTATCGTTTTTGTTTTCAATAAGACATGATTTTCTAATGCTCCACTTTCACAAAATCGTAACTATCTCCTTCCAACAGGTTGCAGATAGGCGTGATCAGGAGAGAAAAGCCTACTCTAAGATGTTCCAATAATACACTTGCAGAATAAATTGGTATGTTAAGATCCGGTAGGTACTTCGTCGTTGAACTCGTTTTTAACACAACAATGGAGAAGTCTAACAATTGAGGCTATTTTTGTCACAGGGTTTCATCGGTTGATCTTCAAACTCAGGTACGAGCTAGTTAAAATAGGGAACAGTAAATGGAAGAATGTTGACAGACCCTTATTATCAAGTTGTATTAGTTCATGCTCTTCACTTGCTTCCTGTGCCAACCTTACAGGTCTTGCACAAAGGCTTATCATGAAAAGTGCTTTAAGAATAAATTCTCTGTTAATTTGGAAGATCAATGCATCATGTGGACAAAAACTATGGATATGTATGTATTTTTTGCTGAAGTTTTTTGGCTGCCGTTAGTGAATGAGATACAGATGCTAGTGATGCTACGATTGATAGTCTTGCATAGATAAGCTACTAAACTATTGAGGTTTTGCAAAGCGAGCTGCAGAAGGCTAATGAGCTACATGAATAGCCTTCACACAACAGTGTCGGATAGTTTTTTTTAAGCATAATCCCTACAAAGAATGTTAAATTTGATTTGAATCGTGTAAATTTTGATTTGAACTGTGTTTTTTGAAACTTCTAGTATGAAACTTTTGGTATGAAACTTCTGGTATGAAATTCCGGTATGATAATTTCCGGTATGAAAATTCTGGTATGAAAAAAATTCTGGTATAAACTTCTGGTATGTGAAATTCTGGTATGAGAATTTCATACCAAAAAATTAATTTAAAAAATAAAAAGAAAACAAAAAAGAAAGAAAGAAGTGTTTTACGTAACTTAGTAACTAACTTCTTAATAAAATAGAGGGGTTAATTACTTTTACCTACCATTAATGAAAGTGGTAAAAAATAATAGGGTACACTTACTAATACAAAACTAAAAAAAGACCTACTTGGCCAAATTCTTTCAACCAACATTTATTTTAAAAGCGTAATATTAAGAAAGAATTTGGCCAAATAGACCTTTATATTTTGTGTACCACTTCAATTTTTACCACTTTCATTAAATTGACATTGAAAGGTAAGAGGTTTGATTAGGGGTACATTTACTAAACATATTTATATCATGAGCCTAGTTACTAAAAAGAAATATCAAAAAGGCTTACTTAGCTAATTTGGTCTAATATTAATAGTAGTACTTTCAAATCGGAAATTTAAAAAAAATACAAAATACATATTTTTTTGTAGTTCAATATTAATAATTTCATAAATGATAAAAACAGTACATATATTATTCTGTAATAATATTTGTTCTTTTAGAAAAATTTAAATTTTTATGGTACTCATACAAAGATTACACCTATTTCACTTTATATTATTTTTGTAAAGTGATCTTAAACAAAAAAAAAAAAACATAAAGTACCTCTTTTTTAATAAATAAAGATACGTAATCACTTTATTGTGTAGAAATTCTACCGATTTAAATTCTCATGGTATATTGTTTACCCACTACTACAATACTTTTATTGAAAACAATAATTAAAATACTAAAACACTTATTTTCTAAATAATATTTTTAACTTTATAAAAACTTAAAGAAGAATTTATTATCATTATTATTTTTTTTCTTTCAGTGTTTTTAAAATTTTAAAATCTTACGTACACGTAAAGAAGACTACAAATCAATCCACAACTTTTGTCACTATTCTTAATAAAATAAAAAATTCATGAATAATAGTTTGCAATTTTAAAAAGTGATTTTAACATATCATAATTATTAGTTTGTGATTATACCTTTAAAATAATACTAATAACATGATTAAATTTAAATTTTATACACTAATAATTATAAGAAAATCCAGTGCAGTAGGTTTTTAGGGGCAAGGGCTAATGCGTTGGGCAGATGGTGATAAACAATTAAAGCCTATTTTCAGCATCGAGCTACTACAAGGAGATGTAATAGTCATATTGATAAATCACTTATATAATATAAATTTTAAAGTTTAATCTACTCTACGCTCTACATTCATCTTAGGTTCAATTACTCACAATCTTCAAACCGTAAAAATCACAGTCAAACTCCTCTTTACTGGCTTAGAGATGAACGGAAGTCGAGCTACAACCATGAGTTGGTAATTTTAAAAATTAATGAGAAAATAGGATGTCATGATTAGTTAATTTTATTTGAGATAATTGACGAACTAAAAATATGAAAATATAATATAGCAAAAATTTTTAATATTTTAAAGGTTAAGAAAATTATATGTTTTTCACAAATTAAAAATAAGTTTTAATATGATTCAATTATACTCTTTAAAACTTAAAATATAATTATAGGGTAGTAAGATACTTCAATATTATCTTATTTGTAACGTCGTGCAAAAACTCAAAATTAAGAATATGCATAATAAATCATAACTTTAAAATTGATTTTGTAAAATTAAAGCAAGAAAGTAAAATTTATTTAGACCAAAACTTATTTATGGTATTGTTTTTCGTAGATCGATTTCTTTTGACGTTCATTTTATGCATGATACGTATCTGATTTAAAAAAATTAATTCTTAAATTAACATCATTTATTTATATATATATATATATATATATATATATTAAAATAATCGGACATCCAAATTATATACAAATATATGTGAACCCTATCAAATCCGGTAATTCAAGAAAATCTCTCAATCTGATTAAAAGGAATTCTCAAAATCTCATCCTCACACAAACAAGAAAACAATGATTTCGAAATATACACATATACGCATCTAATTTAAAAAAAAATCAATTTGATTTTTTGGCTTTCATTTTATAAGTGACATGTATTTGATTTTAAAAAATCAAATTCTTGAAAGTTAATTTAACATCATTTTTTATTTATTTTAAAAATAACCTGATATCCAAATTATATACGTATTCAATTTAACATCATTTTTATTTATTTTAAAAAATCAACTCATACAAACAAGAAACCCTATTCTGAGAATCCCATCTTCCTTAATTCATTTGGTCTGGAAAAACAAAATTTCCCGCTTGGAATCTCAACGGCTCGAATTAAATTGAATCAATACGCGTTTTGCCGTTGTAAAATTAGGGCTAAGAACTCAAATTTCCCGCTTACCTTCATTCATCTTGTTACAAGGAAACTCAACGGCACCAATTCAACTTAATCAATACGCGTTTTGCCCTCTGCCATCTGATCTCAAGTAAGAACTCAAATTCGATCACCCAAACTTGCACCGCAGAATCGCTCGACTCTTGAGCAGCCATGCCAACCCAACTGCTCGAATTTAGCTTTCGAAGAAGAGAAGAGCTTGTTCGGACTGAACAAGGATGCGGCCACCTGGTGGTTGCGTCGCTAGTCACCGGCGCTTCATCCGCCATTGATTACCTAACAGTCCCCTGCTTTGAATCAACCCCTTTTCTCAGCTATGATGATTACCGCCATCACGTCTACCACCGCTTCATGGACCACCTAAACCACCTCCCTCAGAGAGACGTTGCCAGGATCGCTCGCAGTTTCATCTCCCAAATCATCGACCCGGCAAACACCGCTCACCGTTGCTCTGGCCGCGGTTTCACATCTGTGCACTTTGTCGAGTTTCGGTTTCCCCATACTGCTTCTGATTCTTCTTCTGCGCTCGATAGGGCTATGTTGGAGTCGTTTGAGGAGGTTGTGCCAAGGACAAGACGCGCAGCACGCTTACCACTTTTTGATCTGATCATTACGAGGACAGAGAATATGATTCTTCAGGGTGTTGAGAGGTTTGAGGCTGACTGGACTCGTCCCGACTGTTGTATCTGCATTGACAGCATAGAGCGGCAAGCTAGGTCGCTCACGCTTCCCTGTTCCCACGTTTTCCACGAGTCCTGCATTATGCGCTGGTTTGACACCAACCACGTTTGTCCGTTGTGTCGATACGAGATGCCAGTCGAGTCTTCTTGGCTCACCCTCAGTTAGATATATGTACTGTGCTATTGCTGTTAGCGAGTTAGGAATCAGCCGAGTCTTCTTGACTCACTCTCATTTAGATAGATGTACTGTACTATTCCTGTTCCTCAGTTAGGAACACTCTCATTTTGCTATATGTACTGTACTATTCCTGTTAGCTAGTTAGGAAGTACTCTGTTGTTGTCCTAAATTTTGTTCTGCGGTATACATAATTCTGATTTCAGTTTTGACAGCAAATGGCTACAACTGATCAGTTTTGATAGCAACTGACTGCAGTCACTTTTGACAGCAACTGGATACAACAACAATAACACATTTTTCAATTTTTCCAGTTTTGGCAGCAACTAATCTACAATTTGTTTAAGCTTTCAGCTTGAGAATGAATATATTGCCACTGTTGAACTCTCTATTTCAGGATAGACAAAATATTTTAGGATAGAGAAACAAATGTGATGAGGTTGTGCAACCAAGCTTTACTGCCACTTGTTTATATTTGAAGTTAATCTGCTGCGGTATATCTAAACCAGTTCTCTCACCCCTATACACATGTTACTTCCAGATTTAGCCAACTATGTTATATAAGCAAACACCACATCCTTCCCGGTTGGCAAGAAACAAAAATCAAATCCATTTAGATATATGATGTGCCTGCACAATACTATTTTCAGATTTCACAACAAAACTGGGCAAATTCAGCAAACAGAGCAAATAAAATCCTACAAAAAATAGCTATCTGTTTTGACCAAAAAAACTGCTGTCAATTGAGTTTTGACAGTTCTGAACATGATCAACCCAAAATGAAACTGTAAGAGTATAATAACAAAGATGAACAAAAGACTTCAAGAAACAGCATATATTTCATATCCCCAAGCTTGGAATTCATTCAATCATTACATCATAAAGTGTTTACTGCATTAAAAATTTCCCAAACATCGGTACAACCGATAAAAGTCAGTTTGTGGACATACTAAATAGCTCCACAATATAAAAACCATAACTGCTCCAAAAAGTGCATTCCAATACACAACTATCATGTGAAATTTAAGTCAATATCCAGAGAAAGAACGAGAATTATAATAACAAAGATGCCTGCATAAATAACAACCCTCTGCTCCTTTATCACGGACAGTGCAACAATATGCTTTAACACGTATTACACAATAGCTCGACGACACCGCAGATAGCTTGTCGACTAGGAATGTATTGGAAGCCAAATGGTTCATTTCTTCCTCCCCAGCCCTTAAGATTCGTTCGTTGAGAGCGTATACTAGTGGTTTTTGACGCTTGTTAATAGCTACAAGGCGCAATCCATGATAAATTCAAAACAGTCTTCAAACAGATGGTTGGTGTGGGCTGAATCAATGGAGTCTGTACAACATCTCTCTTTTGGTGGGGTCCGTGAAGGGGTCTGCAAAACATACCAATTAGGGACAAATTACACCAGGTTAGGATAGATGTAACTTGTAAAAAACTTAAATTACAGTTATTAATCAATGCAAATTAGAAAAAAAGAATGTACCTAGGGAGACGGCGTAAGAACCGCGAGCCAATAGCTTCTTCATGTCGTTGATGTTCTTCAAACTCCCAAACTGTCTAGTTCATACATTGACCACTTTCTTCTACTGCACGAATCTGGGGTGAGTTTTGATTTGCTAGGTTGCTTTAGAAAAATCACACACATAAATGTAATTTTAACATCATTAAGCAAAACAAAGTTGATGAACACACTAGCTGTCATAGAAAAAAAAATTGTTGCCTACTTTTGCCTAAATTGGATGTGTCTTATAAAAATTGTAATTAAACACACTAACTGTCATGGAGAACTAATTAATGCAATGCTGTCATAGAAATGAATATTGTAACAGCTAGTGTGTTTCCATGAACCAAAATCTGTCATAACTATGTTTGTAGAAATACAAATAACCAAAACTGTCATAAATAAACATAAAGCCCAAATTTGTAATATAATTAACCAAAGATGCTAAGGAAATACAAAAGAAATGAGATGTGTAGAATATAGGATTCATAGAATATAAAGAAATACAAAAGTTGTCATAGAAATACAAGCTGTCATACCCATCAATAAAAGAGACCAAGAGATGAGATGTGTAGAACATAGGATTCATAGAATATATAGTTGGCATAACCATCATTGCTGGATAACTGTATGTACTGTCATATAAACTAAAAAATAAACAGTCAATAACAGATACAAAGAGATGAGATTCATGGTTAATTGTCTGCACTATCATTTAAATCTCTATGCTTCCTCTATAACATAAACATTGAATTCTTAACCTACTCAAAAATAAACATTCAACCGATAGTAGCCTGCACTGTATGAGAATTGTCTACGCTGTCATATAGAAGCAATAGTGAAAGAGATGAATCTCAAAAAGAATAAACCCTAAGTATGAATCGAAAAATCATCATTGACTTTGGAAGATCCAAAGTTTCTGTCGAACAAACCCTATCACACATGTGAAAATTGCAAAGAACGAGGAAGAACAGAGAGGGAGATGCGTACCTCTTTGCCGGCGGATGGGGATAGAGTCGAGCTTCCAAATTTTTCACACAGGGGAATGTTTATTGTTTAATAACATTCCCTTTGTTTCATAGTCCATTTATAATTTTTCACACAGGAAGTATTAAAATAAAAACTAAAAAAAATTAGTATTATTATTCTTCACAAAAAACAAAAGGAAGTAATAAATATTTATGGACAATTATTTTGAAAATATTATTGAGACTAGGTAGACAATTATAATGAAACGAAGATAGTATTATATTTGTAGTTGTAGCTGTAGTTTGTAGTTGTAGCATGGAGTGGTGGGTTTTTTCTGTAGATTTATATTTTAGAGAAGAAAAACTCATAGTGGATTGTGTTGTGTGTTTTGTAAGAATATATTTGTAGTACTATTAGCGTTGTAAAAGACCAAAATGCCCTTGTATTTTTCAAACCAGCAAGTCATGTGATGCGAGTCCCTTCAAATTTAACGTGATTCTTTCAATTTTCTGGTCATTAATGACTTTGAGAGGATTCTTATTCAGTTATACAAATCTTCATCTTCACGATCAATTGTTGGCTCGAGGGTGAGGCTTCAGGCATTGAAGGGTTCTGGTTTCCATTTGAAACCGTGGGAAAGGCTCTGGTTGGGAGGCTTCATGCATCTAAGGGCTTTGTTTTGGATGCTTGAGGAGAACATCGTTCAAAATAGTGGGAATTGTTTCTAGGGTTGTGTTGTATGCTTCTACAATTTCAAGGTATGTCGTTACTTTTTTTGCAGCATCTTTCCTTTCACTCTGTAACTTCAATGAACTGGTAGTTTTTTTTAGGTTGAAATAAAGTGTTCTTAGGCATCGAAGGGCTCTATTACTCTATGTTACAAATTTAGAATGCAAAATGCAAATATGATGAGGTAAATCGGTAGGATGATGTGTACTTATGCTATCCATGGATATCATATTTTTGTGTGATAAATTTAGATATCTTGTAAATTTAACTGGTTTTATTTGTACTCGGCATTGGTTGTTGGTTCATGTTTGGGTGTTTATGGGATCGTAAAGTTAGAGTCATGGTTGAGACAAGTCTTGTCAATAAGTCCTGGATTTAGGGAAAAAAAAAGTCATTTGTATGACCAAAGCCCTTACAAGGAGTTTTTTCAGTTGATACATAATTATCAAAGACAAATCAGCTGAAAAATGAGTTTAGCTTGATAATAGAATCAACTCAAGGGTGAAGCTTAAGGGAGGGTCAACATTTGGAAGGGAAGATGAATCATCAAAGACTTATCATCAAATTCTACTAAGCAATCAGTAGAAATGAGCCTTAAACTATCTTTTCAAGAGAAAGCCATCAAATGATTTTGATGAAATTGTTTTTTTTTTTTTTATATATAAGGTTAAGTGGAATAAGGAGGGCCAACATCTAGAAGTTGGTTACCCAACACATTCCTTTTGATGAGGTCTTCAATGTCTAGCAAAAGGATCCCATCATTTATGGCCGAGCTATGTCCCATATAAGCGAGTTTATCTGAATTGACATTGATTTCCCTAAAAATGTGTTGCATTTGTACTTGCGAACAACTTGTAATAAAAAGAAGAAGATGTCAAAGATGATCATGTTTGCTTCCCATGATGGTTTCTAAATATGATTAATTGGGTTAATAAGCCTAAGGTTATCTTCTTTGATTTCAACAGTGTTATATCCTAAGCACATGTCCTTTTGGAGACCTTCTTTAGAGCAAAAGCTTACGCTTGGAGGATGGTCTCTGCTCCACATATTCCCATTCCCGTGGCAATTGTTTCGGCGTTATGGTCTCGAATAATTAAACAAATGCACTTTGGTCATTGAAGTTTCTAGAGGCATCAAATATAGTTTTGACTGCATTGAAGCTTGGTCTTTGTCATCTAATGTTTTTTTTTCGTCTTTGTTTTGGGATTCCTCTTACAAAAGAAGGTGTATGTGTGTTAGCCTCATCCCTGTTTGGGGGTAAAATTTCATGAATTTTTACAACTCATTATTTAATGTAAACCACTCAAAATTTAAAACGCGTGATTAATCTCTCCAAACTTGACATAAATATAATTTATTAGAAAAATTGGGATCAATAAATTATAATCATCATGTTTGATAACATGAGTTTTATTTTTATTGAATCCCAAGCTTAATAAATATTAGTCAAATTCAATGTTAATTGGGTCTCATCCTATTTAATCCAAATACTAATTATTTACATAATTAGTGATAACTAAATTTAAATAAAGAAAAATAAAATAATAAAGGAAAGGTAGCAATTGAATGTCATTCATTTCTCCTCTAAAAATGAGAAATAATAAGTTTTTCTACAAATGATAAAAGCTAAATGTGGTTAATGAGAGTCCCTAACCTCTTTAAAGTTCTCATGGGGCTAAATAAAAACAAAGGCTTCCCTCTCTTGAGTTTTTCTCTAGGCATGACAATGATGCCCAGTAAGTGAAAATACACACCAAAAGTTGAAGAGGTCAAATGATAAGGGTTTTATATTATAAAAATCAAGTTATCTCTTGTTTAAGCAAATCTCCTCGTATGGTTGTAAAGCCAAGCGTACAAATTTTGGGTACTCTGTTTTTTTTTTTTCTTTCTTTTCAAAGTTTGAATATTATCACAACCATTCATGAATACTAGGTTGATTGATAAATGTATCCGGCTTATGTTTGTAATCGTTGGATTATGCCTAGTTAAAGGCTTGTAATTTGTTACAAGCGGATCTTTCCTCAACTTTGAAGATGCGGTGCTCCGAAAGTAAATACTTTCGATCGTTGTATACAAAACTTTATCTTTGCAGTTGCGGTGCTCCGAAAGTTAATACTTTCGATCGTTGTATACAAAGCTCGTAGTTGATCCAGAAACAATCACTTTTGACCACTACATTAGGCCATGGTTGGCTGAAAGTATCAATGTCGTACTGCGTCAAAGCCTTTGTATGATGAAGGGTTTTATTCTCCATGGAATATTTACATATATAAACCATGATAACAGACAAAACAATGGCAAACAGTTTCAAGAGATTTTTTTTTGCCAAGCGTCATAAAATGGTTTAGATTCACACGAATCTCTCATTGCCATTTTTCATAACCATAAAAATGTTTTTGATCATAATTGTAATATCCGAAAGTTTATTTCCGTTCATTTCCGAATTAAACCGGATTTCGACCCATTCAATTTTGCTTATGGTGCCTAGTGTCATGTATTAACATAAATTTTATCATTTTATGTGGATCTATTACTTACATAAAATGATAAAAAATCATCAAATCCTACTTTTGCAAGACTAGAATTTAAATGCCTCTTTTGACAAAGCGAAGACAAGGCTTGACAAGGTCATGACAAGCTATGGACATGCTTTGACAAGACCAATCGGCCCATTTCCACCTTAATGTTTCGGCCCATATCTCCATGTAGGATCTAGCATGTTACTCCACATTACTGCAGTAGTGAACCGCCTTAGGAAACCTTGCCATTTGGGCCAGCAATGACGAGACCAGCCCAATCGTCAGCCCTAGCAGCTCTTGCAAATGAAGACAGCCGGCAACCCTAGGCAACTGCTGAGACGCTTTCCTTCATAGCTTGGATTCCGTATCTGCAGCAGACGGACGGCTTCCTCCTTGTTCACACGTGAAACGATAGCCTACAACCCTAGCCGTCGCCTCCTACCACGGCTACACGACGCCTCTCCTCCTCACGCTCTTCCTCCCTCACACCCTCCATGTCTCCCTTCAAACACCGGCAATCACCTCGTCATCGACCTTCTACACGTCTCCATCATAACCGACGCTAAAGCCAAGATCGAATTCTTCATCGACCTCCTTCACATACGACATGAGTACGGGTCTTCTTCTGCATTTGTATGTACATGGACAAGTTGTACCGTCTCTGTGTCGACCATGCTTTTCCTCTGACTATAAGTATCGGACCCTCACTATCAACACACTCGACCCAGATCTCCACCCTCACACGCAGCATCAGCGCCCTAGCCCTAGTCGTGACTGCGCTCAGCCTACAATGCCGCAGGTGCGCCTCCTGGATCCGCTGGCGTGCCTTCCCTGCCGCAGTCGCACACTTGGCAACAACAGCCTTCCGCTCTCTTCCTTAGGGCCTCCGAGTCTCGGAATCGGGTAAGGCTTGTACCCCTTGCTACACTACACTTTAGTCCACCTTTTCCTTGTCTAACGTGTACCAATTTCATCTTTTAAACCTACTCATAACAACCGTAGGAGAGCTGTACAGATTCATGCATTTTTATGAGTTTTCGGAAGTGTTGAACAGTCAACTTCGGGTCCAATTTTGGGTAAGCTAGACTCTTCCTTTTTGGCTGGTTTTCGGATATGTCATAGACGGTATTGCATAGTAAATCATACTAAAAGTTTAGAAGAATAAGATTTACAGTTTGAGAGTTATGGTGTTCCAAAATTGGCTCCTCGTGCAGTTTTATAAGTGTGCTGAGTGTTGAGAAAAGCTGCATGTGATGCAGTTTTGTGAGATAGTTTTGAATAAGCTTTTGATATCTATTGGACTTGAATTTTGGATATGTCATAGTTAGGATTACATACTATATTATTTCAAAATTTGAGAGGATTTCATCAAGAGGTTTAGGAGTTATGGTTTTTCAAAGTCGAGGTTGTAAGCAGTTTTTCTGGATGTTGCTGAAATTCTATAAGTGCTGGAAACATTTTGTGTTGTGCAGTCATGTTTGAACTTATTAGATACCTTAGAAATATAATAATTTTTAGTATGTTATGAAGTGCCATGCATAGGGTTATGTATCAAAAGTTGAGGTTGATCCAACGGTTAGATTTATATTTATGAAGGTCCAAACTAGACTGATGGTGCAGTTAGGAAATTACACAAATTTTGGCAAGTATGGGATTTATGGATGTTGGACCCAACTTTGGGAATTTATGTAGGATTATTGACTGAGTATTTTTGGGAGATCTTTGACATTATGATTTGTATGCAAATCATAGATGACTTGGGTAATTTTCTTAGAATTATTATAAATTTATTTGAGTCTCGTATTATAGGCTAAAGTTGGACCTTAGTGACCTTTTTAAAAGTTAAGAAAAATGTGTAATCTATAAGTTCTATCTAAACTAACTCTTAAGAGTTAGATTATGAAATTAATTCCCAAAGAAAGGTTTGGGCATATATTATAGGATCTTTGAGAGTTTCGGGACCAAGGGTAAAATGGTCATTTTACCTTAGGGGGCATTTTAGTAATTTCTCTTGAAGAGATTGTAAATCTTAGAAGTTATAGACTTCTAAAAATATGAGACGCATTTTGATCCACTTGCCCTTATGACAGGCAATTGAGTCCCAACAGTTGCATACCGAGTTGAGATAACGGGAATCGAGTTTCAATTCAAGTAAGTCCTTTGGACTTACTTAGCTAGCTTCTAGGATATGAGTGTGAATAATGATAGTGGTGTTTGAATAATGTGTTTATAGTTGTACTTATTATTAATTATTGACTGACCGACACATTTGGCCTAAGAGTAACGGGCAGTGGCATTCTGCTCAGTTAGCCCGAGGGCGCTGGGGTTTCTTTAGGGACTAGTCCATACTTGGTTTGCGGGGACGCCACCGGCGGAGGTGTGCCAAACCATCACCAGTTGGATAAGGAACAAAGGCGAGAAATCTTAAGATCTCTCGTGCCAAAACTTTAAAACGGAATAAAGTGAATCACCTAAGTTATCAGATAATAAACGGTTGGTGTGCGAGCATGATGATTATTTTATTCTACTTGAGTTGTGCTTGTGCTATTTTTATTTCTACTTATATCTGGATTGTTAGCTAACAATTTATCCATGTTGTAGATTTTGTAGAGATAGGCAGTTGTAGAGAGATCCGGGGCGGATGGTCAGTCGGGTCCACGTACTCATTAGATGGGGACGGGGAGTCTTCCGTTCAGTATGCATGTTATTAATATATTTATGTTTTGTAAGGTTGTCATGTGCTGATCATTCATGTAAATACTATTTGATGTTTTTTTTCAAAAGGGTCTTAAATACGTTTGTGCCTTGTTGCAAGATCTTAGTAAAGTTGTTGTCAAACTAAGGTCGGCACCCATTGTGAGGTCCTAACCAATAGCTCCCCGAGTTCTGAGAATTCGGGGTGTTACAACATGGTATCAGAGCTCTGGGTTGGCAACAATGGAACTTGGAATCTTCTGAAAGACCGAATGTAGAAATAACCAGAACCCGAAAGGGGTATAAAATTTTCAAAATGAAGTTTTATTTTAAAATTATGTGCATAGTCGGGTTGTTGGGATAGTAGTACGTCGGACCACCATCGCTCTTCATGGATCTCTACAACTTAGTAGAGTAGAAATAGTATGTGGACTGATAGTATTGTACGTATCGGTGAGTTATATGTATATCTATATACATGTCACATTTTAGTACCCTAAAGGATAGGAAATATCCTTTAGTTGAGTTATCATGACGTGATCATCGCCTCATGATAAAAGGTTAGTAGATCTTAAATAGTATCTGTATCGGAAGCTAATGGATTCCGACCTTGGAGTAGAGTAATGTGTTCTGGCAGACACTCTGACGATTCCTACAATCTTTTGAAGAACGAGTGGACATAGGGTGAAGATTACGAGATGATTTTTTTTAATCACAAGAACAATCAGACAGGAAAGAATATCAAATAAACTCAGATAGAAGTAATAGATGTCCGTACAAGGAATTTAGCGGTGTGAAGATAAGAGATAAAACTCAAGGATGCATGTAAGGACTGATAAGAAGCGCAGATTGAAGAGGACAATTTTGGAATACAAATCAAGCGGGGTAGAGTACAACTACACTTGGCGGGTTAAATGACAGTGCAACCAAGGAGGACGACGCCATAGGAAAGTATGGGCCTGAGAGTAAAAATAAGATATGGTGTTGACCCCGATGTGAAGAGTTAAAAGAGTACAAAGACAGACATTGACAAATGAGTTTAAAGACGAGAAATAAATTTCATCATCATAGAGACGGTTTACTCCATCAAAGATGCAAGAATTTTAAAAGAAATCATGGCCCAAGTATCAAATACAGTAGAAGTCTGAAATTAAGACAACGGAGTTCTATAAAGGCGGCATTACAAAGCAACACCAACCACGACTAGGGTAAAAAGAATCATGAGACACACCTGCAAGTCATCATGGATAAATTTGGTAAGTCCGTTGGCAGAAGAGGAATAATACAGTTGGACTCATTAGAGCATATCGATCTTATAGAGAGAAAGAGAAGTGTAGATTGTAAAAGGAGCTAAAGGAGTAGAAATAGAGAAACAGGAGGAGATAGATTTTCACCACGTATATAAAACTTCAAAAGAGATAGAAGAAAAGTAAGTCTATGATCTTGTAGAAGGTCAACTACAGACTACTTGGTAACAACTGAGACTGTACACGTGCGGGTTAACCAGAATTCTTATAGGAGAGACTAGGAGAGACTAGGTGTATGAGTATGAGAACCAGGTGTATGAGTAGGTGTATGAGTATGAGAACCAGGTGTATGAGTATGAGAACCAGAATTCTTATATTCCTTAGACTTGAATTCTTTATACCAATCCGGAACACCTGTGAGTTTAAAACAGGCTTCCCTTAGGTGACCTTTCTCCTTACAGTATGTGCACTGCCTGTCGAGCTTTTCTTTCTTGAAATCTCGTCGACTACCTCTTGTTTGTCTATAAGGAGGAGAACAAGATACAACAAACACATCATGTGTAGCAGGATTGTGACAGGTAATTTCCCTTTGCTTCTCAGCTTGTAAAATCATATGAAACTCTTTATTTTCAGCAGGCAAAGAGTCAAGAGATAACATATGGCTTCTACTATGCTCATATTATTCATTTAAGCCCATAAGAAATTGCATAACTCTAGTGTTTATCTCCCTAGTACTGATCTTCTTCAAAATGTTACAAGTACAATTAACAATCCCTCGACATGAGCAGGTAGGAATTGTATCAACAGAACTCAATTCATCCCATAGTTTTTTAAGTTTACCATAGTAAATCGCAACTGAACTATTTTCCTGCTTAAGAGATGAAAAATCTTTGTGAATCTTGTAGATTAAAGGTGCGTTTGATACCTCGAAACGTTCGATTATGTCCTTCCCCAGCTCAAGTGCCGATTCAGCATAAGTAAAAAGTTCTACAATATCAGCTTTCATCGAATGTAAGATCCAGCAACGGATCATGTAATCGACACGAATCCATTTGGTAAGCCGCTCAGTTTCTCACATGGCTGGTTTGAGACAAGTACCATCGATGAATCCCAGCTTCTGCTTGGCACCAAGAGCCATTCGAATGCTTCTTCTCCAGGAGATAAAATTGGATCCACTGAATAATATGGAAACCAATTGCATCCCAAGGTTGTCCAAATTGGACAAATATAGAGGATCGTTATCATCAACGCTCAAATGTCGATCCTGAGTAAGAGTAGGTAAAGGATCTGTGGAGCTTGAATCATCGCCAGAAGCCATGAGGAAAAAAATTTGGAGGAGAAATTAAATCTTTAGAGATTAAGGCTAAACAATGTAATCTACGTTCATAGCTCTAATACCATGTGAAGGAGCTAAAAAGAACTGAATATTATCACTCATCATCATCTGTAAATGCAAATGAAAGGCTATATATAGCAAGTACATGGTTTGTTAGGGTTGCAATAGCTTTTGCTTTATTTACATATATAAGCTCTTTATTCAATATATTGTATATACATCCTATAAGCTATCGTTTTTGTTTTCAATAAGACATGATTTTCTAATGCTCCACTTTCACAAAATCGTAACTATCTCCTTCCAACAGGTTGCAGATAGGCGTGATCAGGAGAGAAAAGCCTACTCTAAGATGTTCCAATAATACACTTGCAGAATAAATTGGTATGTTAAGATCCGGTAGGTACTTCGTCGTTGAACTCGTTTTTAACACAACAATGGAGAAGTCTAACAATTGAGGCTATTTTTGTCACAGGGTTTCATCGGTTGATCTTCAAACTCAGGTACGAGCTAGTTAAAATAGGGAACAGTAAATGGAAGAATGTTGACAGACCCTTATTATCAAGTTGTATTAGTTCATGCTCTTCACTTGCTTCCTGTGCCAACCTTACAGGTCTTGCACAAAGGCTTATCATGAAAAGTGCTTTAAGAATAAATTCTCTGTTAATTTGGAAGATCAATGCATCATGTGGACAAAAACTATGGATATGTATGTATTTTTTGCTGAAGTTTTTTGGCTGCCGTTAGTGAATGAGATACAGATGCTAGTGATGCTACGATTGATAGTCTTGCATAGATAAGCTACTAAACTATTGAGGTTTTGCAAAGCGAGCTGCAGAAGGCTAATGAGCTACATGAATAGCCTTCACACAACAGTGTCGGATAGTTTTTTTTAAGCATAATCCCTACAAAGAATGTTAAATTTGATTTGAATCGTGTAAATTTTGATTTGAACTGTGTTTTTTGAAACTTCTAGTATGAAACTTTTGGTATGAAACTTCTGGTATGAAATTCCGGTATGATAATTTCCGGTATGAAAATTCTGGTATGAAAAAAATTCTGGTATAAACTTCTGGTATGTGAAATTCTGGTATGAGAATTTCATACCAAAAAATTAATTTAAAAAATAAAAAGAAAACAAAAAAGAAAGAAAGAAGTGTTTTACGTAACTTAGTAACTAACTTCTTAATAAAATAGAGGGGTTAATTACTTTTACCTACCATTAATGAAAGTGGTAAAAAATAATAGGGTACACTTACTAATACAAAACTAAAAAAAGACCTACTTGGCCAAATTCTTTCAACCAACATTTATTTTAAAAGCGTAATATTAAGAAAGAATTTGGCCAAATAGACCTTTATATTTTGTGTACCACTTCAATTTTTACCACTTTCATTAAATTGACATTGAAAGGTAAGATGTTTGATTAGGGGTACATTTACTAAACATATTTATATCATGAGCCTAGTTACTAAAAAGAAATATCAAAAAGGCTTACTTAGCTAATTTGGTCTAATATTAATAGTAGTACTTTCAAATCGGAAATTTAAAAAAAATACAAAATACATATTTTTTGTAGTTCAATATTAATAATTTCATAAATGATAAAAACAGTACATATATTATTCTGTAATAATATTTGTTCTTTTAGAAAAATTTAAAATTTTATGGTACTCATACAAAGATTACACCTATTTCACTTTATATTATTTTTGTAAAGTGATCTTAAACAAAAAAAAATCATATACATCTGATGTTTTTTATACAAATGGTACCGATAGATGTTTAATAAAAGTCATACTATCGGACCGATAACACTATGATTGATGAAGTGTAAGCCAAGCGAATAGGTTAACCAGTGAGAAGGAAAATCACGTATCAAAAAGACGGGTCTTGCTAGATTTAAATAAAGTATTGAGATGAGGATGCCTTTATGGAATCTATGCAAGAGTACAACGTAACTATGGTTCCAACACTAAATGGGTAAGCAATGATCAACTGACAATTTGAGACCGTCGGAGAAGGAAAATGTTATAAGATGAGTCACCTAGTAGAAGAGTTCACAAGACAAGCATGAGAGACCATCTTGTGGTTGGCATAATTGTATCGGTGTAGACTTATTACCGCACCTCGAGAAATTGGAGCTAAATAGAAAACTCCATGTCAAGATTGTAAATAGATCAAGGTAAGGACTTGTAGGTCAACGTGATGTGTCCTATGTTAGAGGTCAAAGGGATTGTGGAAGGATAACCACATTGAGTAGTCTTGACGAGTAGTAGGTAGAGTTTTGATGAGGCCTAAGTCAATTCCGGGAATTTCTAAGACCACACGTTCCAATCCTCCAAGGAAGCGTAACCGGTGAGTTATTTTGCGGAGGAGTTCCTAGACCAATTGTGAGACTCAGTGGAAGTCGAGGACCATAGTTTTGACAAATACGGAGAGTTTATCTCAAAGTTTGGACAGCTAGTACACACGGCTTAGAGTACGAACTTTCACTGTACTATAGTGAATCATCCTTAGAATGACGGTCGGTTTGAGAGGACCTTACCGTTATTAGAAAGGAATTTATGGGCGAAAATCTAGTAAATCATCCTGACTCACGGAAGACGCCATTATGAGAAATGGGTGACAATAGATTGATCAGAGTAGCATAGAGGAAGCGTGGTGATCCCATAACCCACAGAGAAAAAACTCAATGGTATGCTATCAATGACCTCAAGTTAAGGAATTAGAGATCTATATGAAAACCTCCAATGGGGAGTGCGATTTTGGGTTAGATCAAGTTGAAAGCTTGACCAGAAGCAGGTGAAGATTCATTAATTAAGGGAAGATCCAACTAGGTCACATTAAAGAAACCGGACCACATGTCCTTTATGATAAACTGCCTTTGTTGTGCCATCAGGAAGGTCTATTAATATAGGTGTATCCAGTCTTGTCAACACAATGAAATGGCTCTTGCAGAAAGTGATATGGTCAGTTGCCCCAAAATCTAAGATCCATGTGTGAGTATTAACTGCTGAATTTACAAAATGAGATATTATACCTGCAAAATTAAGCGAGGTATTGGATTATTTGTCCATCATGTCCTTGAGCACTTCCTGGCATACTGCATTAAGCATAGATGGATCTAAACCAGATGAAGACTTAGAAATTTCTGGAAGATCCAGTGGAGAATCTGCAACTTCAGCTTGAAGATTATTTGCAGATCTATAGGAGAGACTAGGTGTATGAGTATGAGAACCAGAATTCTTATATTCCTTAGACTTGAACTCTTTATACCAATCCGGAACACCTGTGAGTTTAAAACAGGCTTCCCTTAGGTGACCTTTCTCCTTACAGTATGTGCACTGCCTGTCGAGCTTTTCTTTCTTGAAATCTCGTCGACTACCTCTTGTTTGTCTATAAGGAGGAGAACAAGATACAACAAACACATCATGTGTAGCAGGATTGTGACAGGTAATTTCCCTTTGCTTCTCAGCTTGTAAAATCATATGAAACTCTTTATTTTCAGCAGGCAAAGAGTCAAGAGATAACATATGGCTTCTACTATGCTCATATTATTCATTTAAGCCCATAAGAAATTGCATAACTCTAGTGTTTATCTCCCTAGTACTGATCTTCTTCAAAATGTTACAAGTACAATTAACAATCCCTCGACATGAGCAGGTAGGAATTGTATCAACAGAACTCAATTCATCCCATAGTTTTTTAAGTTTACCATAGTAAATCGCAACTGAACTATTTTCCTGCTTAAGAGATGAAAAATCTTTGTGAATCTTGTAGATTAAAGGTGCGTTTGATACCTCGAAACGTTCGATTATGTCCTTCCCCAGCTCAAGTGCCGATTCAGCATAAGTAAAAAGTTCTACAATATCAGCTTTCATCGAATGTAAGATCCAGCAACGGATCATGTAATCGACACGAATCCATTTGGTAAGCCGCTCAGTTTCTCACATGGCTGGTTTGAGACAAGTACCATCGATGAATCCCAGCTTCTGCTTGGCACCAAGAGCCATTCGAATGCTTCTTCTCCAGGAGATAAAATTGGATCCACTGAATAATATGGAAACCAATTGCATCCCAAGGTTGTCCAAATTGGACAAATATAGAGGATCGTTATCATCAACGCTCAAATGTCGATCCTGAGTAAGAGTAGGTAAAGGATCTGTGGAGCTTGAATCATCGCCAGAAGCCATGAGGAAAAAAATTTGGAGGAGAAATTAAATCTTTAGAGATTAAGGCTAAACAATGTAATCTACGTTCATAGCTCTAATACCATGTGAAGGAGCTAAAAAGAACTGAATATTATCACTCATCATCATCTGTAAATGCAAATGAAAGGCTATATATAGCAAGTACATGGTTTGTTAGGGTTGCAATAGCTTTTGCTTTATTTACATATATAAGCTCTTTATTCAATATATTGTATATACATCCTATAAGCTATCGTTTTTGTTTTCAATAAGACATGATTTTCTAATGCTCCACTTTCACAAAATCGTAACTATCTCCTTCCAACAGGTTGCAGATAGGCGTGATCAGGAGAGAAAAGCCTACTCTAAGATGTTCCAATAATACACTTGCAGAATAAATTGGTATGTTAAGATCCGGTAGGTACTTCGTCGTTGAACTCGTTTTTAACACAACAATGGAGAAGTCTAACAATTGAGGCTATTTTTGTCACAGGGTTTCATCGGTTGATCTTCAAACTCAGGTACGAGCTAGTTAAAATAGGGAACAGTAAATGGAAGAATGTTGACAGACCCTTATTATCAAGTTGTATTAGTTCATGCTCTTCACTTGCTTCCTGTGCCAACCTTACAGGTCTTGCACAAAGGCTTATCATGAAAAGTGCTTTAAGAATAAATTCTCTGTTAATTTGGAAGATCAATGCATCATGTGGACAAAAACTATGGATATGTATGTATTTTTTGCTGAAGTTTTTTGGCTGCCGTTAGTGAATGAGATACAGATGCTAGTGATGCTACGATTGATAGTCTTGCATAGATAAGCTACTAAACTATTGAGGTTTTGCAAAGCGAGCTGCAGAAGGCTAATGAGCTACATGAATAGCCTTCACACAACAGTGTCGGATAGTTTTTTTTAAGCATAATCCCTACAAAGAATGTTAAATTTGATTTGAATCGTGTAAATTTTGATTTGAACTGTGTTTTTTGAAACTTCTAGTATGAAACTTTTGGTATGAAACTTCTGGTATGAAATTCCGGTATGATAATTTCCGGTATGAAAATTCTGGTATGAAAAAAATTCTGGTATAAACTTCTGGTATGTGAAATTCTGGTATGAGAATTTCATACCAAAAAATTAATTTAAAAAATAAAAAGAAAACAAAAAAGAAAGAAAGAAGTGTTTTACGTAACTTAGTAACTAACTTCTTAATAAAATAGAGGGGTTAATTACTTTTACCTACCATTAATGAAAGTGGTAAAAAATAATAGGGTACACTTACTAATACAAAACTAAAAAAAGACCTACTTGGCCAAATTCTTTCAACCAACATTTATTTTAAAAGCGTAATATTAAGAAAGAATTTGGCCAAATAGACCTTTATATTTTGTGTACCACTTCAATTTTTACCACTTTCATTAAATTGACATTGAAAGGTAAGAGGTTTGATTAGGGGTACATTTACTAAACATATTTATATCATGAGCCTAGTTACTAAAAAGAAATATCAAAAAGGCTTACTTAGCTAATTTGGTCTAATATTAATAGTAGTACTTTCAAATCGGAAATTTAAAAAAAATACAAAATACATATTTTTTTGTAGTTCAATATTAATAATTTCATAAATGATAAAAACAGTACATATATTATTCTGTAATAATATTTGTTCTTTTAGAAAAATTTAAATTTTTATGGTACTCATACAAAGATTACACCTATTTCACTTTATATTATTTTTGTAAAGTGATCTTAAACAAAAAAAAATCATATACATCTGATGTTTTTTATACAAATGGTACCGATAGATGTTTAATAAAAGTCATACTATCGGACCGATAACACTATGATTGATGAAGTGTAAGCCAAGCGAATAGGTTAACCAGTGAGAAGGAAAATCACGTATCAAAAAGACGGGTCTTGCTAGATTTAAATAAAGTATTGAGATGAGGATGCCTTTATGGAATCTATGCAAGAGTACAACGTAACTATGGTTCCAACACTAAATGGGTAAGCAATGATCAACTGACAATTTGAGACCGTCGGAGAAGGAAAATGTTATAAGATGAGTCACCTAGTAGAAGAGTTCACAAGACAAGCATGAGAGACCATCTTGTGGTTGGCATAATTGTATCGGTGTAGACTTATTACCGCACCTCGAGAAATTGGAGCTAAATAGAAAACTCCATGTCAAGATTGTAAATAGATCAAGGTAAGGACTTGTAGGTCAACGTGATGTGTCCTATGTTAGAGGTCAAAGGGATTGTGGAAGGATAACCACATTGAGTAGTCTTGACGAGTAGTAGGTAGAGTTTTGATGAGGCCTAAGTCAATTCCGGGAATTTCTAAGACCACACGTTCCAATCCTCCAAGGAAGCGTAACCGGTGAGTTATTTTGCGGAGGAGTTCCTAGACCAATTGTGAGACTCAGTGGAAGTCGAGGACCATAGTTTTGACAAATACGGAGAGTTTATCTCAAAGTTTGGACAGCTAGTACACACGGCTTAGAGTACGAACTTTCACTGTACTATAGTGAATCATCCTTAGAATGACGGTCGGTTTGAGAGGACCTTACCGTTATTAGAAAGGAATTTATGGGCGAAAATCTAGTAAATCATCCTGACTCACGGAAGACGCCATTATGAGAAATGGGTGACAATAGATTGATCAGAGTAGCATAGAGGAAGCGTGGTGATCCCATAACCCACAGAGAAAAAACTCAATGGTATGCTATCAATGACCTCAAGTTAAGGAATTAGAGATCTATATGAAAACCTCCAATGGGGAGTGCGATTTTGGGTTAGATCAAGTTGAAAGCTTGACCAGAAGCAGGTGAAGATTCATTAATTAAGGGAAGATCCAACTAGGTCACATTAAAGAAACCGGACCACATGTCCTTTATGATAAACTGCCTTTGTTGTGCCATCAGGAAGGTCTATTAATATAGGTGTATCCAGTCTTGTCAACACAATGAAATGGCTCTTGCAGAAAGTGATATGGTCAGTTGCCCCAAAATCTAAGATCCATGTGTGAGTATTAACTGCTGAATTTACAAAATGAGATATTATACCTGCAAAATTAAGCGAGGTATTGGATTATTTGTCCATCATGTCCTTGAGCACTTCCTGGCATACTGCATTAAGCATAGATGGATCTAAACCAGATGAAGACTTAGAAATTTCTGGAAGATCCAGTGGAGAATCTGCAACTTCAGCTTGAAGATTATTTGCAGATCTATAGGAGAGACTAGGTGTATGAGTATGAGAACCAGAATTCTTATATTCCTTAGACTTGAATTCTTTATACCAATCCGGAACACCTGTGAGTTTAAAACAGGCTTCCCTTAGGTGACCTTTCTCCTTACAGTATGTGCACTGCCTGTCGAGCTTTTCTTTCTTGAAATCTCGTCGACTACCTCTTGTTTGTCTATAAGGAGGAGAACAAGATACAACAAACACATCATGTGTAGCAGGATTGTGACAGGTAATTTCCCTTTGCTTCTCAGCTTGTAAAATCATATGAAACTCTTTATTTTCAGCAGGCAAAGAGTCAAGAGATAACATATGGCTTCTACTATGCTCATATTATTCATTTAAGCCCATAAGAAATTGCATAACTCTAGTGTTTATCTCCCTAGTACTGATCTTCTTCAAAATGTTACAAGTACAATTAACAATCCCTCGACATGAGCAGGTAGGAATTGTATCAACAGAACTCAATTCATCCCATAGTTTTTTAAGTTTACCATAGTAAATCGCAACTGAACTATTTTCCTGCTTAAGAGATGAAAAATCTTTGTGAATCTTGTAGATTAAAGGTGCGTTTGATACCTCGAAACGTTCGATTATGTCCTTCCCCAGCTCAAGTGCCGATTCAGCATAAGTAAAAAGTTCTACAATATCAGCTTTCATCGAATGTAAGATCCAGCAACGGATCATGTAATCGACACGAATCCATTTGGTAAGCCGCTCAGTTTCTCACATGGCTGGTTTGAGACAAGTACCATCGATGAATCCCAGCTTCTGCTTGGCACCAAGAGCCATTCGAATGCTTCTTCTCCAGGAGATAAAATTGGATCCACTGAATAATATGGAAACCAATTGCATCCCAAGGTTGTCCAAATTGGACAAATATAGAGGATCGTTATCATCAACGCTCAAATGTCGATCCTGAGTAAGAGTAGGTAAAGGATCTGTGGAGCTTGAATCATCGCCAGAAGCCATGAGGAAAAAAATTTGGAGGAGAAATTAAATCTTTAGAGATTAAGGCTAAACAATGTAATCTACGTTCATAGCTCTAATACCATGTGAAGGAGCTAAAAAGAACTGAATATTATCACTCATCATCATCTGTAAATGCAAATGAAAGGCTATATATAGCAAGTACATGGTTTGTTAGGGTTGCAATAGCTTTTGCTTTATTTACATATATAAGCTCTTTATTCAATATATTGTATATACATCCTATAAGCTATCGTTTTTGTTTTCAATAAGACATGATTTTCTAATGCTCCACTTTCACAAAATCGTAACTATCTCCTTCCAACAGGTTGCAGATAGGCGTGATCAGGAGAGAAAAGCCTACTCTAAGATGTTCCAATAATACACTTGCAGAATAAATTGGTATGTTAAGATCCGGTAGGTACTTCGTCGTTGAACTCGTTTTTAACACAACAATGGAGAAGGCTAACAGTTGAGGCTATTTTTGTCACAGGGTTTCATCGGTTGATCTTCAAACTCAGGTACGAGCTAGTTAAAATAGGGAACAGTAAATGGAAGAATGTTGACAGACCCTTATTACCAACAGTAAATGGAACAGTAAAGGCTTATCATGAAAAGTGCTTTAAGAATAAATTCTCTGTTAATTTGGAAGATCAATGCATCATGTGGACAAAAACTATGGATATGTATGTATTTTTTGCTGAAGTTTTTTGGCTGCCGTTAGTGAATGAGATACAGATGCTAGTGATGCTACGATTGATAGTCTTGCATAGATAAGCTACTAAACTATTGAGGTTTTGCAAAGCGAGCTGCAGAAGGCTAATGAGCTACATGAATAGCCTTCACACAACAGTGTCGGATAGTTTTTTTTAAGCATAATCCCTACAAAGAATGTTAAATTTGATTTGAATCGTGTAAATTTTGATTTGAACTGTGTTTTTTGAAACTTCTAGTATGAAACTTTTGGTATGAAACTTCTGGTATGAAATTCCGGTATGATAATTTCCGGTATGAAAATTCTGGTATGAAAAAAATTCTGGTATAAACTTCTGGTATGTGAAATTCTGGTATGAGAATTTCATACCAAAAAATTAATTTAAAAAATAAAAAGAAAACAAAAAAGAAAGAAAGAAGTGTTTTACGTAACTTAGTAACTAACTTCTTAATAAAATAGAGGGGTTAATTACTTTTACCTACCATTAATGAAAGTGGTAAAAAATAATAGGGTACACTTACTAATACAAAACTAAAAAAAGACCTACTTGGCCAAATTCTTTCAACCAACATTTATTTTAAAAGCGTAATATTAAGAAAGAATTTGGCCAAATAGACCTTTATATTTTGTGTACCACTTCAATTTTTACCACTTTCATTAAATTGACATTGAAAGGTAAGATGTTTGATTAGGGGTACATTTACTAAACATATTTATATCATGAGCCTAGTTACTAAAAAGAAATATCAAAAAGGCTTACTTAGCTAATTTGGTCTAATATTAATAGTAGTACTTTCAAATCGGAAATTTAAAAAAAATACAAAATACATATTTTTTGTAGTTCAATATTAATAATTTCATAAATGATAAAAACAGTACATATATTATTCTGTAATAATATTTGTTCTTTTAGAAAAATTTAAAATTTTATGGTACTCATACAAAGATTACACCTATTTCACTTTATATTATTTTTGTAAAGTGATCTTAAACAAAAAAAAATCATATACATCTGATGTTTTTTATACAAATGGTACCGATAGATGTTTAATAAAAGTCATACTATCGGACCGATAACACTATGATTGATGAAGTGTAAGCCAAGCGAATAGGTTAACCAGTGAGAAGGAAAATCACGTATCAAAAAGACGGGTCTTGCTAGATTTAAATAAAGTATTGAGATGAGGATGCCTTTATGGAATCTATGCAAGAGTACAACGTAACTATGGTTCCAACACTAAATGGGTAAGCAATGATCAACTGACAATTTGAGACCGTCGGAGAAGGAAAATGTTATAAGATGAGTCACCTAGTAGAAGAGTTCACAAGACAAGCATGAGAGACCATCTTGTGGTTGGCATAATTGTATCGGTGTAGACTTATTACCGCACCTCGAGAAATTGGAGCTAAATAGAAAACTCCATGTCAAGATTGTAAATAGATCAAGGTAAGGACTTGTAGGTCAACGTGATGTGTCCTATGTTAGAGGTCAAAGGGATTGTGGAAGGATAACCACATTGAGTAGTCTTGACGAGTAGTAGGTAGAGTTTTGATGAGGCCTAAGTCAATTCCGGGAATTTCTAAGACCACACGTTCCAATCCTCCAAGGAAGCGTAACCGGTGAGTTATTTTGCGGAGGAGTTCCTAGACCAATTGTGAGACTCAGTGGAAGTCGAGGACCATAGTTTTGACAAATACGGAGAGTTTATCTCAAAGTTTGGACAGCTAGTACACACGGCTTAGAGTACGAACTTTCACTGTACTATAGTGAATCATCCTTAGAATGACGGTCGGTTTGAGAGGACCTTACCGTTATTAGAAAGGAATTTATGGGCGAAAATCTAGTAAATCATCCTGACTCACGGAAGACGCCATTATGAGAAATGGGTGACAATAGATTGATCAGAGTAGCATAGAGGAAGCGTGGTGATCCCATAACCCACAGAGAAAAAACTCAATGGTATGCTATCAATGACCTCAAGTTAAGGAATTAGAGATCTATATGAAAACCTCCAATGGGGAGTGCGATTTTGGGTTAGATCAAGTTGAAAGCTTGACCAGAAGCAGGTGAAGATTCATTAATTAAGGGAAGATCCAACTAGGTCACATTAAAGAAACCGGACCACATGTCCTTTATGATAAACTGCCTTTGTTGTGCCATCAGGAAGGTCTATTAATATAGGTGTATCCAGTCTTGTCAACACAATGAAATGGCTCTTGCAGAAAGTGATATGGTCAGTTGCCCCAAAATCTAAGATCCATGTGTGAGTATTAACTGCTGAATTTACAAAATGAGATATTATACCTGCAAAATTAAGCGAGGTATTGGATTATTTGTCCATCATGTCCTTGAGCACTTCCTGGCATACTGCATTAAGCATAGATGGATCTAAACCAGATGAAGACTTAGAAATTTCTGGAAGATCCAGTGGAGAATCTGCAACTTCAGCTT
>BSUD01000003.1:22267322-22296714 GCA_033239045.1 Fagopyrum esculentum
TATATATATATATATATATATATATATATTAAAATAATCGGACATCCAAATTATATACAAATATATGTGAACCCTATCAAATCCGGTAATTCAAGAAAATCTCTCAATCTGATTAAAAGGAATTCTCAAAATCTCATCCTCACACAAACAAGAAAACAATGATTTCGAAATATACACATATACGCATCTAATTTAAAAAAAAATCAATTTGATTTTTTGGCTTTCATTTTATAAATATATGCCAACCCTACCAAATTAGTTTTGACAGCAAATGGCTACAACTGATCAGTTTTGATAGCAACTGACTGCAGCCAGTTTTGACAGCAACTTGCTACAACAACAATAACACATTTTTCAATTTTTTCCAGTTTTGGCAGCAACTAATCTACAATTTGTTTAAGCTTTCAGCTTGAGAATGAATATATTGCCACTGTTGAACTCTCTATTTCAGGATAGACAAAATATTTTAGGATAGAGAAACAAATGTGATGAGGTTGTGCAACCAAGCTTTACTGCCACTTGTTTATATTTGAAGTTAATATGCTGCGGTGTATATAAACCAGTTCTCTCACCCCTATACACATGTTACTTCCAGATTTAGCCAACTATGTTATATAAGCAAACACCACATCCTTCCCGGTTGGCAAGAAACAAAAATCAAATCCATTTAGATATATGATGTGCCTGCACAATACTATTTTCAGATTTCACAACAAAACTGGGAAAATTCAGTAAACAGAGCAAATAAAATCCTATCAAAAAATAGCTATCTGTTTTTTCCAAAAAAACTGCTGTCAATTGAGTTTTGACAGTTCTGAACATGATCAACCCAAAATGAAACTGTAAGAGTATAATAACAAAGATGAACAAAAGACTTCAAGAAACAGCATATATTTCATATCCCCAGACTTGGAATTCATTCAATCATTACATTATAAAGTGTTTACTGCATAAAAATTTCCCAAACATCGGTACAACCGATAAAAGTCAGTTTGTGGACATACTAAATAGCTCCACAATATAAAAACCATAACTTCTCCAAAAAGTGCATTCCAATACACAACTATCATGTGAAATTTAAGTCAATATCCAGAGAAAGAACGAGAATTATAGTGACAAAGATGCCTGCATAAATAACAACCCTCTGCTCCTTTATCACGGACAGTGCAACAATATGCTTTAACACGTATTACACAATAGCTCGACGACACCGCAGATAGCTTGTCGACTAGCAATGTATTGGAAGCCAAATGGTTCATTTCTTCCTCCCCAGCCCTTAAGATTCGTTCGTTGAGAGCGTATACTAGTGGTTTTTGACACTTGTTAATAGCTACAAGGCGCAATCCATGATAAATTGAAAACAGTCTTCAAACAGATGGTTGGTGTCGGCTGAATCAATGGAGTCTGTACAACATCTCTCCTTTTTGGTGGGGTCCGTGAAGGGGGCTGCAAAACATACCAATTAGGGACAAATTACACCAGGTTAGGATAAATGTAACTTGTAAAAAACTTAAATTACAGTTATAAATCAATGCAAATTAGAAAAAAAGAATGTACCTAGGGAGACGGCGTAAGAACCGCGAGCCAATAGCTTCTTCATGTCGTTGATGTTCTTCAAACTCCCAAACTGTCTAGTGCATACGTTGACCACTTTCTTCTACTGCACGAATCTGGGGTGAGTTTTGATTTGCTAGGTTGCTTTAGAAAAATCACACACATAAATGTAATTTTAACATCATTAAGCAAAACAAAGTTGATGAACACACTAGCTGTCATAGAAAAAAAAATCGTTGCCTACTTTTGCCTAAATTGGATGTGTCTTATAAAAACTGTAATTAAACACACTAACTGTCATAGAGAACTAATAATGCAATGCTGTCATAGAAATGAATATTGTAACCAAAATCTGTCATAACTATGTTTGTAGAAATACAAATAACCAAAACTGTCATAAATAAACATAAAGCCCAAATTTGTAATATAATTAACCAAAGATGCTAAGGAAATACAAAAGAGATGAGATGTGTAGAACATAGGATTCATAAAATATATAGTTGGCATAACCATCATTGCTGGATAACTGTATGTACTGTCATATAAACTCAAACATAAACAGTCAATAACAGATACAAAGAGATGAGATTCATGGTTAATTGTCTGCACTATCATATAAATCTCTATGCTTCCTCTATAGCATAAACATTGAATTCTTAACCTACTCAAAAATAAACATTCATGAACCAATAATAGCCTGCACTGTAAGAGAATTGTCTACACTGTCATATAGAGGCAATAGTGAAAGAGATGAATCGCAAAAAGAATAAACCCTAAGTATGAAAAAACCATCACGGACAGATCTGTACATTTGGAAAATTTCTGTCGAACAAGCCCTATCACACATGTGAAAATCTCAAAGAACCAGGAAGAACAGAGAGGGAGATGCGTACCTCTTTGCCGGCGGATGGGGATAGAGTCAGCTTCTTTGGGCCAAGGAGCCATATCCAACGAGTCCTCTTTATTCTCTGTGTCGAAATTCGAAAGAGATTGGGACTCATATGAGGGCAGTTGTGAATGTTTTGTATCAGAACCTTCCAATTTTTTCACACATCCCTCCGTTTCATAATCCATTTATAATTTTTCACACAGGAAGTATTAAAATAAAAACTAAAAAAAATAGTATTATTATTCTTCACAAAAAAACAAAAGGAAGTAATAAATATTTATGGACAATTATTTTGAAAATATTATTGAGACTAGGTAGACAATTATAATGAAACGAAGATAGTATTATATTTGTAGTTGTAGGTGTAGTTTGTAGTTGTAGCATGGAGTTGTGGGTTTTTTCTATAGATTTATATTTTAGAGAAGAAAAACTCATAGCGGATTGTGTTGTGTGTTTTGTAAGAATATATTTGTAGTACTATTAGCGTTGTAAAAGACCAAAATGCCCTTGTATTTTTCAAACCAACAAGTCATGTGATGCGAGTCCCTTCAAATTTAACGTGATTCTTTCAATTTTCTGGTCACTAATGACTTTGAGAGGATTCTTATTCAGTTATACAAATCTTCATCTTCACGATCAATTGTTGGCTCGAGGGTGAGGCTTCAGGCATTGAAGGGTTCTGGTTTCCATTTGAAACCGTGTGAAAGGCTCTGGTTGGGAGGCTTCATGCATCCAAGGGCTTTGTTTTGGATGCTTGAGGAGAATATCGTTCAAAATAATGGGGATTGTTTCTAGGGTTGTGTTGTATGCTTCTACAATTTCAAGGTATGTCGTTACTTTTTTTGCAGCATCATTCCTTTCACTTTGTAACTTCGATGAACTGGTAGTTTTTTTTAGGTTATAACAATGTGTTCTTAGGCATCGAAGGGCTCTATTACTCTATGTTACAAATTTAGAATGCACAATGCAAATATGATGAGGTAAATCGGTAGGATGATGTGTACGTATGCTATCCATGGATATCATATTTTTGTGTGATAAATTTAGATATCTTGTAAATTTAACCGGTTTTATTTGTACTCGACATTGGTTGTTGGTTCATGTTTGGGTGTTTATGAGATCGTAAAGTTAGAGTCATGGTTGAGACAAGCCTTGTCAATAAGTCCTCGATTTAGGGCAAAGAAAAGTCATTTGTATCACCGAAGCCCTTACAAAGAGTTTTTTGAGTTGATACGTAATTATCAAAGACAAAGCAGCTGAAAATGGGTTTTGTTGGATAATAGAATCAACTCAAGGGTGAGGCTTATGGGAGGGTCAACATTTGGAAGGGAAGATGAATCACCAAAGACTTATCATCAAATTCTACTAAGCAATCAGAAGAAATGAGCCTTAAACTATCTTTTCAAGAGAAAGCCATCAAATGATTTTGATGAAATTGGGTTTTATCTTACATATAAGGGTAAGTGGAACAAGGAGGGTCAACATCTAGAAGTTGGTTATCCCAACACATCCCTTTGGATGAGGTCTTTAATATCTAGCAAAAGGATCCCATCATTTAGGGCCGAGTTATCTCCCATATAAGCGAATTTATCTGAATTGACATTAATTTTCCTAAAAATGTGTTGCATTTGTACTTGTGAACAACTTGTAATAAAAATAAGAAGATGTCACAGATGATCATGTTTGCTTTCCATCATGGTTTCTAAATATGATTAATTGGGTTAATAAGCCTAAGGTTATCTTCTTTGATTTCAACAGTGTTATATCCTAAGCGCATGTCCTTTTGGAGACCTTCTTTAGAGCAAAAGCTTACGCTTGGAGGATGGTCTCTGCTCCACATATTCCCATTCCCGTGGCAATTGTTTCGGCGTTATGGTCTCGAATAATTAAACATATGCACTTTGGTCATTTAAGTTTCTAGAGGCATCAAAATTAGTTTCGATTGCATTGAAGCTTGGTCTTTGTCATCTAATGTTTTTTTTTCGTCTTTGTTTTGGGATTCCTCTTACAAAAGAAGGTGTATGTGTGTTAGCCTCATCCCTCTTTGGGGGCAAAATTTTATGAATTTCTACAACTCATTATTTAATGTAAACCACTCAAAATTTAAAATGCGTGATTAATCTCTCCAAACTTGACATAAATATAATTTATTAGAAAAATTGGGATCAATAAATTATAATCATCATGTTTGGTAACATGATTTTTATTTTTATTGAGTCCCAAGTTTAATAAATATTAGTCAAATTCAATGTTAATTGAGTCTCATCCTATTTTATCCAAATACTAATTATTTATATCATTAGTGAAAACTAAATTTAAATAAAGAAAAAGGTTAAAGGGAAGGTAGTAGTTGAATGCCGTTCATTTCTCCTCTAAAAATGAGAAATAATAAATTTTTCTACAAATGATAAAAGCTAAATGTGGTTAATGAGAGGTTATCAATATAACCTTCCTAAACCTCTTTAAACTTCTCATGGGGCTAAATAAAAACAAAGGCTTCCCTCTCTTGAGTTTTTCTCTAAACACTGCAATGATGCTCAATAAGTGAAAATACACACCAAAAGTTGAAGAGGTCAAATGATAAGGGCTTTATATTATTAAAATCAAGTTATCTCTTGTTTAAGCAAATCTCCTCGTATGGTTGTAAAGTCAAGCGCACAAATTTTGGGTATCTGTTTTTTTTTTCTTTCTTTTCAAAGTTTGAATATTATCACAACCATTCATGAATACTAGGTTGCTTGATAAATGTATTCGGCTTATATTTGTAATCGCTGGATTATGCCTAGTTAAAGGCTTGTAATTTGTTACAAGCGGATCTTTCTTCAACTTTGAAGATGTGGTGCTCCGAAAGTAAATACTTTCGATCGTTGTATACAAAACTTTATCTTTGCAGTTGCGGTGCTCCGAAAGGTAATACTTTCGATCGTTGTATACAAAGCTCGTAGTTGATCCAGAAACAATCACTTTTGTCCACTACATTAAGCCATGGTTGGCTGAAAGTATCAATGTCGTATTGCGTCAAAGCCTTTGTATGATGAAGGGTTGTTTTAGTCTCTATGGAATATTTACATATATAAACCATGATAACAAACAATCTCATTCTCGCCTATGAGTTTCAAGAGAATTTTTTTTACCAAGCGTCATAAAATGGTTTAGATTCACACGAATCTCTCATTGCCATTCTTCATAACCATAAAAATGTTATTGATCATAATTCATTCCCATGGGTTATTAGAGATACAAATTCACATGAAATGATAAAGTTGGTTTGGTCTCTTCTAAACAACAATGCATCACATTGGGCTTACATGGCCTTGACACTAGCGAACCCCGTTGCTATCTTTCCTGCACAAAAACAAAAAGAAAAAAAGAAAGATTGGAGATGGAGGGGTTTTCTACACAAATAAAAAATTGAGAATGTATCAAATGAGGAGGTAGAGAAGTGGGAAAGGATAGAATATAATTCCAATTTGGATCGAGTTTTGATCATATTAGGCATGCTTGAAAGTATATACTTTCATCTTTACAACTAAATTGTAAACGTTTTAGTGTGAAATCGCATGCTCTCTCCTAGACAAACGATCCCATTTTTAATTCAATATTAATCACTAAATTTGGAGTTCCAACTAAGGACATTAACGAGTATAAAATGAAAACCAAACGTACATGTTCATCTTCTTCAGTTTTCACTCCGACATTGTCGATCGATCTATAATCAAGTCCGGCATGTATTTTCAGGCTTCATCTCCCAAAAAAAAAAAGGATGGGTTGGCTAAGTAGGCAACTTATGTAATAGTGTGTATAAACTAGGCCCATTTTGTTTCATGTTAACAAGCTAGGTCTCTCTATATTTTACTAAAAAGATTAATCTCATATAATATAGAAGATTTTGTAGATTAGCTAAATATCTCTATCCTAATTAGGCGTATTAATTATCCTAATTAAAAATATTTATAGTTATTATTAGCCGTTAAACAAAGAAATAAATCGTGGACAATCTCCATTAATTTGGGGATATCAATCAAACGAGCCATTACAGAGAAAATTCGGACGCCATTGTTGCTGCATCCGAGTTTATAATTTTGAGTTCTTCAAAATGGAAGTCATTGTTTCTCCTCTTGATTTCTTCATAATTGTTGAGAGAGCTCGATCAGATACATAAGGCGGGGACAATCTGATACATATCGACTTTGTCATTTGAAGTTTGTTGATATAGATCGATCTGTTACATAATACGGTGACAATCAACTACATTATTTTCTTTATTTAAATAACTCGTACATAATGTTGATCAGCAAATATTTATCAGCAACTATGTGTGATGCATAACTAGTACATAATATTTATTGGCAACTACATGTGATACATAATGTTTGTTTTGGAAAAATCGGGTACATAATCCTGTAATATGTCGCAAGAAACTTAAATCCGAGTTAGAAAATGTACCTGTTTTGTAGTCGGAGAAGACGATAACTTCTGAAGAGGTTTCGAGCGGCCTTCAATGGAGATGGATATAACCGACCTTCAATAACCTTCAATGAAGCGGGATAGAAACGATAACTTGCATCGGCTTCAATGGAGAATAAAATAGAGACGAAATGGAAGGGAGAAAGATGATATCTAGAAGGGAGAAAGATGAGACCTTGAATACCTTCAATGGAGATGAAAATGAGAGTAAAGCAGCGGTGATTGTGTTTGTGATTGACGGATGTAACCACTCATATATAGTTTGCGAGAATCTCTCCCATTCGGTTTTCTTTTTTTTTTTTCAAATCCGTTTCAATATTTAAGGTAGTTTATTATTGTGGATTTATTAAATGCCCAATTATCTCCCTAATTTATCCCCTTAATACTTTTATTTATCTTTATATTTTTGTTGGATATTACTAGGGGCCTAGTTAATCTAAACTAAACAAAAAAGGCCCTATTTCACCAATTATCTCAAAAAAAAAACCTTACGGCTAACCATGTGCTCAATCTTGATTTCATTACTTTCTTAAAAGGACCATCTCGCATGGCATTTCCTTCTACTTCTTCAGCGCCAGATTCAAAGTTTCCCATTCTCGTATATATTCAACTGTTTGGCTTTCCTTTGTACAAGGCATAGAAAAGAGATGGGTTTGACATTGGTTTTTCTTTAAACAAAACGAACAAAGAAAAGAAAAGAAAAGAAAAGAAGAAATCAAAGTAAAAAATTAAAGAAATGTGAGGTTCTCATTAATGAATCATGTCACGTGGAGTCGTGGAATGCTACTGCATAACAGATGAGAAGTTGAAGTTGACAATTTAAATTTGAGTTTATTTTTAAATAGATCCATAAAGGCAAATATTTGCAAAATTGACCCATTAAGAAAAAAATCTTACAAATGCTGCCATGAATTTATGGTACAAAATCAAAATATAAATTTTGTTTGTGTAGAACTACATAACGACTTGAGCCATTTTAAAAGGCTACGTAGGTAACTCGATATTAAGTTTAAACTATTATCGGGAACAGTCGCAAATCAATTCAAATATTAAAAAAAATGTCAAATATTCTTACTCGATATATATAGCATCCTCTCATCGAGTTTAACCTCACCAAAATCCAAACTATATATCTTTTCATCCAGAACTACGTCATGACTTGATGCTCTTTCCGAGCTACGTAGGAAATCCAATATTGGAATCATTCGCACCGTCCAAATAAAATCAACCAAAAAAATAAATCATGGAGTTAAACCAAAACTCTCAAATATTCATAAACTCAATATAAAGCATATGCTCGTCGAGTTTAACCACAAAAACCCAATCCTTAGAGAACTACGTATGATTTGATTCCGTTTACTTTTACGGATACGTAGGAAATTTGATACAAAATAAATACGTATTTAATTCAATCACATATATATATATTTGACTTTCATATAAAATCAAAGTCATGAAATCCAAATATCACTTTAAGAACTATGTACGACTTGATTCTCAGTTACGGATACGTAGGAAATTTGGTACGAATAAATTAAGGACAAAATTCAGTCACGAAAAATAAATAACCTAACACTTTTTCTTCATTATTCGCGTGATAGCGGGATAAATTAAGCAACCCTTCCTAGAAGGTGGGTTTAATTTAATCATTTGATGCATGATCGAGATATAAATGTTATGCAAATGATAGTTAAGTCATCGTCCGTGCAACCCTTCCTAGAAGGTGGGTCGGGACTTTGATTCTCTGATGCATGAAAACACCGCACGGAACTACATAAGGCTTGATCCTCTTTAAAGAGGTACGTAGGCAACCGTCCAAAAACGGATACAACCCAAATCACCAAAACCAAACCAAACCAAACATCGGTATTTATATAACTTAGAATCAAAAGGTCAAAAAGAGAGGGTCGGACTCAAATAAAAAAATAATTTTGTAAACTTATATTCGAATAAAACATAAAAGGTATTTTGTAAATTTGTGTACATTTTTATTCAACATATTTTTTGGCACGCCTATTGGGACCTTTTCTTTCTTTTCATCTCCTAGTTATACAAATACAAAAGTCTTTCTATTTAATTAGAATAAAATGAAGCACAAAATGTTTTGCTATTAACTTAGCTCATTAGTGTGTGATGAATTATTTCATCTGCCAAATCATTGGTAGTATGATACAATGCATTAGTGACACCAAATCAAACGAAAAGAAAATTTATTAATGATAATAAAATAAATAAAATCCTTTTGACAAAGTCAAACAAAATTGAAACTACCTAAAATATAAAGTTCAATGAGAGGAAGCAAAAGCTTTTATTTCATTAACTAAAGCATGAATGTGTTGTTTCTTCAACTCAACTTCTTCAATTCTCGCATGTTCTGCTTGATCAAGTTCATCCCGGAGTTGACGGTTTTTGTTTTATTTCTCAAGTATGAAGTCTTGAAGTTCAATGCTCTCAGTTTCTAACTTGACTTTGTCAGCCTCAAGATTAAGCTCCACACGAACTTTCTCTTTCAATGTCAGAAGCTGCTTTTCTCTTTCTACTAAGGCAAGAGACTTTTCATATAAAAGGGGAAATTGAGTTTGCTTGGACTCAAGTTCGGAAGAGTGTTGAGCTAGTTGGATTGTCAATGTTTCCACACATTCAAAGTCCACACCACTTGCTAGATTGGTTGTTGCCTCAACATCATTAAACAAGTCTTAACTTTCAAAACCAACCAACTGAGGTTAATAGAGTTGACTGCTGCAATTGCCTCTAGGGTTTTAAGATCCTGGAGTATATGAGATCGTTCGGTCAATAGTTCTTGTGGAGAGTTCAGTATTGAGATAGAGTCTATGACCGAAGCCACGCCATTAGAAATGCTTTGGCGTATCCAAACCTGTTGCACCGATGAAAGTAAGTGATGTGGGGATAAGCCGCAGTCAGTGTTCCAAAATACGTAAGACAGAGACGGGACGGAGAGCTACTGTCTAGCGTCTAGACGGCCGGACGGCCGTCTAGACGGATTTGAGACGGACAAGACGTTTTTTGATTATTTTCATGTATATTACCCATAATTCCTCCTAAATTTGTGTAAAATATTCATATAATGCATAAATATTCATTTTCATAATCTTCAACATCTTAAGCATATAATCTACTAAAAGTGTCATGCAAATGACGAAATGAAATACATAAAAACGTTCAAAATAAACTAAAACGGCAAAAGAGGATTCTTGATATCTAGACACAACTACTCAACTTGAGCATATTATCTACTCTTCCGTCTCTTCATGTTCATACTCTTGAACTTGGATCTCCTTGTCCGACTCAAAGTCAAACTCTTTATCATCATCACCATCTTCATCCTCCGTGCCATCGGAGACAAAATCATCCTCATCAAGCTCTCTCACATCCTCTACAACACCTCCAAGGCGACCACTTCTTCTTGGTTGCAATTCTTCATTCGCTCCCATTGCCTCACTCACCGTACCCCATGTAAGGCCGGAACCGGGAAAGACCTCTTCTTCACCGTCATCTACTCCATCAACTATCCATGCTTGTGCATGTGAAGCCTCATTTGCTAGAAGCACATCAACTTTGACTTTTCGGCTTTTCATTTTCTTATTCAACAACCTTGCATTGAATTGAACATAAACTAGGTTGTTCATTCGGACGGTATCTAGTCTATTCCTCTTCTTTGTATGAATCTACATTGTTAAAATCAATAATCCAATTCAATAGCTTAATATAAAGACTATATAATAACAAAAGAACTATTCAAACGAGAGCTAATTAATTACCCCTTCAAAGACACTCCAATTTCTTTCACATCCGGATGAACTCGTTGTCAAGGAAAGTATCCTAATTGCAACCTTTAGGAGATTTGGAGTTTGATTGCCATATGACCTCCACCAAACAACTATATATTCAAAAAGTAGATATCAAAACTCTTAACTTGTTAACTTTTGTATAAAGTTAAATGAAAGAGAAATAATCATACCCGGATCATAACGTTCATCATTCTTCGAACACCCTTTTGATGCCAAAACTCTTCCAAAGGCACCTTTTCTATCCTTGTACATAGGAAGCTCCACATTTATCACTTGATCTTGCATATCAACATCGGGATAAAACCGTTCAATGCAATTAAAAGCTCCATCCATAAGACGATCCCATTCTTCCGTGGACCATTCCGAATCGGAATTGTATAAGTAAAACGGATTTAACAAGTAAGCCATCAAGTGAAGTGGAGTATCAACACGGTCCTTTCCCTTTGTATCCACTATGTCAAGTATAGGCTTATACTTCTCCTCTTTATTCCTATAAGCCGCTTGTATCTCTTTTCTCGCCTTTAGCATCTCACCATGCACAAATCCCATGGCCGGTTTCAAATCTCCATCTACAAGTCGGAGCACTCTTACTAAAGGTGTAAACACCTTCAAAGACATGCTTACACCACTCCAAAATGTAGAAGACAATATAGTAGCACAAGCCTCTTTCCCCTTTTTGCTCTTTGACCATTTCGATTTCTCCCACTCCGTGGAGGTCATCATGTGCTTCAATGTCTCTTTTTTCTCAAGTAAGCTTTGTAATGTCAAGTAAGAAGATGCAAATCTAGTCACTCCCGGACGGACAATCTCTCTTCGTGTACGACTTCTCATTAGTGCCAAGGTCTTGTGATGAGAGTAGATGAATACGGTGAAGTTCTTTGCTTTAGTAATTGCATTTTTGAAAAATGGGAGCTTACCGATGGCTTCAAGCATGAGATTGATGGAATGAGTAGCACAAGGAGTCCAAAATATTTGAGGCCTCTTCTCAAGCAAAAGGTTTGAAGCCGCAATGTTGTTTGAAGCATTATCGGTCACCACTTGGACCACATTCTTCTCCCCAATCTTGTCAATGCACTCATCAACATACTCAAATATATATTGCCCGGTATGTGCATCTAAGGAAGCCTCTTTGGAACCAACAAAAGTAGTTGAACCACCGGAGTTCACACACAAGTTCATTATGCTTCTCCTCTTTCTATCACTCCAAGCATCCGTCATGATAGAACACCCGTTATTTTCCCATGCTTCCTCTTGAAATTTGAGCGAGGTTTTCACTCTTTCCACTTCACCCTTCAAGAGTGGTTCCCCGAGTTGATATTGAGTTGGAGGTTGGTACCCCGGACCAAACTGTCCAACCGCCTCAACAAATCTTCTAAATGCATCATTATCAACCGCATGAAAGGGTATGCCGGTCTCATACACGCACCTAGCCATGTACTGACTCACTTTAAGGCTCCGTTCTTTGAAGAGACCGTCGTTGATGCTTTGTTGCCTTTTCCTTTTGCTCTCACTCAAGCTAATGTCATCGGCCTTGATTCCCGAAACAAATCTATCCATTTCTCCAAGAGAACGAGGTAGCTTTTTGGGACATTCATCATCATCATCTCCATCTACGTCTATCACATTAACTTCTCTTCTTAGACTTTCATCATCTTGTCTTCCAACCACCTTCTTCTTTTTGGCTTGTAGAATTGCATCTTTGCATCTTTTCTTGTCTTCATCCGAAGACTTGGTACAAGAGGCAATATTGCCCCTAATTCCGGCAATATGTTGTTTAACACGGCTAACTCCTCCACTAAACTCCTTCTCACACTTCAAACACTTCCATTTTTCTTGAGTTGCGCTACTAAGTATTGCATACTCCCATCCAATGTCTCCACTATTTCGTTTCAATTTTGGAGCACCGCTCATAGACTCGGTGTTAGGAGTTGGTTCAACCGGAACTGATTGAGACATAATCTGCACAGTCAACAGTGAATTCATCATTCAATTAAACTAATCTCAAATTCTCAATAATTTTGTTATCTTGATTAAATAATCTTTCTGCACAGAAGCAAAAGCACTAGTGGTCCAATGCACTGTGCACCATATATTCCCACAAAATTAATCAAAAGCTGTGAAGCACTCACTCAGTTTTTGGAATTCATAAATATACAATCCAGTAAATCAAAGAATTACATTATTTAACCACAAATCCACAATCTGCCTGTCACTGTAGTGTCGAGACGGTCTGTTGAAGGCTGAGTCTTCACTTCACCTTGACACTTTGACAGAACTCTGAGAACAGTGAGAAGAGAAGGATGATTAAGAAGTGAGAAATCGAGAAGAGATAAGTTATAGACAGAGAAGAAGGCTGAGTAACAGAGTAAGAGTGAGAAATCAGCAGCAAACTGCAACAGAACGTTACAAAAGAGGAGAACTTGGAGAAGGTTGAGAAGTAAGAGTTGTACCCTGTTCGGTTGTTCTACACAGAGGAGAGAAGAGATCGAGAAGTCGAACGAAGAGGCGAAATCAGCAAAACTGCAACAGAAGCGAAGGTTGAGAAGTGAGAGCCTTGTTCGGCTGTTGTTGTTCTACACAGACGAACAGATCGAGAAGTCGAACGAAGACTCGAAGAGGCGAAGAGCACTTGCGGGGGGCGGCGGCTATCGGAGAGGCGGAGAGCACTCGGCACCGGCGGCGACTGTCGGAGAGAAGAGAGAAGAGAGTGTCGTTCCTTCGTCGCCTTCCTGTCGCCAGTGTGGGTTCGCGTTCGAAGCTGCGATTTTGGGAGAAGCCGTAAAACCTAAATTCGGGAGTAAAACGTTTCCCGTCCCGCCCCGTTTCAACCCGTCCCGCGCCGTTTTACCCCGTCCCGACCCGTCCCGACCCGTCTTAACCCGTCCTAACCCCGTCCCGACTTCAATTTCCACCCAAAACGTCCAGACCGCCCCGTTTTGGCCAAATACGGGACGCCCACCCGCCGTCCGGCGTCTAGACGGCCGTCTAGACGGCCTGGACGGCGTATTTTGGAACACTGGCCGCAGTTCCCGATCTAGATTGAAAGTCTTTAATTGGGATAAAAATCGGGTTGTTCTAGGAATAAATCGGTCGATTTATATGAAGAACATGTCGATTTTTCTTGAAACTCGAAAAGCGGATTAGTGAACGATATGGAAAGAAAAGAAGATGAATATGGAATGATAAATGGTTAATCTAGGATGATAGGACTATTATAAGACTTGCAAAGAACCTTGAACTCGATGGATCAAAACCCTTAACAAAGAATTACCTTTCACCCTTCCTTCTTTAACCTTACACAAGCCTTCTAGATAAGACAAGCACAAGGAGGGACTAGTTTGACTTGTAGCACCAACCTTCAACAAGATTAACACACACAAGAACAACCTAGCAAAGATTCACAACTTTTCAACCAAAAACTCTCCTTTTGATTGAATAGAAATGATAAAATGCAAACCCCGTGAGCAAAGTCACAAGTATCTCACAATAATGTGGAAAATATAATCACAACTCAGCTATCTAACAATCTCCCCCTCTAAGGCTATTTATAAGGGAGATTAAACCTACTAAAATTAGGAAAAACTAAAAAGATATGATCTATAAAATATATCCTTTGAAAAGATAATCTAGGAAAGATATCTTTTAAAAGATATAAAATATAAAATCTAAATAAAATAGAATCTAAATAATCCCTTAAGATAGTTTGAGAGATTTAAGGAATTATTACAAAATATAATTGTCAAAAGATAAAGATCATGGCCGGATCTTCTAGATATGTTGAAAAGAAGAAAAATCGACTTGTAGAAGAAGAGTTCGAACTATTTAAGAAAATCGACCGATTTCTTCATGATGTGGATCGATTTCTTCATTTCCAACTTCCCTTGATCTTCCTTGATGATGTCTTCTCTTGGATCCCTCTAGCTCTTGACCTAGTGATGGGTCCTTATATGGAAAGTGTCGAAGATGGTCCCACATCAGTAAGTTTTGCAAGGTGGAAGGAATGCTTCAAATAGGAAGTATTTCTCGAGTCTCTTGTCTTGAGATTAAAGATAATAACTCGGTAATTCTACAATAGTGGTGTTATTAGGATTCGTCACATTAGCAGAGATTGGTGCTTATTCTATAGAATCAACATAATTAACATTGGTGGAATTGTCATAGATCAATAAATCTTGAAATCCAACAGAATGAGAGCTATTAGATTTTTCAGGCTGATTACGACGAACCCTTTTCGGGTTAATATCATCACTGAGAGATACTCTGCTCGAAAAATCTTCCACCTAAATAGTTGGTTCCATTCTAGTACCGGTTTCCTTGATGGTGGAAGTGCCTATATCATATTGAGGTGAAGATTCAGTTGAAAAAGGTGAATCTTGTAAGATCCTAGGTTTTTGTCTTCACCGCCCCTGCAGTGAAGAGGGCCTCCCCTGCGGCTGTATTGACCCGCCCCTGTGGATTTGCGACAGGTCGCGTCGATCTGTTTTCGTTCGTTTTTATCTTTCTTCCATAGATAGAATACCCGATATTCTATCTTATGGGCCGGTTTCCTTGTTTTCTTTCTAACCCTAGATGCCCTTTCCGTCTAGCATTCCAGCCCTTCCTATATATTCTCTTCCTTCTCTCCTTTTTCCCATTCCTTACTATCGTCTTCAAACCCTAGAGAGCTGCAACCGTCCTTTGCTTCATGCGACTTCGTTGAACGTGTAAGTTCATTCCTTCTTGGTTCTTCCTCACGCTCTTACAGTGTTGCATGTCTTCTCCTTCTGTTTTGGTTTCTTCCTTGCGTTCTTTTCTTTTCTTCTTCTCCAAGGATCAAGCATGAGCCTTGATTTTTGTGGAGTGTTCCATTGTTGACACTTCGTTGTTCTCAGGCTCTCTGGAGTTGAGTCTTGACGTGTTGGAACCAAAATTTTGAGCTTTGGTTGCCCCTTGCTCCTTTCCTGAGGGAAAATGAGTTTCTTTGAGTGTTCTCTGAGTTGTTGTTGAGCTTTTGGGTTACCTTCGAATGAGGTAAGTCCCTTGGACTTACTTAGCTTCATTCCACGTATTAGTTGGATCGTATTGGCTTGTTTGTGTTGCTATCAGGTTTATAACGGATAATTAGAAATAGGATTCACCCTTTGTTAACCTTAACTGACCCAAGTGTACTATAACCGGGCGGTGACCACTTGTCTAGTTCTACAAGAGACTAGAATGTGCTCTTCCAACCCAGACCCGTAGGTAACGGATAGTACTAATCTATTCCTATTGGTAGACGGAAGTGGAGGCGAGTTTCGGGAGATTCTCGTGTGAAAAAAGAAGTTGAATTAGTAATGGATAACCTTAATGAAAGATAATAACCGGTTGATGTGTGAGCATGCTATGTGTTTTCTTTACCTTATGTGTGTTTGTTCCTTTACACTCTTGCTTGTACCTAGAATGTTAGCTAACGGTTTATACCGTTGTTGTAGATGTTCCGCAGGTTGAGGATGTTGTTGTGTGATCCGGAGGGTGTGGTCAGCCGGGGTTCCCGTATATTATAGGACGGGATTGGGTTTTTGTTTCGTTTGTTGTTTCCCTTTTATTTTGAACCCGGCTGTGGAGTTTTGTGTTTTCTTTTGGTTTAAACCTTTGGTTTTATTTAGAGTTTTGGTTTTCATTCGTCTATGCCTTGTTGTGAGATCCGTTTGTTGTTGCTACTTTGAGGGTCGGGACCCATTGTGCGGTCCTAGCCCGTGGCGCTTCAAGTTCCCAGAACTTGGGGTGTTACAATATGATGTAAGATCCTAGGTTTTTGCCTTCACCGCCCTGCGGTGAAGAGGGCCGCCCCCGCGGCCAGCCGCCCCTGCGGCTGTGTTGACCAGCCCTTGCGGATTTGCGACACGTCGCGCCGATCTGTTTTCGTTCGTTTTTATCTTTCTTCCATAGATAGAATACCCGATATTCTATCTTATGGGCCGGTTTCCTTGTTTTCTTTCTAACCCTAGACGCCCTTTCCGTCTAGCGTTCCAACCCTCCCTATATATTCTCTTCCTTATCTCCTTTTTCCCGTTCCTTGCTATCATCTTCAAACCCTAGAGAGCTGCAACCGTCCTTTGCTTCCTGCGACTTCGTTGAACGTGTAAGTTCATTCCTTCGCGGTTCTTCCTCACGTTCTTACAGTGCTGCATGTCTTCTCCTTTTGTTTTGGTTTCTTCCTTGCGTTCTTTTCTTTTCTTCTTCTCCAAGGATCAAGCATGAGCCTTGATTCTTGTGGAGTGTTCCGCTTTTGACACTTCGTTGTTCTCAGGCTCTCTGGAGTTGAGTCTTGACGTGTTGGAACCAAAGGTTCGAGCTTTGGTTGTCCCTGCTGTGAGATCTGTCGAAGGGAAGCCCGATAGTGTCTTTTGACGAAGATCTGCCCCTGCGCCTACACAGAGCCGCCCCTGCGCCTCTGTTCAGCCGCCCCAACGTCCCAATCCAACCGCCCTTGCGGTTTCTCTACAGTAACTCCCGTCTTTGGTGAGTTGCTTCCTTCCTTCCTTTCCTCGTTCCTTCCTTGGTTCCTTATGGTTGTTACTTGTTCCCCTGAGTTGTTATAAGACTGAGGTTGAGCCTTTAGCATGTGTTGATCTCTAAGAGATCATTGAGACTAGAAGTCTTAGACTTCTAGCAACCGTTCCTTTCCTGATTTGTGTTGCTTGTTCGTACAAGCTTTCCTTGCTCCTTGAGTTTCCTTGAGTGTTCTCTGAGTTGTTGTTGAGCTTTTGGGTTACCTTCGAGTGAGGTAAGTCCCTTAGACTTACTTAGCTTCATTCCGCGTATTAGTTGGATTGTATTGGCTTGTTTGTGTTGATATCAGGTTTATAACGGATAACTGGAAATAGGATTCACCCTTTGTTAACCTTAACTGGCCCAAGTGTATTATAACCGGGCGGTGACAACTTGTCTAGTTCTATAGGAGACTAGAATGTGCTCTTGCAACCCAGACCCGTAGGTAACGGATAGTACTGATATGTTCCTATTGGTAGACGGAAGCGGAGGCGAGTTTCGGGAGATTCTCGTGTGACAAAAGAAGTTGAATTAGTAATGGATAACCTTAATGAAAGATAATAACCGGTTGATGTGTGAGCATGCTATGTGTTTTCTTTACCTTATGTGTGTTTGTGTCTTTACACTCTTGCTTGTACCTAGAATGTTAGCTAACGTTTTATACCGTCGTTGTAGATGTTCCGCAGGTTCAGGATGCTGCTGAGTGATCCGGATGGTGTGGTCAGCCGGGGTTCCCGTACATTATAGGACGGAATTGGGTTTTTGTTTCGTTTGTTGTTTTCCTTTTGTTTTGAAACCGGCTGTGGAATTTTGTGTTTTCTTTTGGTTTAAACCTTTGGTTTTATTTTGAGTTTTGGTTTTTATTCGTCTGTGCCTTGTTGTAAGATCCGTTTGTTGTTGATACTCTGAGGGTCGGGACCCATTGTGCGGTCCTAGCCCGTGGCGCTTCAAGTTCCCAGAACTTTGGGTGTTACAATATGGTATCAGAGCTCTAGGCTGGCAACAATGGCACTCGAAATATTGTAAAGGTCAGATGGATAAATAAATAGAACCTACAAGGGGTCTAACGTTTCAAAAGGGGTTTTTTTTAACCTTTCGGTCTGGGATAGATGTACGGGCAACCACCACTACCTCCGCGGATCTCAACAGTGTAGTTCTTTTGTGTTGGCCTTTATGTGTGCTTTTCTGAACTTTTGCTTAGTTGTAGCGTGGCCATATATATATAGTTTCTTATATATCTATCCTTATAGCAGATGGCGCGTACTAGAGCTACATCTGCTATGGACTGAGGAAGGGGTCGACCACCACTTCCACCTGCCGTCTGTGGACGAGGACGTGCAGGAAGACCTCCACTAGCTAGAGGTCGAGGCCAAGCCCCAGTTGCTGATCCGCCTATCGCCGAGGTGTTTTCTGAAGAGGTTGCCGAGAGCATTGTTCCTGAGGCTGGAAATTGGACCACTGCTAGGTCTGGAGCACAAAGAGCGCCATCAATAAAGTCCGCACGAGTGTCTATCTGATCTTCTGCATTTCACGACTATGTGTAGAGGGTTGAGGAGGCTATCATGACTGGAGGACCAGCACCAGTGCCGCCAGTTCCTGCGAGATCAACTGAGGTTTCACAGAGAGTTACACAAGCTGTTGCCCCACCTGCTGGAGTTGTTGAGGTTGTTAGGGCGCCGACTGAGGCAAAAGAGCCAAAGTCTGACAGTTGGTTGAAGGATTTCGACCAGCTGAAGGTTCCCGTCTTCGTGGGAAGGACTGACTTGGAGGTGGAGCAGTGGCTAGGACAGGTGGATTCTGCTATGGAGGCTATCGGTTACCCTGAGGGACGTCGAGTCAACATAGCACAGACACTGCTGAAGGATTAGGCTCATTCTTGGTGGAGGACAATTCGCAGCAAGGTCACCAGTTATGAGCAGATGAAGACAGTGATCAGGCATCGCTATTGCCCTGCAGCCATGAGGAGAGAACGTCTTCAGGATTTCCTTGAGGCTGGATTCGAGGATTTGCCTATTGTTGAGATAATCCTCAAGTTTCAGGACGAGTTGGTGTTGCTAGGTCCATCCGCACCACCGGAGGATCAACATGTTTACCTTTTCTCTCGAAGGTTGAGAGAATCGACACGCTCTTATCTTACTGGTTTCCGTTGTGAGTCTTTGACGGACTATCAGGATAGAGCTTCTGCCTATGAGAGAGAGACCGACCGGGTCAGAGAAGAGCTTCTCAGATAGGAGGTCCTGAGAAGAGACAAAAGACTGGATCAGCTAGTGCTGGAACTGGAGCAGTTGGTTTTGGGCATAGTCAGGCGCCTGGACGTTCTAGTTTCCAATAGAGTTATGACAGAGGACGGCAGTGTCATAACTGTAGAGTAGCTGGACACATCTGAGCTGACTGCAAGAAGCCAACAATGACTTGCTTTTCTTGTGGCAAGCCCGGACACAGAGCTGCGTTTTGCCGCCAGGGCAAGGCGCTATCTCAGCAGGGTTCTTCACCTGTCAGTGTTGCTGGAGGAGGACAAAGATCTCAGTACCAGCAGCAGCAGAGAGTTTCAAGTTCTGCCGCTCCTCAGGGTTCCACTCCGGGGCAGGGGAGAAGTAGAGGACGTGTTGGTGGATCTGAAGACACCCGAGATGCACCAACCAGAGTTTATGAGTTGAGGAGTGTTGTAGAGCCGACAACGCCAACAGCTACAAGTACCATTCACATTAATGGTTTTCCTGTCAGAGTTCTTTTCGATACTGGTGCTACGTATTCTTTTATATCTGATGCATGTGTAGATAGATTGGCCTTAATTACTGTAGAGGGTAGACCTTTCTTTATAGGATTACCCGATGGGGTAAGATACGAGGTACGCGAGAGGTTCACGATTGTCCTATTAGATTGGGAGGTCGCGACTGGCCAACTAACTTCTTCATCATGTACTTTGTACATGAAGAAGTTATTCTGGGCATGGATTGTATGGATCGACATCGAGCAGTTTTGGACATCGGCAAGAGGAACAGTGACAGTAACTACAGATGCAGGCCATGTTGAGATTTTCCGAGGATGGGATCTCGGGAAGACTGGTACTGTCATCAGTGCAGTTCGAGCTGCGAGACTTATCAGTCAGGGATGTGAGGCTTTTTGGTGCTATGCCATGAAGGATAATACTAGTCTAGCTTTGGAGGAGATTCTAGTAGCTTGCGAGTTTGCTGACGTCTTTGGAGAGCCATCAGGTTTACCTCCACAAAGGAGTGTAAATTTTGGCATTGATCTAGAGCCCGGTACGAGACCGATCTCTAAGGCTCCTTATCGTATGACGCCTATCGAGATGCTTGAGTCGAAGAAGCAACTCGAGGAGTTAGCAGAGAAGGGCTTCATCCGCCCAAGTGTATCTCCTTGGGGTACACCAGTTCTCTTCGTCAGGAAGAAAGATGGTTCAATGAGGTTATGTATCGACTACCGAGAGTTGAACAAGGTGACGATCAAGAACAAGTACCCATTGCCCCGTATCGATGATCTTTTGGATCAGCTGCATGGAGCTTCAGTGTTTTCGAGGATTGATCTAAGATCAGGATATCACCAGCTAAGGGTAAAAGAGCAGGACGTAGCCAAGACAGCGTTTCGGACCAGATATAGACATTACGAGTTTGTAGTGATGCCATTCAGGCTCACGAATGCGCCTGCAATCTTCATGGAGTTGATGAATAGCATCTTCATCGACTTTCTAGACCAGTTTGTGGTTGTCTTCATCGACAACATTCTAGTTTACTCCCGCAGTAGAGAGGAGCATGCAGGACACTTGAGGATCGTTCTTCAGGTCTTACAGGATAGAGAGCTCTACGCCAAACTCTCTAAGTGCGAGTTTTGGATGTCCGAGGTAGCATTCCTTGGTCACATTGTTTCAGCTGAAGGGATCAAGGTAGATCCGAAGAAGATCGAGTCAATAGCTTCTTGGCCACCACCTAAGAACGTTAAGGAGGTTCACAACTTCTTAGGATTGGCAGCTACTACAGGCGTTTTGTTGAGGGCTTTTCAGTTATCGCCCGACCGCTCACTTCCTTGCTGCGGAAGTCTACGAGGTTCGTATGGTTTGAGTCGTGCCTGCAGAGTTTTGAGGAGCTGAAGAAGAGATTGACCTCTGATCCTATCCTAGCTCAGCCAGAGGGCATTGAGGATTTTGTGGTTTACAGCGACGCATCCAAGTTGGGCTTGGGATGTGTTTTGATGTAGAGGGGAAAAGTGATCGCTTATGCGTATTGACAGTTGAAGACGTACGAGGAGAATTACCCTACCCATGATCTTGAGTTAGCTGCTGTTGTTCATGCTTTGAAAATTTGGAGACATTATCTGTACGGAGCCACGTGTCAGATTTTCATAAACCATAAGAGTCTGAATTACATATTCACTCAACGGGAGTTGAATAACCGCCAGCGCAGATAGTTAAAGTTGATAAAGGACTTTGACCTTGAGATCTTATACCACCCGGGAAAAGCTAATGTGGTAGCAGATGCCCTCAGTAGGAAGACTCCCTGGGAGATGGCGATCGCTAGGCTGACGGCTCAGCCACAGTTACAGCGAGATTTGGCATGGCTAGAGATGGATATCTACTTCCCAGATTCCGACAGCCAGTTGTCCACTTTGGAGATAGTACCCGATCTGTTGGCTGAAATCCGACAGAAGCAGGAGAGTTGCCCAGCTTTGACACAGATCCGAGACCGGATGTCTCGAGGAGAGGCACCACAGTTTGCAGTTGGTGCTGACGGAGTTTTGAGACGCCAAGAGCGTGTTTGTGTGCCGTCAGATTGAGAGTTAAGACAGAGGATCCTTCAGGAGGCTCACTCTTCACCTTACTCGGTACACCCTGGTGCGAGTAAGATGTATCAAGATGTCAAATGCTCTTTCTGGTGGGGAGGTTTGAAGCCTGATGTGACGAGATATGTAGCTCAGTGTGCGACCTGTCAACAGGTCAAGATCGAGCATCACAGACCAGGAGGCGAGCTACACCCACTTCCCGTCCCTCAGTGGAAGTGGGAAGACATCTCTATGGATTTTGTGACCGGTTTGAGACCGAGTCGTGGTTTTAATGCTATCTGGGTCGTAGTAGATCGACTGACGAAGACCGCACGTTTCATTCCGATCAAGGAAACGTGGCCGGTAAGTCGATTGGCAGAGGAGTTTACGAGACAAATAGTGAGACTTCATGGCGTACCTAGGACTATAGTCTCTAACAAAGACGGACGTTTCACTTCGAGGTTCTGGCAGCAAGTTCATGCCGCCCTAGGTACGAGTCTACAGTTCACGACTGCTTATCATTCTCAGACCGATGGTCAGTCTGAGCTGACCATCCAGACTTTGGAGGACATGTTGCGAGCCTGTGTGTTAGACTGGGGGCAGGTGTGGCCATATCACCTTCCCTTAGTGGAGTTTTCGTACAACAATAGTTGGCACGCATCGATCAGGATGACTCCTTATGAGGCTTTATATGGACAGAGATGTCGTACACCGCTATGTTGGGTCGAGCCTAGTAGTGCCAGCGGAGTAGCACCTGAGCAGATTCAAGATGACATGGCTCGAGTAGCAGTGATCCGAGAATGGATGTTAGCAGCACAGAGTCGACAGAAGTCTTATGCAGATAAGAGGCGCAGACCTCTAGAGTTCAGAGTTGGAGCTCAGGTTTGGTTGAGAGTATCTCCGACACGTGGCGTCAGACGTTTTGGTGTCAAGGGGAAGCTGAGTCCCAGATATGTTTGACCGTTTGAGATTCTTGAGCGAGTTGGAGAGGCAGCATACAGACTTGCGTTGCCACCGAGACTCGAGGGTGTTCACCTAGTTTTCCATGTGTCTCAGCTACGGGAGTACATACCTGACCCGAGATACATCGTCAGTCATGAGGATCTAGTGATCGAGCCAGACCACACGTTCGTAGAGCACCCGGTGGCTGTCTTAGAGCGTGGTACGAGACGTTTGCGTTCGAAGGACATAACGATGATGAAGATACAGTGGTCGATACGAGGAGCTGATGAGGCGACTTGGGAGACAAAGGATAGTATCCAGAGGAACTATCCGGAGTTTTACGTTGAGCTTGTTGCACCTTTAGCTTAGTCCGTCGTTTGGTTTTTCCTTTGTTGCGTTGTGACGTTTTGTGTTACGTACCCCGAGTGGGAATATATGGGTTCAATTTTGTTTCTGTGTGTTGTTGTGACCGTTTAGCTTCTGCAAGTTTCGGGACGAAACTTCTTTTTAGGGGGATCTGATGTAAGATCCTATGTTTTTGCCTTCACCTCCCCTGCGGTGAAGAAGGCCGCCCCCGCGGCCAGCCGCCCCTGCGGCTGTGTTGACCAGCCCCTGCGGATTTGCGACAGGTCGTGCCGATCTATTTTCATTCGTTTTTATCTTTCTTCCATAGATAGAATACCCGATATTCTATCTTATGGGCCGGTTTCCTTGTTTTCTTTCTAACCCTAGACGCCCTTTCCGTCTAGCATTCTAGCCCTCCCTATATCTCCCTTTTCCCGTTCCTTGCTATCATCTTCAAACCCTAGAGAGCTGCAACCGTCCTTTGCTTCCTGCGACTTCGCTGAACGTGTAAGTTCATTCCTTCCCGGTTCTTGCTCACGTTCTTACAGTGCTGCATGTCTTCTCCTTCTGTTTTGGTTTCTTCCTTGCGTTCTTTTCTTTTCTTCTTCTCTAAGGATCAAGCATGAGCCTTGATTCTTGTGGAGTGTTCCGTTGTTGACACTTCGTTGTTCTCAGGCTCTCTAGAGTTGAGTCTTGACGTGTTGGAACCAAAGGTTCGAGCTTTGGTTGCCCCTGCTGTGAGATCTGTCGAAGAGAAGCCCGATAGTGTCTTTTGACGAAGATCCGCCCCTGCGCCTGCACAGAGCCGCCCCTGCGCCTCTGTTCAGCCGCCTCAGCGCCTCAGTCCAACCGCCCCTGCGGTTTCTCTACAGTAACTCCCGTCTTTGGTGAGTTGCTTCCTTCCTTCCTTTCCTCGTTCCTTCCTTGGTTCCTTATGGTTGTTCCTTGTTCCCCTGAGTTGTTGTAAGACTGAGGTTGAGCCTTTAGCATGTGTTGATCTCTAAGAGATCGTTGAGACTAGAAGTCTTAGACTTCTAGCAACCGTTCCTTTCCTGATCTGTGTTGCTTATTCGTACAGACTTTCCTTGCTCCTTTCCCGAGGGAAACTGAGGTTCCTTGAGTGTTCTCTGAGTTGTTGTTGAGCTTTTGGGTTACCTTCAAGTGAGGTAAGTTCCTTGAACTTACTTAGCTTCATTCCGCGTATTAGTTGGATTGTATTGGCTTGTTTGTGTTGCTATCAGGTTTATAACGGATAATTGGAAATAGGATTCACCCTTTGTTAACCTTAACTGGCCCAAGTGTATTATAACCGGGCGGTGACCACTTGTCTAGTTCTACAGAAGACTAGAATGTGCTCTTGCAACCTAGACCCATAGGTAACGGATAATACTGATCTATTCCTATTGGTAGACGGAAGCGGAGGCGAGTTTTGAGAGATTCTCGTGTGACAAAAGAAGTTGAATTAGTAATGGATAACCTTAATGAAAGATAATAACCGGTTGATGTGTGAGCATGCTATGTGTTTTTTTACCTTATGTGTGTTTGTGCCTTTACACTCTTGCTTGTACCTAGAATGTTAGCTAACGGTTTATACCGTCGTTGTAGATGTTCCGCATGTTCAGGATGCTGCTGAGTGATCCGGATGGTGTGGTCAACCGGGGTCCCGTACATTATAGGACGGGATTGGGTTTTTGTTTCGTTTGTTGTTTCCCTTTTGTTTTGAACCCGGCTGTGGAGTTTTGTGTTTTCTTTTGGTTTAAACCTTTGTTTTTATTTGGAGTTTTGGTTTTCATTCGTCCGTGCCTTGTTGTAAGATCCGTTTGCTGTTGCTACTCTGAGGGTCGGGATCCATTGTGCGTAGTGGTGGCCGCAGGATTTCTAAAGGGTGGGGCAAAAATAAATTATCATTAAAAATATCTATGAAAAAATAAATTAGCGATAAAACCAAAATCAATCTGTAATCTACTTGCGCAGTTTTGACTACAAGTTTACCAAAAATAAATAGTTAAATGTACAAATAACCTGTCAATCTGACAACAAAGGTTGAATCCATAAGAAGAAAAAAGAGAGTATGTATATTGATTGAAATTAGCTAAAGAATAATATGTTATTTAGATATCAAAATAAATTCATACAAAATATATATTGATTATCATTACATATATTTAGGGAGTTATTTAAAGGATTGAATTAGTTTTTAAAAAGTCTTAACTGAAATAATGTTATTTTTGTCATAAATTATAACATATTTTTGATAGAGTATTAATTTTGTATTTGAATTATTCAATAAATTGCCCTCAAGTAGAATTCATAAGAAGAAAAAAAGTGAATAATTTTTATACTTAGATTTTGGACAAATAAAAATAAAATATATTATGAAAAATGTAATTTAAATCCGAAATAATAAGTAAGAAAAACAAAAAAAGAAGAAGAAAAAGGTGAAAAAATAAACACAATGGTGAGTAATAGGATTCGAACCCAGGACCTAGAGAAAATTTCATTTCCTACTCAAATCCTCAAACCACTACACCACCATGTTTTTTGTAATACATCTGCATTTCTATTTTTATTAATCCGTGCCAGAGGGTGGGGCAGCTGCCCCACCCTGCCCCACCCAAAGGCCGCCACTGATTGTGCGGTCTTAGCCCGTAGCGCTTCAAGTTTCCAAAACTTGGGGTGTTACAAATCTACACGAGATCCACTAACATGAGAAACTCTCACAACTCCTTGTAACCCGGTGGTAACTATGAATGAGGTATGGATGGTTTTAAGAATATGCATCCAAGTAAGGCACTTGGATTATTTGGCATTCATGCTACTTTTAAAAGAAATTCTAGGGTGATATATATGAGATGAGGTGTATCGGTTGTCTTGAATTGGTGGAGGGGAGCAACTAATTTGAAGGAGATCAATAAAAATTCTTATAAGGTTTATCTTGAAAGTTCAGACCCTATTCGTATGACTTCGTATGATTGATGATTTGCATGCCTTAATGATGATATTTTGGTAGGGTTCTAATTATATTAAGAGACGTATACACTGAAGAACTTGTGAGATGTTATGTTTGCCTAATAAATTAGATGAATGTGTTTTAGGAATTTGAAAATTTTAATAAAAAAAATTGTTAGCAAAACAGTCTTGGAGGCTTCACTCAAATCCACAATCTTTGATAGCGAAGGTTTTTAAAGCAAGCGATTGTAAAAAATTATATATTTTTTTTGGAATCATTTCTAGGTTGGTGTCCTAGTTGTGCTTGGAGGTCCATTTTGGGATTAAAATCTTTGTTGAAGGAAACTATGTCTTGGAGAATGGGGGAAGGGAAATGATATTAATGTGTGCAATGATGTTTGGCTTCTAAGTGAAGATATGGGTTGTGTATGGCCTAAACCGCTTATTGATAGCGATCTAGATCTATCTCTTAAAGTGAATGGGCCGAACTTTGGGGCATCAGCATGGACCTTTATCTTGCATGGGAGAAAGGATACCGTCACGTCATTGTTGAGGCTGATTCGGAGCTCGTCATACGGCTCATTAACCAACCGTCGTCTCCAACCCATCCACTTTTTCAGTCTGACATCGAGATGTCAAGACTTCTTGAGTCGGAATTGGCAAGTTCAACTCCGACATATTTACCGTGAAGCTAACTTTGTAGCTGATCACTTGGCTTTAGCTGCTTCAAGTTAACCTTTAGGTTTCTTGCATGGGAGAACTGTTATTATATTTTTTTTTTCCTTTTTTTTATAAATTTAATAAAGGAAATGTTATTTTAGACAAAAAAATAAGGGGAGAATTTGACATATTAGGCTTTTTTGAGAATATGATTTAGTAAATGTACCCCATAATTTTTTACCACTTTCATTTAATGGTAGGTAAAAATAATTAACTCTTCTATTTCAAAAAAAAGAAAAATACATGAACTTAGTCATATCTTTCAAATATTACGTAAATGAATGTGACTTTTATTTTTATTTTTATTTTATTTTCTTTTTTTTTTTGTCTTTTATTTATTTATTTATTTATTTTTATTTTTTTGGTATGAATTTGATACGAGAATTTCATATTCATACCAGAATTTTATATTCATACCAGAAATTTTTTGATACTAGAATTTTTTACATACCAGAATTTTTTTACATACCAGAATTTTATTTTTTACATACCAGAATTTTATTTTTCACATACCAGAATTGTATTTTTTCATATACCAGAATTGTATTTTTTTCACATACCAGAATTTTTTACATACTAGAATTTTTCACATACCATAATTTTATTTTTCACATACCAGGATTGTATTTTTTCATATACCAGAATTTTATTTTTTTCAAATACCATAATTTTTTCATACCAGAAAACGGAAGAAAAAATCGAAATGAGAAAACGAGACCTAAATATGTACAAAAATCAAACCGAAAACAAAAAGAGTATAACACGAACGAATTTGACTTCGAAGTCACACCACCGTCCAACGCCGTCGCCTGTACAAGAGAGAAGAGAGGGGAGGAGGTTTCAGCAGTGCAGATTGAAGGGAAAGGGCGGCGGCCGGTTGAACGAGAGAGGGAAAAGAGGGGAGTTAGGTTCCCTACAACGTAAGAAAAGGAGATGAAATCTGATTTGAACGGTAAAAAAAAAAATGGGTACATTTACTTAATCAGAAAATGGAAAAGGCCTAGTTAGTAGAGTGGAAAATAAAAAGGCCTAGTTTCCAAATTAGCCCAAAAATAAGGGTAATTTTGATAACTAGACCTTTTTGAAAAAGTAGAGTAGTAACTAGGCTTTTTAATGTTTCAATTAAGTAAATGTACCCCAACCTTTTGTATTTATTTTCAAACTCTACACACTTTTCTCTCGAGGGGTACATTTACTAAACACAAAACTAGAAAAAACCTAGTAAACCAAATTGCTTCAAAAAATAAGGGTATGGAATGGAAAAACCGAAACCTCAAGGGTACCAAGCGGAAACGTGAAAAACTTTGGGCACCATCCGGAAAAGCCAAAAAATCGGGGGTACCAAACGGAAACGTAAAAAACATTAGGCACCATCCGAAAAAGCCAAAAACTCAGGGTACCAAACGGAAAAATCTAAAAAAAACATAAAGTACCTCTTTTTTTATACATAAAGATATGTAAACACAAATTGGTTTTTCCGTTATTTCATAAAATTTTATAAAAAAACACATCCGATTTTCAGCATCGAGCTACTACAAGGAGAAGTAATAGTCATATTGATAAATTGCTGGGCAAAAACAATGTGATTAGGAAAGATGACAAGGATATTGAATGTGTGATAGTTGAATATTATTCTAATCTGTTTACTGGGGAAAGAAATAGGAATATTGATAAATCACTTATACAATATAAATTTAAAAGTTTAATCTACTCTACGCTCTACATTCATCTTAGGTTCAATTACTCACAAGCTTCAAACCGTAAAAACTACCGTCAAACTCCTCTTTACTGACTTAGAGATGAACGGAAGTCGAGCTACAACCATTAGTTGGTAATTTTAAAAATTAATGAAAAAATAGGATGTCATAATTAGTTAATTTTTTTTGAGATAATTGACGAACTAAAAATAAGAAAATATAATATTGTAAGATTTTTTTAATATTTTAAAGGTTAAGAAAATTAGTTGTTTTTGAAAAATTAAAAATAAGTTTTAATATGATTCAATTATACTCTCAAAAACTTAAATATAGGGTAGTAACATACTTCAATATCATTCAATATTATCTTATTTGTAACGTCGTACAAAAACTCAAAATCAAGAAAAAAACATTACTGTAGTACGTAATATGCATAATAAATCATAACTTTAAAATTGATTTTGTAAAATTAAAGCAAGAAAGTAAAATTTATTTAGACCAAAACTTATTTATGGTATTGTTTTTTCGTAGATCGATTTCTTTTGACGTTCATTTTATGCATGATACGTATCTGATTTTAAAAAAAATTAATTCTTAAATTAACATCATTTATATATATATATATATATATATATATATATATATATATATATATATATATATATATATATATATATATATATATATATATATATAGAATCATACTCCCATGTAAACAGCCCTTATAGTATACAATG
>BSUD01000003.1:22305539-22347056 GCA_033239045.1 Fagopyrum esculentum
TTCACATAGCAGAGTTAACTTGTGGAGTCAATCGTTTTCCGTCATTGAGATGAGACTGAGCAACACTAAGAAGGAGGAAGTGTGTGAGGAGGATGATCTTCAGAAGATGAAAGACGAAACAAAGAACTTTGATCGAGAGACTTAAGATACCAACCAAGAGGAACACGAGTGCATGCTAGCTAGGGCTATAATATTTGGGAAGGTGCTCTTGAAAGACATCAAGGAAGAATAGTTAAGTCTATGAAAGGGAGTTATATGAAACAACAAGGCAAAGAAGATATAGTTACCTTATAAAGAAGAGGAAGCATGGAATGAAGAAAGAATTAACGGAGTTTAAGGTAAAGTACCCCGAGGAGGGTAGCCTTCATGAGAATGGTAACATGATAAGTGTAGTAGAATAATAAGTCGTTGACTTCAGAGAAGGTCAAATACAAGTTAAGCAGTAACAACTAAGAACGCACATGTGCGAGTTGTCTACTGTTGTGTGTAGAGGGGATGAGTAAACAAGATTATGGGCATGTAGAGAATCGACAACAAGAGCTTAAAAGTATTCGTGGTGGATCAATGTCAATGGTGAGTAGTGAGGAAGTATGCCAACTAAGTACAATTATCTTAATAAAGTAACATTGCATAGGATCAAAGCGAGTGAATGTATCAGACCTCCCGGGGAGTGATTGTAATGATCGTGTGTGGCTTTCTTAGGTCATGGGGTTGTCATAGGGAAGAATGACACGGATCACGGTAAAAGGGAAATGGAAGGACAAAGTGGAAGGTGAGCCTTCTATGGTTATTGTGCGTGAAGGGGATATATATATATATATATATATATATATATATATATATATATATATATATATATATATATATATATATATATATATATATATAAGGGAAGATATGATATGTTTGTTCCAAGGTTATGAATGTCATGTTTTTGCGAACAAAAGCTAAGTCAAGGTTATTTGGATTCGCATGGCGAAGCCATAGTGGCTATGACGTGAAACGAGAAATCTAGATAAGGGTGACGGTTTGAGCTTAGAGTTTATGATGTTAGTGGTTGGTGAAGTACTGAGTGGATCTTCCAGTATTTGTGGTGGTGAGAATTTCTTCTAGCATTTTCCATGGAGCATACAAGTACGGTTGTGAAGATTGTTCATGGAATACCAAGAGATGCTTAAGGTGACCAACAAGAGAGAGAGAAAACTAAAGTTTTGAAGTTGGATGTTGATTTGAGATGTACAAGAAGTACATGAAAGATTGAAACTAGAGTCTCTACAATCGGTTTGACGCTACATAAGAAAATGTAGTGTAAATTTCTACGCCTACTTGAAGAAGGGATGTTTACGGTGAAAGCTGATGTAGAATCCGAAGAGATCCTCCCATATGTTGGGATGTCATAGAAAGCTAAGAAGATTGTATCGAGTTGTTATAGGGTATGATCGAGTCTTGTAGTTAAGACCTTTGTGATTGAACACATGCGCGAGATCAAAAGATGTTAATATCGCCATTCCTTTGAAGTGAGAAGAGGGATTAAGCTGAAGTATTGCTTAACCAAGGCTTCAAGAGTGGGGAAATTAAAGCAAGTCTCTCGAGTTCTGTAGATGAAGGATCTTTGAAAGAGGAAGGTGCACATAGTAGCTACAGAAAGAGCAATACACGAGTTGAAGGACGTCACCCCAACAGATCGGGGTGGACCACTTGTCAAGTGTTAAGACCAAGTTGTGTCTATCATTACGATATGTGATGGATAGAGAAAAGATAGAACCCGAGATAGAACGGATTCCAATACATCAGAATGTGGAATTTTCCACCAAGGTCGAGCTTGATTTATTTCCGGTGTCAAAGGCGCCGTATAGGGTGGTGAAGATACGTCAGTCAAAGAAGCATTTGAACAACCAGTTGCAAGGACTTGTGGATAAAGGTTCATTAGAACCAATGCACTTCCATAGAAAATACCAGACGTAATATTGAACTCTTGATTTGAAGTTCATATTGGAATATATCTTAAACTCTTGATTTGAAGTTCATATTGGAATATATCTTAAACTCTTGATTTGAAGTTCATATTGCAATATATCTTAAACTCTTGATTTGATGTTGTTATGAGAACACCAAAATTGTTGTGAAAAAGACAAACAATTCTCTCCATTTGAACATCGATTACCGTGAGTCGAACAAGATAATGATGAAGGACAAATATTCCTTCCAACGAACAGAGGATCTACTCGACCGGTTGCAAGGTCAGTTGTCTCTTTTAAAATTGATTTAAGGTCTAATTATCACCAATAGAGAATTCAAGACTAAGATATTGCAAATATGGCATTCCGGACAAACCATGGTCACTATAAGTTGTAGTGATTCCATATGGGCTTACTAATGCCCCGAATAAGATACTTTGGTCTACTCTCGAAGAAGAGAAAAGTTGTATAACAAGTTGTTTCGGGATGACAACCCCGAAGGATGTGAAAGAAGTTGCAAGCTTTCTTGGATGTGCCGGTCATTCCCGGATTTGGGGAGAGATCCTCCTAGTAACAACAACAATGGCTAACCTACTTTGGAAGACAAAGGAGTTTTGAAAATGAATAAGTAGGCTGTGTTTACAGATTGATGTTGCCACCAAGAGTGGAGAGTGTTTTTTTTTTATGTGTCTATCGTACCAGTCATGAGAGTACATACATGACTCGAGACATGTTGTCAGTCATGAGGATCTAGTGGCAAACGAGGAACCGATGAGGCTAACTAGGAGACGGGGGGTAGTATCTTTAGGTGAGTTTTACTCGGATCTAGTAGCATCGATAGAATCGTTGGGTTAGACCTAGTTATTTCCTTGATTAGTTATGTGCATGTGTGATGTTATGTGTAGTTGTGTCTCGTGCGGGAATGTGCTATATAACCTGACATATTTTGCGATGCAAGCTAGAGTAGTTTGTATATTTAGATTAGAAGGTTTCAGTCTTCTTAGCGTGAGAGTTCATATCTCGGCCTTAGGGGGCCGAGAAGTTCGACTTATAGCTAGTTTCGGGACGAAACTTGTTTTTAGGGGGATCTGATGTAACGCCCCAATTCTATGCGCGTTTGCGATATTGTTTTTGGCGGCTTTTATCAATATTTTATTAGCTTGAATATTTTTACGAGTATTTTATGTCATAATTTAATCTTACACGAGTAATTTACAAATATTTGATTTAAATATTTTTCGGCAAAATATTATTTTCGGAAGAGTAAGGAATATTTTATGTTCCAAAAGCCATGTTCGGTTAGTTGCGATCGAGTTTATGTTATGTTATTATTCTTCTTCCCATTTTTTTTAGTCTTTTATTTTCTCTTTCTTTCTTTCCCTGTCTTGTCTCACTCAAAGATTTGCCTTGACCTCATGTGATGCATTGGCCAGCCTATGCCTTGCTGATCCTACCTCTGCACATTGCCCTCTCTCACGCAACCTTACATGATGCCCAACCTTGCTTCTCCTTCTCCCATCTTTTCTGATCTGTGGCACCCCATCCCTCTTCAATCTTCACCCTCTTCACAACTCTCTCCCTCACTCTCCCCTTGCTGCACCAGGTGAGCCATGCCGCCTTACCGGAGAAGCCAGCCGTTCCTCTCCCTTGTGCACCCGTTGGCAGCCAGTGGAGGAAGCTATCGGACCCTTCTCTAGACCTGCGTCCTCCTTCCCCTTCTGTCTCCTTCGACCTAGCCCTAGCCCCAGCCCCTCTTTCTCCCTTTCGTTTCCCAGCGGTGAAGATGCTTCCCTTCTCTCCGTCCCTCCTAGCAGCTGTGCAACCGCCGGAGGAAGAGAAGCCACCGGAGCCACCAACTAGCTGAGATTTTGTCGCCTTCTTCTCTCCCATTCTTCTATGTTCCCACTGCCGCCAAGGAGCAGCCATCGCCACCGGAGTCTGGGCCGCATCTAGCCGGAGAGGAGCCGCCGCGTCTCTCCCTTGCTTCGCCGCCTCGCTTCGCCAGACCCTGCCTTCCCGCCGCCGGCTGCTTCCTCCTTCCCCTGCGTGTGACAATGTAGGGTTTAAAAACCCTTTTTGTTTTTAAAAATCGGGCCCCATTTGTAACTTAATTGCAATTTGTACCCTCATTTGCTTATTATTACAGTTTTGTACTTTAAGTTTTTGGATTGTTACTTTTATGTCCTGCTGGAATTATTTACAGATTTTGGCCCAAAGTTTTATTTACGGAATATATCCCAAGTTTATGGAACTTCATGAGTTGCCCGGAAAATATTTTTACGGACTTTCAACCAAAGCTTTATAACGGGTTTTATTCTTATAGTTTATATTTGTTATATATTATGACCCATGTGTATGTAATTGTATAATTTGTCCCGGAAAATAATTAAGCGGATTTTAACCTTGGTTTTGAAAACGAGTTTTACCTTAGATTTTATATAAGTTATTTATTCCGTTCAAATTTAGCTTATAAGCTAAATTTGTTTAGTTTGGTGCTAGGTTCGGAAGCGCCACGATAAAGGCCTAACGAGTCCAAGTCGACATCCGTTGAACGACTTCCGTCTTTTGACGTCGTGTGAGTATTCTTTCCCCTCGATCTAGTTATGTTAAGTTTTAGTATCATGCTAGGATGGATCTAGCATAACTTAGAGATAATACCAAGTAGTGGTTATGGACCTTAGGTGAGTTTCGAGGATTTGATATTGTTTTATGGATTGATGTTGATTCTAAGCTTGAAGTGTTGGTTATCTTGTGAGGTTGTTATAAGGATTTAAGTTATATGGTTGATCTTTGAGCGTTTTGAGGCTAGAGGTGGGGTTGTATGATCTTGTGGATTTTGGAGTTAGGTTTGGCTTATCCTAGTTGCGTTGTGAGTTATGATCTTGCGAGATCTAAGGGTTTAGAAGTCTTAGGACTTCTAGCTTGTGTTGAGTATGATGTGAGCATGAGGGATTCTAGGATGCGGTACTAGAATTGAGAGTCAAATGGTCTTGCGTAGATCATTTGTATAGAAGTCTAAGACTTCTATTGTGAGTGGGTTGTTGTTGATATAGTTATCTTCTTGTGAGCAGGTTATGGGCTTCCTCTTCTAAGGAAGCGAGAGTGTTGTGAGTTGAGTGTGGTGACGAGGTAAGTCTCCGGACTTACTTAGCTCGTATTCCTTGTATTAGCATTGATGTGTGTTTGGTGGTGTGTGTTTATTCTTTAGTGTTTATAACAACTAAACCGGAAATAGGACCACCGACCTTTATATTATTTTGGCCCAAGTGTATGACAACGGGCGGTGACATCATCTGCCTAGCTCTTGCGAGAGTCTAGGAGGTTCTTGGCGACTAGCCCGTGCTGGTTAGACGGTCGGAGGCATCCGTACCGTTCCATGCCGGTAAGTAGGGACCGAGGCGGGACCACGGTGGTCTCGTGTCACAAACCTAAGTTGAATTAGAACGGGATACGACCTAATAATAACAAAGATAATAAACCGGATTGATGTGCTTTTATGTACGTTGTATGTTTGTGATGAGATTACTTGTGTTTGTGCCTTTCACCTTGTTTCTAATGCTTCGAATATTAGCTAACGGTTTTATACCGATTGTTGTAGATTGCCTTGTAGGTTAGGAATGCGGCCGAGAGATCCGGAAGAGTGGGCAGCCGGGGTTCCGTACATTTTAGGATGGGTTGGTTGGAGTCGAGTTTGAGTAGTGTTTTTATTGTATGTTGGATGGCGTTTAGTCTTTGGGGTTGTATCTTCGGCCGAAGTCCTTTGTTGGATTCTTTCGGGTTTTTCTTTTCATTGCATATAAATGTATTTCTGTTTTGGCCTTTATTTGTGCCATGTTGCAAGATCCGGTGAAATTGTTGTCAGGCTAAGGGTCGGGACCCATTGTGAGGTCCCAACCCGTACCATCCCGAGTCCCGCGGATTCGGGGTGTTACAAGCTGAAGCTGAAGCTGAAGCTGAAATCAGTAGCTGATATTTTTCTAATAAGCTTGTTTAGCGTTTGGGAAGTACGAGCTGATAGTAGCTGATGTAAACGTAAAATTACCGAAAAGGGCTTTATTTGTATTTTGTAGTTGTTATTTATTATGGTGATATAGATAATAATTTAAGTGATGTTATATTTTAATGGATAATATGAAATAATAATTATTTCAAATATATTTTAATGGATATTATGGAATTATATTTTGTGAAATATAATTGGTATAAATTTGGGAGAACCCCCTATAAACAATATTTAATATTTAAAATTTAAAAAATTAAAATTAAAATATTCGCTAAAAAAAACTATTATTGAATATTTATGAAACGAATTAATAATCCCAACAAGAAATTTATTGGAGACAACAGTCGTCAGTTTGCTTCTCTCTCTCAACACCCGAACACGACCCGCCAGAAGGAGAGGCGAAGCAGCATAATTGGAGACCGAACACAACACTCGTCATTTTTTCTACTTCCTTCGTCTCTGACTTCGTCGCCTGACGATGAGCAACAACAAAGAAGTAGCAGGTAAGAGATCTCCACTGCCTATTAATTTGTAGATTTCGATAAGCTTGAACATTTGGGGTTTTAGGGTTTTCGGTTTTTATGAACGTAGTTCATCTGATTTCGTCAGCTAGATTATATAACATATGGGGTTTTAGGGGTTTCGATTATACACGAACATATTAATTGTAGAATTTCGCAGGTAAGAGATCTCCACTATTCTCCTCCGTTTTTTGCATCTCCAGATTCCATTTTCACCATTGTAGGGTGTATTGATTATATTTAACATATAGCTAACAATTAATTGATAGATAGCTTTGATAGATACAAATGAACATAGTTAGGACCTTGATTTATGTGTTTTGCTTGTTAGACAGATTTCACAGTAGACCCCTTCATGCTGTTGTGGTACTTAGAATTTTGTGACACATTTGACAGTATTCAATTGTGCTTCTTCTTGATTTTTTTGCACTTAGGATTTTGTGAGATATTTGACAGTATTCATCTAGTTGTTGTTGTGCTTCTTGTTGTTGTGAAAGATTTACCATTCATGGATGTTAATCCAGAGTTGTGCTTCTTGATGTTTTGATTCTCTTATACAATAGCATATCTAATTTTAATTTTGTTGTGTAACATGAGTACCATCTCTAATTTTTTGAGTATTGTGAAATTATAAAGTGATTGGTATGGTTGTAGAGTAGAAGTATAATTGGACTGAGGAGTCAACTAGGACGTTCTTGAGGATTTGCGTTATATCAAAAAGTCCACGGGGTGGATCAACCCTTCAGTTGGGTAGAAATTTCTTCTGTCCTAGAGAATCAGATAGGTAGGAAATGTCCTCCTACAAAGCTAAAAAACAAGTTTGATCACATGAAAAAACTTTACAAACTATGGAAAGATTTGAGGCACGGTGAGACTGGTATTGGATGGGACCCTGTCAAAGGTCGAATAACAGCCGATGATGCTTGGTGGAAAAAAAAGATAAAGGTATTACAATTGATGTTGTACTGATTTTTTACGTAAACTATATGTACTGCAAAATCAATTCCTTAATTCTTTTGTTACATGTTGTAGGAAAAAGAGGATTACAAACAATTCAGAAAGAGAGGTGTGGCAGCTGACTTGGAAGACTTATGGGAGCAAGTTTTCAGTGGGATTGTAGCAACGGGACAACATTGTGTGACCCCATCTATGGACCCTTGTTTTGTTATACAAGGCGGGGAGACTCATAAAAACGATGAGGGTGCTGAGGAATTTGCAAATGATGAAGGTGAAAATAGTGACAGCGAGTTTGGTAACTTAAATACAATCGACTTCAATGCTCCCGATGACGAGCTTTTGAGGGACATACAAGAGCAAATAACTTCACCAAACCCTTCTACAAACACCAAGAAATGTGCTAAAGCTGCTTCGAAGTCAGGAAGGTCCACACCATCTACAGTTGGCTCAAAACGTCGTAAGAAGGGGTCTACTAGTGCGCAACTGTATAGCGATCACCTTGTAAAAGTGGAGCAGACCAGCCAGAAAATGCTGACACTGTTTGAGGCAGAAGCTGCTACATCTGCAGCACCTCAAGAAAAATGTACATTTCAACATGTCATGGAAATACTCGAAGAGATGGTTAAGGAGGAGCTTGTCGAGCAAGATTCTATGTTGTGGTGCTTTACTACTGCTCAATTGATGAATGAGTCATTTAGGAAGATGTTCATCAACATTCCACGTCATGCTGCGAGGCTAGCCTTTCTTAAATATCAATATGTTGAAATCAAGGGTGTCAGTCCATGATGGGGCATTGTGTTGAGTGTTTTTCCCAATTGAACCTTGCTAGTTTATGTTTGTTTTTCCCAATTGAATTGTACTCTTCAGTGTTGAGTGTTTTTTCCCATTTTAACTATTAAGAAGGTATTATGGTTTGATTGTAACGAACGTTTGTGTTGGTTTGATCATGATCATGTAGCTAATTTGATGGAAGCATGCTTTCTTTGCTTATAACATGGTTATTTTTGCAATCATTTTATTTTGTGTAGTTGTTATGGTCCATCCTGAATGATCTCCTCATGTTCAATTGATTGCAGAAGCGAAGAAAAAGCTCAGAAGACGCCAAAAACAAATGATGTTTGCAAACTTATGGCTGAAGATGAACAGTTCACTGTCGTCCATGCATTACTTCAGTCACATACACAAAGAACCATGTTATAATTCAGAATTTACAGGTTACAAATGGATGAGGCAAGTGATAGATGCAAACTCCGGTGTTAGATGTATGAGAGCCTTTAGGATGGAGCCAAAAGTTCTACAACGTTTATGTGACGAATTGCAGACAAATTACGGTCTAAAACAAGGGCGTGACATGACTGTGTTGGAGAAGGTGGGTATTTTGTTGTACACATTAGCTTTGGGGATATCAAATCGAGACGTTTGTGAGAGATTTCAACGATCCGGGGAAACAATCAGTCGAACAATACACGAGGTTCTAGATGCAATCACAGGAAGGTCAGGGGGTACTCAGGACTTGCAAGGGATCTTCTACGACCGCGTGACCCAACGTTTTCAAGCACACCTACACAAATTTTGGAAAATGACAAGTACAGTTTCTTTGAGGTGTGGACTACAACTTCTAATAATATGTACAATAGAATAGTTAGGGCTATAAGATTCATTAGTTTAACCCCAATATGGTGATATGTGAACGTAATTACAGGGGTGCATAGGATGCATAGACGGAACACACATTGATGCAACGATCCCTGCAAAAGAGCAGTTGCCATATAGAGGAAGGAAGGGCACGTGTACCTTTAACGTGATGGCTGTGTGCGACCTTGATATGTACTTTACATTTGTTTCTGCCGGATGGGAGGGTTCAGCTCATGATGCCCGTGTTCTTGATCATGCTCTTAAAACAAAATCATTCAACTTTCCCCATCCACCTGAAGGTATGACCATTCAACTTGGTTATAGTTTTTAAATACACTTAGATAAAATGTATGTGATACCGCTGCTTCTAATTTAATGTAGGAAATAACTATTTGGTCGATAAAGGCTATCCAGACAAAAAAGGATACATGGTACCGTACTCTAAGGTCAAGTATCACCAATCCCAATTTGAAGGCGTTGCTCCTAAGAACTACAAAGAGGGATTTAATAGGGTTCATTCCGGCATTCGTAGTGCAATTGAACGTGCGTTTGGTGTTTTGAAGAAAAGATGGAAGATATTAACGGTGATTCCTAGCTACAACATCGAGACACAAATTGACATTATATTGGCATGCTTCGCACTTCATAATTTTTGTCTGCTGCATAAGGAGAATGACGAGTACTTTGACACACTAGAGTCAAACCCTGCAGTTTACGAAGGACTATTTAATAGGGTTACAAGAGAAGAAGGTGATGATGCAAGTGTTGGAGGGATGGGTGGTGTTAGAGATGATATTGCACAAAGATTGTGGGAGAGTACCTATTTTTGATATATCGATTGTGTGATGGTATATGATTCACAACGATTAGGGTTGGTCTTAATATTTTGGTGCAAACTATTGTTGACACAATTATATTTTGGTTCAGCTCCTAGACGAATGCCATATGTTTAGCTTATATTTTGGTTCAGCACTGGTGAAGCTTTCTGTCTATTATTATGTTTTGTGTGACAGCAAGCCTTAACAAGCTTACCTCTGAATTTTTATTACCAAGCTTTCTCTCTGTATTGCTTTACTTTATGCAGACAGTAGCTTTCCTCTGAATTTTTATCAGCAAGCCTTAACAAGCTTTGTGTCTGTTTATTAAGTTTTGTGTGAAACAATTATATATTGGTTCAACTAAGTCATCTCAAACAGCAAGCCTTAACAAGCGGTCACTACCTCACCTGCCTTGGATATATCTGCAGGAACCTCATTACAAGTTCATGTGTAGATTGTTTGGGATCGAAACAGCCAACCAAGTATCCTTATTTTGGTCCATCCGATCTAGTGGTTCATTTACAGTAAATGACCATTTCCATCCATATTTCCCTTTTATATATGTTGCAGAAAGTTGGATCATTGCCATATTGCTATCCGTTTATTATGTTTTTGTTTGACAGCTAGCCTAACTTATCTCGATTTTTGCCATTCTACTCTGTGTAGGTAGTAACAACTTCAGTGGGAAGGTTCCTGATTTTTTCATCTCCAGTTGGAAGAAGCTTCAAAAATTGTAAGTCTCTACAGCCAACCAATTAAGGCTTCTGCAGGGATATACAAGGTAGTGGGAAGGTTCCTGATCGAAACAACCAACTAAGGCTTCAAAAATTGTGGTTCAGCTATTGTGGTTCATTTTGATTCGCTATGACAACATGCCTTAACTCCCTCAAACTGTTTACATCTGACTGTACATGTGTATGCAAAAGAGCAGCAGGGCATAGCTCTTCTCAGCAATTTTATGTGTAAGATTTTTTTTTTAACATTCAACTAGTCTTGATGAGCTATCTGTACCTTGGCAGCCAGCACTTTCACTTGACATTGCAATAGTCTTCTCAGCAATTCACTACGTTTAGCCACAATCAACTGCAGTACTTCCATCTTTTGCTTTCAGCTGGCAATCTGCACCTAAAGACAGAAGCATGCAGATATCTAAGAAGTCAAGTTTCTGTTTTGCTCATTACAACCTACATAAGTCAAGTCAAGTTTCTGTTTCAGCTGGCAATCTACACCTAAATATCAGGTTATGACTGGGCAATCACCAAAATATCGTGATAAGTCAAGTTTCTGTTTCTGTTTCAGCTGACAATCTGCACCTAAATATCAGCATCCATTGTTTTGCTCATTACAACCTACATAAGTCAAGTTTCTGTTTCCTAAGAATTCTTGATAGCTGTAAAGGTTAGAAAACATGAGAACATAACGCTTAATGACTAGAGGTGAGATAAATTATGACAGCTGTTTCCTAAGGTTAAAAAACATGAGAACATAAGTCAAGTTTCTGTTTCCTAAATATCAGCATCCATTCTTGATAGTTGTTTCCTAAGAATTCTTGATAGCTGACAATCTGCACCTAAATATCAGCATCCATTATTTTTTTTGTTTCACCAAACCTACATGAGGATATCTATGAAGCCAAAGTATGCCCACAAGTCTCATAATCTGATATTTTTTTGCATTCTCCCTTATGCTGTGTAACCTATTGACAGTAATTTTCTCGTGTTAATGCCCAGATGTCTCATTTACAGGTTTATGCAGTTGGTTTTAGGTAGCTCAGAAGCTGGCTGTTGTAACTCAGCAGGTTTATATGTAAAAATGTATGCCCAGAAGTCTCATTACAAATTATTAAGTTGGTTTGAACTGTGATGTGAAACATAACGCTTAAAGACTAGAGGTGAGATAAATTATGACAGTCAAAGACAGTGGAATTGATAGTTCAGTTAAGAGTTGGCACATTAATTGGTTCCAACTGTGTCAGCAATGACAACACATTATTTGTATAAAGTGACTTCGTTTTAGTATTCATACTTGCTTGCACATTAGTTGACATGAGATGGAGTATTGAATGCACATGTAGTACTCAGATGCACATTATTTGTATAAAGTAAATTGGTTTTTGATGTTTACTTGTCAATGACATACTTGCTCGCACGTTAGTTGACATGAGATGGAGTATTGAATGCACATGTACTCACTAATAGGAACAACTTATATATAATAAATGGGAAACCACTATAAATTGTGAAATCCTTGATTGTACTCAATCACATAAAACAGAATGGATTCCCCAGCTAACTTCAAATGGAATGACCAAAACTCAATAGTCTTGTTGGAGATTTGTGCAGAAGCCGATTCTAGGGAGACTGAGTTTGAGAGGGGTTCTTATAATTGGCTAACAGTTGCTGCTGAATTTGGTAGGAGAAGTGGAACAAATGTTCCACCGGTGAGACTACGTAATAGGTTGTCTTTGCTGAAAAAAGAGTTCGGAATTTGGAGAAGAATCCTCAATGCTTCCGGGGCTGCTCGTGACCCTGAGACAGGAGAGGTCACAATCCCGGATTCTTGGTTTACTAATAACAAGACGGTTAGTTGTTTTTCACTTCCTATAACATTACGTTCTTCGTATTATATTTCAAACAACATATATGTATGTGTATAATGTAGGACTTTCCATGTTGTGAAATTTTCCGCCGGAAACAAATGAATGTCAACGTGGAGAAGTGGTGTGCGGAAGTGTTTCTTTAGTATCAATATCGTTGGCTATTACGCATTTATTTGTTCTTCGTTATCCATGTAGTTTGAGGGCTTTTGCGTGTTGTGAGGTTTGTCAGCTACCCCTTGTTTACAAGGGTTGTGGTTGATTGAAGGTGTTTCCAAAAGGGCATGTAATTAGCCGGGTTTTGGTACTTATGATGTGTTTGTGGTACTTAGGATGTGTTCAAGGTACTTATCATCATGTGTTTAATTTAAATATTTTTAAGTGATTTAAATAAGTGTTTGTATCAATTTCGATAGTTTTAAATAGCAAACATCTGTAACACAAACATACACGATGTTCAATGATACCTTGGTCTTAGTTCGAACAAGCCGCAAAGAAACATATGATGTTAAAATTACAGATACGATGTTCAACTAGCGCTGTCTTAATCCTAAAACATAATATCATGAACAACACACAATACAAGCATAAGAGAAGCAACCAATAGGTATTTGTAGAGACGTCTTGCGGATAGTGCGTGTTTTGTACCAATGATCTTGCATTGGTCAAGTTCAACAGAAAGACGAATGTTGGACACTTGTAGTGCAGTCTGGTGCTCGATCAAGCGGTTGATTTCTCCATTGCTTTGTTGGCTTGCCTCGTCTGCAAGTCGAATCTGTCGATGAGCTGTGTCGAGGTCATCTTGCACTCTTGCTAGTCGGTCCCTCAGATCACGTGCTATCTCTTGTATAGTTCTCACCTCTGGATTGGCAGAATGCTCGTCTATCAACTCGTTATTGGTTATTTCAAGTAAATCCTTCAATGACAAAGGACAATAGTAAGCATCACATAAGTAATAAATCATAAGAAAATGTATTAATGTTATATTCATAAGTGAACTATATGAAAATAGTTAAAAGATTTATTCTGCGTTCCAATTTCTATATATATATATTTCTCTGTTGAGTAGACAGCAGAAAGATTGCATCTCTGTGCTCTATTAACAATGAAGTCAAATTTCAGTCAAGTGAGTGTTCTGACTTTTATTTGGGTTTGTTATACAGAGAGAGATTCAAAGAGAGGGGGACAAGAAAACAAATATATATACACGATATTCCGGGTCTGTGGATACTAATAGTAGATGAGCTCTCGGAACCCCAACCCCAAGATGCGTAGTAGCCATCAAATACGTGGTCGTTGTTGTCGAAATCCATGTCCTCTGTTGCAAAATATTAAACAGGTTGGGCAAATTACAGTTCACAACATTTTCATAACTGCATTAAAAAATCTAGCAAGGTTGATTATCAATTTCATAAACTGTAATCTATCCAACTATAAACTACTGCAATTTATCCAACAATCAAGTGGAGCATATGACAGTTCTAAAGTGAATTTTAAAATGTTAAGCACATCACATATTTCTAACCAATTGTAAACAATAATCTCATAAGCAAGCATAATCAACAATCAAGTACTGTATAATCACTCAATTAACATTGGTATCTACACTAAATTAAACTCAGAAGTAAGCATAATCATCATGTCACAATTGTATATGCAGTTGGGCATTGCAAAGTTCATGTAGATTTTCCAATTTAAAGATACCAATGTTAAAATGCTATGCACAACAAATATACTTACTCCAACAAATTTTAAGAAATTAAACTCAAAAGCAAGCATAAAATCAACTTTTTAACTAATGTGTAACACCAAGTATGTATGTAAGAACATCGCTTCAGCTGTTAAGACCAATGTATGTGTGTAATGTTCTTCAATGGTCATTTTCTTAACTACTGTGTAACACCAAGCAAACTGCATATACAGGTCACAAATGTATATGTCTAGTTTCCTCATTTTAAATGAGGGAAATGGTCATTTGTAATGAGGATAGTGACACAATCAGAAGAGTTGAAAAATGGTCATGAACCATAGTTGCAAGACAGAGAAACAACAATCACACATGAACCATAGTTGTAAGACAGAGAATCACTTGTTAATGAACATTGGATTCACAGGTCTCCAACCACCTACACTAATTTATCATGAGTTCGACTCATGATAAATTCTTGCTGTATAAAAAATCAACAATCACAGTCACACATGAACCATAGTTGCAAGACTGAAATTCAACAAGATTTACAGTGGGGCATTGTAAACAAAATCTGTGCTTCACATGTGTCAACAATGGGGCATTGTAATTGATCGACATACAACAATGAAATTCAACAAGATTCACAGTAGCCACACACAGTCTCAATAAATTCGGAGTTCAAGAGAATCGTAAATATTCAGGATTCATAGAGAATACTCGAAGAGAATCAACAAAACTCATCAATTAGAGTATTAGAGTTTACTTAGAAAATGAGAAACAGGGAAAATCGAAGATGCGATAAGTGAAAAATGTAGGGAATCGAAGAAGAAATACAGAAGAGGATAGAAGATTACCTTCGTTTTTTGGGGACAAGCAAGATGGTTTTCTTCTGCAAACAAGTTTGGGAGGCGCAGCTGAAGGCGCAGCTGAAGGAAAATCGAAGATGAGATAAGTGAAAAATGTAGGGAATCGAAGAAGAAATACACGAAGAGGATAGAAGATTACCTTCGTTTTTTGGCCAATCGCAAGATGGTTTCCTTCTGCAAACAAGAGTTTAACGAAAGATAGGAGGAAGAGGAAGAACGAGATAAATCTCAGTCATCAGCCAGGGGCATTTGGAGAATCAATAAATTCATCCGCTCCATCAGCTCCCATAAGCTTACCCTGGGGAGCTGATGGAAAGCCCTAAAATTTCAGTTGTCATCAGCTACCTTCAGCTGCTTAAGCTTCCTTCAGCTGCGCCTCCCAAACGCCCTGCAACTTTGCACAGTATAAAGCATCAGCTAGTATAAGCTTCAATAAGCTTCCTTCAGCTGGTGCCAAACGGGACCATACGCATCTAATTTTAAAAAAAAAATCAATTTGATTTTTTGGCTTTCATTTTATAAGTGACATGTATGTGATTTTAAAAAATCAATTCTTGAAAGTTAATTTGACATCATTTTTATTTATTTTAAAAATAACCTGATATCCAAATTATATACATAACTAATTTAACATCATTTTTATTTATTTTAAAAAATCAACTCATACAAACAAGAAACCCTGATTCCGAGAATTCCATCTTCCTTAATTCATTTGGTCTGGAAAAAAAAAAAAATTCCCGCTTGGAATCTTAACGGCTCGAATTTAACTGAATCAATACGCGTTTTGCCGTTGTAAAATTAGGGCTAAGAACTCAAATTTGATCACCCAAGAACTCAAATTTCCCGCTTACCTTCATTCATTCTGTAACTCTGTTCTAAGGAAACTCAACGGCTTGATTTTGTACGCGTTTTGCCCTTGTAAAATTAGGCCTGTCATCTGATCTCAAGCAAGAACTCAAATTTGATCACCCAAACTTGCACCGCAGAATCGCTCGACTCTTGAGCAGCCATGCCAACCCAACTGCTCGAATTTAGCTTTCGACGAAGAGAAGAGCTTGTTCCGACTGAACAAGGATGCGGCCATCTGGTGGTTGCGTCGCTAGTCACCGGCGCTTCATCCGCCATTGATTACCTAACAGTCCCCTGCTTTGAATCAACCCCTTTTCTCAGCTATGATGATTACCGCCATCACGTCTACCACCGCTTCATGGACCACCTAAACCACCTCCCTCAGAGAGACGTTGCCAGGATCGCTCGCAGTTTCATCTCCCAAGTCATCGACCCGGCAAACACCGCTCACCGTTGCTCTGGCCGCGGTTTCACATCTGTGCACTTTGTCGAGTTTCGGTTTCCCCATACTGCTTCTGATTCTTCTTCTGCGCTCGATAGGGCTATGTTGGAGTCGTTTGAGGAGGTTGTGCCAAGGACAAGACGCGCAGCACGCTTACCACTTTTTGATCTGATCATTACGAGGACAGAGAATATGATTCTTCAGGGTGTTGAGAGGTTTGAGGCTGACTGGACTCGTCCCGACTGTTGTATCTGCATTGACAGCATAGAGCGGCAAGCTAGGTCGCTCACGCTTCCCTGTTCCCACGTTTTCCACGAGTCCTGCATTATGCGCTGGTTTGACACCAACCACGTTTGTCCGTTGTGTCGATACGAGATGCCAGTCGAGTCTTCTTGGCTCACCCTCAGTTAGATATATGTACTGTGCTATTGCTGTTAGCGAGTTAGGAATCAGCCGAGTCTTCTTGACTCACTCTCATTTAGATAGATGTACTGTACTATTCCTGTTCCTCAGTTAGGAACACTCTCATTTTGCTATATGTACTGTACTATTCCTGTTAGCTAGTTAGGAAGTACTCTGTTGTTGTCCTAAATTTTGTTCTGCGGTATACATAATTCTGATTTCAGTTTTGACAGCAAATGGCTACAACTGATCAGTTTTGATAGCAACTGACTGCAGTCACTTTTGACAGCAACTGGATACAACAACAATAACACATTTTTCAATTTTTCCAGTTTTGGCAGCAACTAATCTACAATTTGTTTAAGCTTTCAGCTTGAGAATGAATATATTGCCACTGTTGAACTCTCTATTTCAGGATAGACAAAATATTTTAGGATAGAGAAACAAATGTGATGAGGTTGTGCAACCAAGCTTTACTGCCACTTGTTTATATTTGAAGCTAATATGATGCGGTATATATAAACCAATTCTCTCACCCCTATACACATGTTACTTTCAGATTTAGCCAACTATGTTATATAAGCAAACACCACATCCTTCCCAGTTGGCAAGAAACAAAAATCAAATCCATTTAGATATATGATGTGCCTGCACAATACTATTTTCAGATTTCACAACAAAACTGGGCAAATTCAGCAAACGGAGCAAATAAAATCCTATCAAAAAATAGCTATCTGTTTTGACCAAAAAAACTGCTGTCAATTGAGTTTTGACAGTTCTGAACATGCCCAAAATGAAACTGTAAGAGTATAATAACAAAGATGAACAAAAGACTTCAAGAAACAGCATATATTTCATATCCCCAAGACTTGGAATTCATTCAATCATTACATTATAAAGTGTTTACTACATAAAAATTTCCCAAACATCGGTACAACCGATAAAAGTCAGTTTGTGGACATACTAAATAGCTCCACAATATAAAAACCATAACTGCTCCAAAAAGTGCATTCCAATACACAACTATCATGTGAAATTTAAGTCAATATCCAGAGCAAGAACGAGAATTATAATAACAAAGATGCCTGCATAAATAACAACCCTCTGCTCCTTTATCACGGACAGTGCAACAATATGCTTTAACACGTATTACACAATAGCTCGACGACACCGCAGATAGCTTGTCGACTAGGAATGTATTGGAAGCCAAATGGTTCATTTCTTCCTCCCCAGCCCTTAAGATTCGTTCGTTGAGAGCGTATACTAGTGGTTTTTGACGCTTGTTAATAGCTACAAGGCGCAATCCATGATAAATTCAAAACAGTCTTCAAACAGATGGTTGGTGTGGGCTGAATCAATGGAGTCTGTACAACATCTCTCTTTTGGTGGGGTCCGTGAAAGGGTCTGCAAAACATACCAATTAGGGACAAATTACACCAGGTTAGGATAGATGTAACTTGTAAAAAACTTAAATTACAGTTATTAATCAATGCAAATTAGAAAAAAAGAATGTACCTAGGGAGACGGCGTAAGAACCGCGAGCCAATAGCTTCTTCATGTCGTTGATGTTCTTCAAACTCCCAAACTGTCTAGTTCATACATTGACCACTTTCTTCTACTGCACGAATCTGGGGTGAGTTTTGATTTGCTAGGTTGCTTTAGAAAAATCACACACAATAATGTAATTTTAACATCATTAAGCAAAACAAAGTTGATGAACACACTAGCTGTCATAGAAAAAAAAAATTGTTGCCTACTTTTGCCTAAATTGGATGTGTCTTATAAAAATTGTAATTAAACACACTAACTGTCATAGAGAACTAATTAATGCAATGCTGTCATAGAAATGAATATTGTAACAGCTAGTGTGTTTCCATGAACCAAAATCTGTCATAACTATGTTTGTAGAAATACAAATAACCAAAACTGTCATAAATAAACATAAAGCCCAAATTTGTAATATAATTAACCAAAGAAGCTAAGGAAATACAAAAGAGATAAGATGTGTAGAACATAGGATTCATAGAATATATAGTTGGCATAACCATCATTGCTGGATAACTGTATGTACTGTCATATAAACTCAAAAACAAACAGTCAATAACAGATACAAAGAGATGAGATTCATGGTTAATTGTCTGCACTATCATATAAATCTCTATGCTTCCTCTATAACATAAACATTGAATTCTTAACCTACTCAAAAATAAACATTCAACCGATAGTAGCCTGCACTGTAAGAGAATTGTCTACGCTGTCATATAGAGGCAATAGTGAAAGAGATGAATCTCAAAAAGAATAAACCCTAAGTATGAATCGAAAAATCATCATTGACTTTGGAAGATCCAAAGTTTCTGTCGAACAAACCCTATCACACATGTGAAAATTGCAAAGAACGAGGAAGAACAGAGAGGGAGATGCGTACCTCTTTGCCGGCGGATGGGGATAGAGTCGAGCTTCCAAATTTTTCACACAGGGGAATGTTTATTGTTTAATAACATTCCCTCCGTTTCATAGTCCATTTATAATTTTTCACACAGGAAGTATTAAAATAAAAACTAAAAAAAATTAGTATTATTATTCTTCACAAAAAAACAAAAGGAAGTAATAGGGTTTTTAAAAGACCAAAATGTCCTTGTATTTTTCAAACCAACAAGTTATCTGATGTGAGTCCCTTCAAATTTAACGTGATTCTTTCAATTTTTCGGTCATTAATGACTTTGAGAGGATTCTTATTCAGTTATGCAAATCTCCATCTTCACGATCAATTGTTGGCTCGAGGGTGAGGCTTCAAGCTTTGAAGAGTTCTGGTTTCCATTTGAAAGCGTGTGAAAGGCTCTGGGTGAGAGGCTTCATGCATCCAAGGGCTCTGTTTTGGACGCTTGAGGAGAACATCGTTCAAAATAGTGGGAATTGTTTCTAGGGTTGTGTTGTATGCTTCTACAATTTCAAGGTATCTCGTTACTTTATTTGCAACATCTTTCCTTTCACTCTGTTGTAACACCCCGAATCCGCGGGACTCGGGATGCTACGGGTTGAGACCTCACAATGGGTCCCGACCCTTAGCCTGACAACAATTTCACCGGATCTTTCAACATGGCACAAATAAAGGCAAAACCAAAATTCCTTTTAATGCAAATGATAAGAAACCCGAAGGAAAACAACAAAAGACTTCAGCCGATAATCAACACCAAAGATCAAAACGCCATACACACGGCATACCAACGTAATAAACGAAGAATAAAACACAACCCGACTCCAACCAAAACCCACTCCTAAAATGTACGGAACCCCGGCTGCCCACTCTTCCGGATCTCTCGGCCGCTTTCCTAACCTGCAAGGCAATCTACAACAATCGGTATAAAACCGTTAGCTAATATTCGAAGCATTAGAATCAAGGTGAAAGGCACAAACACAAGTAAATAAACATAACACACAATGTAGACCAAATCACACAAGTCCGGTTTATTATCTTTTTATTATTAAGTCGTATCCCGTTCTAATTCAACTTCTTTTGTGACACGAGAATCCTCCGAAACTCGCCTCGGTCCCTTCTTCCGGCAATGGAACGGTCGGATGTCTCCGACCGTCTAACCAGCACGGGCCAGTCGCCGAGATCCCCCTAGCTCTCACGGGGAGCCAGGCAGTGATGTCACCGCCCGTTATCATACACTTGGGCCAAATAATATAAAGGTCGGTAATCCTATTTCCGGTTTAGTTGTTATAAACAGTAAAATAGTAAACACACACCACCCAACACACAATAATGCTAATACAAAGAATACGAGCTAAGTAAGTCCGGAGACTTACCTCGTCCCCAAAGCTAAACCGATCAACAAAAGCTCTCAACTTCCCGCAGGAAGATACTCAACTCCTGACCAAAACAAGGCACACGATCAATATCTATCTCTCATGCTAGAAGTCCTTAGACTTCTAGCCCAAATGACCTCTATAAGGTCATACAACTCACATGTTAGGATAACACGTTCCTAGTCTCGACAATCTCAACAAGATCATACAACCATAATCTCAATCCTCATAAGCTCACAAGATCAACCCAAACACTCAACGCCCTCCAATTCTCACAAGATAACATCAACACCTCGAGTCTTAAGACATTTCAAAAATCCTCAAACACTCACTTAAGGTCCAAAGCCACTACTTGGCATTTCCACTAAGTTATGCTAGATCTAACCTAGCATGATACTAATGCTAAACATAACTAAATCGAGAAAGGTACTTACACGAGGTCAAAGACGGAAAACTATCAACGGATGTCGAGTATGGATTTGTTGGGCCTTCTATGGGGCGCTTCCGAACCTAGCACCAAACTAAACAAATTTAGCTTATAAGCTAAATTTGAACGGAATAAGAACATATATGAATATAAGGAAAATCCCACTTTTAAAACTCAAGTTAAAAACCGTAACTATATATTCCGGGAAATTGTATAACATCATAAACCCAAGGTAAACTCGTTTTCAAAGTCAATGTTAAAATCCCGTAATTAAGTCTTTGAGCCATAACCCGCAATTAATATCCAAAGTTAAAACCCACTAACACATTTTCCGGGCAAAGTATATAATTTCATAAATGTGGATTATAAACCGCAAATAACAAAACATGGGTCCTTTTATGTAATAATTTTTGCAGGAGGTTATATTTCTCACATTCCAAAACATAGGTTCAAAACTGCAAATACAAATTTTGGGTCAAATCTGTAATTAAGTCAATAGAGGGTAGATCTGCAATTTTCCAAAATTTGGGTTAAAAATGTAATTACAAAATATTGGGTTCCATTTGCAATTAACACAAAATAGGGGGTCCGGTTACAAAATTCAAAAAGGGTTTTCTTATCACCCGTTAGGTCTCGTGCAGGGGCTGGGGAAAGAGGAACTTGCAGAAGCGGCGCTGGGCAGGAGAACACTGCGTTGCTCCGACGAGGCTCAACCAGGCAGGCGGCGGCTGCTGCTTGGCGGGGGAGGCGTGGCTCCGGCGGCTTCGACGGTGGCAGGGGAGGCCATTTCGTTTCCCTCAGTGATTCGACGGCAAGAGAAGAGGAGAAGGAGGTCGAAGGCGTCGGTTGCCCCGACGTTTTCGACTGGAGGTGGTGGCCACATATCAGTGGCTCCGGTGGTGTGAAGAAGGGTTGTAGGGGGTTCGCGGCGGAGGACACGAGCCTGGCAAGTGGTGGCTCGCGAGGGTCGCAATAGAGGAGCTCAGGGGACGACAATGGTGGTTCCCCGACGAAGGACAGAGTTGCGCAGTGGCTTGGCTTGGAGGCTCCTCCGGTGGTTGTCAATGCCGAGGGTTGTAGCCTGCAGAGGGCAGAAGGAGTGAGCCAGGACAGAGGAGTAAAGACACAATGGTTCTCTTGTGGGAGAGAATGAAAAGCAAGACGAGGGGATGGGGAGGGTGCTCCAGCAGCGGCTGTCGCGATGCTCCGGTTGAGGTGCGAGGACCGAGGGCGCCACTAGATGAAGAATGGGGGATATGGAGGGAAACAATGAAGAGGTGAGAAGAGATGGATGTTGCTGTGTGAGAGAGATGAAAGAAACGTGCTCACCTGGGCAACATATCAGTCATAAGGGATAGGGCTAGGAGGAGACTACTCAGGGCAGCAGTAGGAAGAACGAGAGGGCGCTAGGCGCCAAAAGAGGAGAGAGAAAAAAAATCAATAAAGAAAGAAGAAAAAGGAAAATAAACAATAAACTCGAATGAAAGTATTCGGAACGGGATTTTCGAATCGGAAACTTCCCGACTTTTTTCCGAGAATTTAAAATACGGTATAAATAAACTCGCAAAAATATACTTTGCGATATAGAAGTCATTCTCGTAAATTATTAACAATAATATATATCGATATTTATATACTCGAAAATTTTAATTTACAACGTAAAATTACTCGTAGAGATATTTAAGCTAATAAATATCGATAAAAACAGGAAAGATAAATATTGCGAACACGCCAAAAATTTGGGGCGTTACATCTGTAACTTCGATGAACTGGTAGTTTTTTTAGGTTGAAACAAAGTGTTCTTAGGCATCGAAGGGCTCTATTACTCTATGTTACAAATTTAGAATGCACAATGCAAATATAATGAGGTAAATCGGTAAGATGACGTGTACTTATGCTATCCATGGATATCATATTTTTGTGTGAGAAATTTAGATATCTTGTAAATTTAACCGGTTTTATTTGTACTCGACATTGGTTGTTGGTTAATGTTTGGGTTTTCATGGGATCGTAAAGTTAGAGTCATGGTTGAGACAAGCCTTGTCAATAAGTCCTCGATTTAGGGCAAAGAAAAGTCATTTGTATCACCGAAGCCCTTACAAAGAGTTTTTTGAGTTGATATGTAATTATCAAAGACAAAGCAGCTGAAAAATGGGTTTAGCTAAATAATAAAATCAACTCAAGGGTGAGGCTTAAAGGAGGGTCAACATTTGAAAGGGAAGATGAATCACCAAAGACTTATCATCAAATTCTACTAAGCAATCAGAAGAAATGAGCCTTAAACTATCTTTTCAAGAGAAAGCCATCAAATGATTTTGATGAAATTAGGTTATTTCTTATATATAAGGGTAAGTGGAACAAGGAGGGTCAACATCTAGAAGTTGGTTATCCCAACACATCCCTTTGGATGAGGTCTTCAATGTCTAGCAAAAGGATCCCATCATTTAGGGCCGAGCTATCTCCCATATAAGCGAATTTATCTGAATTGACATTGATTTTTCTAAAAATGTGTTGCATTTGTACTTGCGAACAACTTGTAATAAAAAGAAGAAGATGTCACATATGATCATGTTTGCTTTCCATGATGGTTTCTAAATATGATTAATTGGGTTAATAAGTCTAAGGTTATCTTCTTTGATCTCAACAGTGTTATATCCTAAGCACATGTCCTTTTGGAGACCTTCTTTAGAGCAAAAGCTTACGCTTGGAGGATGGTCTCTGCTCCACATATTCCCATTCCCGTGGCAATTGTTTCGGCGTTATGGTCTCGAATAATTAAACAAATGCACTTTGGTCATTTAAGTTTCTAGAGGCATCAAATATAGTTTTGACTGCATTGAAGCTTGGTCTTTGTCATCTAATGTTTTTTTTTCGTCTTTGTTTTGGGATTCCTCTTACAAAAGAAGGTGTATGTGTGTTAGCCTCATCCCAATGAATAATTTGTTTTTGTGTCACGTATACAATATCCCGGGGTATGTCAGCCATATACTCCACCATGTCATCAATATTTGTTAAGATTATAATCTTTTTTTCGTCTTTCTTGTTAAAAATTATGTGGTTTATGTCAGTCATATACTCCACCATGTCATCAATATTTGTCTTAGTTTTATCGGAATACATGTTTTCTTTATTTTTATGATAATGTTTATTATTTTGAGGCCACTTGTGTCGCAGTTATATAAGAGAGTTTTGATTTATAATTTCTAATATTGTGGAGTGTGTATGGGCATCTAAAAACAAGTTTTAACGCTCTCTATCGGGTATTGACAAACTTTACAATGCATTAGGACCAAAATATTTTGTTTTTGTTTTTTCCTTTCGGGGTTTATTTAGTTGAGATGTTGTCAAAGGATAATTTCCACATAAAATTTCTAACATATGACATGATGTTGATATCCCAAATTTACGTTTTAACACATTGAGTTGCCCCTTTGTGTTTTTTTATGAGTTCCATTGTTCATTTTTGTGAAAAACTACCCTTTTTCATTTGACACCCAAGTTTAGTTTATCTTGTATATTATTTTCAAGGAGATTATATGCTTTTATTATTTTTGATGATATGATGAGGTAGAATTGTTTCAAGTTGATCCATTTGTTGTGGATCTCATTGTTTATTGGGCTAATTAGGTAAGCAGACCTTTTCTTAATTTTTGGTATACTAACTAGGCCCATAGTAGTTTTCCATTTAGTAAATGTACCCATTATTTTTTTTAACGTTCAACACAATTCCTAAAAGACACAAATCCCACATTCTCTCCTTCGCTCTTCTCTTCGCATCGCTCTTCCGCTGGGAAAGAGCCTGAATGGCCACCTCTCCCCTAACGCCGCCGGAGTCCCCTGCCACCGTGGAAGCCGTCGGAGTTCATACCAGAAAATTAAGGGCCCGTTTGGTTCCAACTCCGGAAACGGAATGGAAATGAATTTAGTCCATATGTATATCATTATTCATGAAATTTTGTGGAATGATTCCTTGTAAATTAATGCAAAATGCACTTGTTTTCCCACATTTTGTTAGCCTATAGGGTATTAAAAGTAATCAAACTCTACTCAAATTCATTCAAACCACAAGGAATGATTTCAAAAACTTTCATGAACAATGATATACGTATTGACTATATTTGTATCCATTTGGTTTTCGATTCCGGAGTTCAAACCAAACGGGCTCTAACAGTTTATGTGAAGTGATTCATACAAAAAAATTAGCACTTCAGCAACTTTCTAGTATCAACGGAGTATTTGCAATTCATTTGGATTACAATCTCCAATGGGGAAGTAGGGTTGTTGGATGAGACCAAAAGTTTGTTTTTCTATCTATTTGATCATCTATTGCTCCATTGAATTGAATCTAAAAACTCATCGCCAATAGGTGTTTCCGATTTCAATGGACATTTTTGCGTTCACGTTTATCCTCTCCTCGGCTCCATCTCAGTTGCCGTCGGGATATGTGTCATTTGGAAAGAGTAATAGAGATTACTAAAATGAAAATATAACATCTATGCAAATGTCGTCCCAGATTGTCCTTTTTAATTTTGCTTATTGTAATTTTGTTAATTGTTTTGTAGACCCTAATTCTTGTCATTCATTGATAGATTCGATAAGTTGCTCGATACAACCCTAATTCTTGCCATTATGCACATTCATCCATCTTTGTTCTTGCTCGAGACATGTAAATAACCACCCCTCTCTTCTTCGTGAATCTGCACTTGAATTTCTAGGGTTCAAAGGCTTAGAAATCTATGTAGTTTCAGTTGTTTAATGCCAAAAGATTATAATCTTAACAATTTACCCATATATGCATCATGAACTGGAAGGCACTTTAGTTGTGAATGAATAGTAGATAAACTGGATTGGAATTTGCAGGAGGAGAACATGAAATTGAAAAGGCAAAAAGCAAAGCAAGGAGAAGTAATTTGATGAAATGATTACTCAACTCTTCAATTTACCTGGACAGTAAGTTGAGTTGATATGTGAAACTGGAGTGATTGTTAAAGTGTAACTAGTGTATTACCCGCACTTTGTGCGGGTTGAGTTTTAATAAATATTTAATACTTACAAATTTATATGTATATTTTTATAAAATAAAAATCCGGAGAATGAAATTATAATTATTATTATTATTATGACTTTTAATTATCTTTTAAATATTTTTCTCTTTTAATTAATTATATATTTAAACTGATTTGTTAAGATATGTTAGTTGGTTAAAAAAAATCTTTAAAAGTTTAAAAACTATTTTTATAAAGCTATTTATTTAAATATTTTAAAAAATTTAAAAATCAATTTTCAATCTATATTAACATTTAGAAATCACTTTTTATAATGATTTTTTAGGCTTCGAGAAACATGGCATTGACTCGTGGCAATAAAGGCTTTTGCTTTAATAGATACTAATGTATTATCTGCACTTTGTGCGGGTTGAGTTTTAATAATTATTTAATACTTAAAAATTTATATGTATATTTTTGTAAAATAAAAATCCGGAGAATGAAATTATAATCATTATTATGATTTTAATTCTCTTTTAGGTATTTATCTCTTCTAATTTATTATATTTTTAAATTAATTTGTTAAGATATGCTTGTTGGTAAAAAAAATCTGTAAAAGTTTAAAAACTATTTTTATAAAAATATTGATTTAAATATTTTTATAAAGAATTTAGAAATCAATTTCCAATTTATATTAATATTTAGAAATCACTTTTTAAAATAATTTTTTAGGCTTCGAGAAACATGGTGTTGACACGTGACAATAGAGGCTTATGCTTTAATAGATATAAGATAAGATAAGATAGATATAAGATAAGATAAGATCAGATATATTCTAAAATTAAAATTTAATTGTTTTACTGACATTTACTATAACAAAATTCAAAGATATTTTAAAATATATTTTAAACTTAATTAACGACTTTACTAATATATTTTGTATAGATTTTAAATTTTAAAAACCACTTTTTAAAAAAAATTTGGGGCTGGGAGAACCGTGGCTTGACACGTGGCTTGACACGTGGCAATAGAAGCTCCTGCTTTAATATATATAAGATGATTGTATATTGTAGATGATCACATAGACATTTGAGGGTGGGTAATATAATTACAAGGGTGATGAGAAAGACGATGAGAGATGTAGAAATCAAAGGATACTTTATATCAAAAGGGTGGTGTGTATTAGCTTATTTCAGATCTATTCATCTGGATGTGGATATCTATGATAAGCCTTACAATCAATGTAATATCCGGAATTTTAATTACTTTACTTCCGAGTCGAACCGAATTTTTGACCCGATGATCCGTGTACTTGATACCAATATTTCTACCATCACAAATCTTATCATTTTATGTAAGTTAAAACTCACAAATGATGTATTACATAACAAACCCTAGTTCTTATAACTAGTTCTTAATGACGTTTTTTGACGAGACCATGACAAAGCTGAGACGAAACCATGACGAAGCCCGACAACCCTGTGACAAGGCCCAGACAAACCGTTGATAGCCATTTTTTTCCTACCTTTTTTTTTTTTCCAGCTGCTAATTTTAAATATATATTTATACGGTATTACTATTTACATAGAAGTAGAAGGTAAGCGAGCAACAAGTTGCGCCGCTACCCCTTTTTGGATGGCAAAACCTAACCTTTTAAAAACAACATCTATAAATCTAGATGACATAATATTACTATCCATAACTCTTTGTACCCTCTTGAGAATATCAACAACATCGGGTGCAAAAAATCCAAACGTGTCAAAAGAAAATGGAAGAAAAACATGTTGGTTTTTAACACATGCCCTTCCATGCTTGGCCACCTTAGCTGATGCCGCTCTACAAGCTGTTTGACCCACAACAAAAGGTCCGTTCCCTAATCCCACAAGCGGTGAGACCCCCGTCAAATCAATACATGCATGCTTCCCTCCACTCCAACCAAACACCAAAACACCAAAACATCCGCCGACCGCAATGTCGACCTTCCATCCCGCGGATCAGTCAAGAAGTTCACAGGTGCTTCTTTCTTTACAGAAATTCTGGCCTGTCTAAAGGTATCACAAAGAACATCACGAACCAGATCATGCCTATACTTGAAGCCAGGAAGTTCCTTACAATGTACAACATGCTCCCCAAAAGCATCCAACACCCTCCGACAATTAGGAATGGGGCAAACCTCACCACCTGAGAAAAGCAGAATCATAAGTCGGTACTTGAGAATGGAGCGGTACTCCACAGGGGACATGCATTGACCAAGTCCATCGATGGGAATGACAAGAAGAAAATCTTGGCTATGCGGCGCTTGTAGACATCCGAAAACTGCTTGTTGCCTATTAGTCATATCAAACCTCTCAACCATCTCCTGAACAATTTTACCAGAAAGAGCATCCGCCAAAATATGTTGGGGCTTAGGGGGGACGATGTCCTTACTAGTAAAGTTGGAAAGGTCGAACTCCGGGATAGCCACATGCAGGTCATCTAAAGCTTTGTAAAAAACTAAATCCATACCGGATAGGCCACTGTCACGCAAGATATGGTCTTGGAGCACCCAAGACTGAGCTCTGGAGGCAACAAAAGCGTAAGAAGACGCCTCCATAGCAGAGTACAAACCGAGCCCTCCACGACGAATAGGCAAGGAAGGCAACCGCCATTGAAGATCCCCGAAAAAAGGACCCCCACAAACCACAATATGCTCAATCGACCCACGAAGTCCCGCGTCAAAACAAGATGCCGCATCCTTCACATGCTCTGGCTGACAAGTCCTCAGGCCAAAAAACATCTTCGCTACACCCAAACACGAACGAAGTAAGAGAAGCTCACTCTGCGGATTCCTAAGCTGAGGGAGAAGATGCATCAACTCCAATGCCTTATCAGCTCTCTTCATAGCCAATTCTTTAATAAAACCACTATCTCTACTCATAGCCCCTCCCAACAACTTCAACCCCAAAGATGGTCTCGCAATGTCTTTAGGAAATAACCCGTCTCGAAGCTTCGAACCATCACATGAAGGCCAAAATAACTCACTTTTTTTAACATTCAACTCAAGTCCAAAATTCGGACCAACCTCCAAAATAATACCAAGTGCCTTAGCCACATCCTCCGATCGACCAATGATTGTCCCATCATCTAAATACCAAGCATGGAGAAGAGGCTTACAGTTGTCACGGATAGTGTGCACAAGTGGATGCAAGACAAGCGCAAAAAGAAGTGGCCCTAAGGGGTCACCTTGCTGAACTCCTGTGGATGACCAGATAAATCTATCTCCCAAATACAATCGAGCAGGCTGACCATACAAAAACTCAAACCATAAAGAAATAGATGGACATCTTCTCCTCACCACACGAAGCAATACTATCCTATCAACAAGATTCAAAGCATTCGAGAAATCCACTGCAAGCATAGCAAGCGAACCATCATCATGCCGCTCGCTCAAAACCCTGTTGACACTATGTAAAATAGCTTCTGTGCCACCAGATACACCTACTCCAAACTGAAAATCTGCTAGATAGGTTGTCATATCTTTACTCACCCCTTTCATGGCAACCTTAGAAACCAACCGCCTCCAAATAGTGCCAACTACAATGGGTCGAATCCCATTGTCAAGCTTCAATAATGGCGTAAGAGGAGCAGAAGCCACAAACTCCGCCAAACACCCCGGACATCTGCCTCCCAACCACAGATTAACAAAAGATGAGATCACTCATAGAAGATCAACAACAATAGAGGAACCATCCCCACACATAGCATCTAACACGTGTTGTGCCCTCAGACCATCCCTGCCGCAAGAAGTACCTTTGGGAAAGGACTTAATACACCTAAGAATCAAATCAACATCAGCAACAAAGGGAGATTCCAAAACTTCACATACCCGAGAAGGTGAAGACTTGAAGGGGTGCTTAGCCTCTAAAACCTTCACATTCTCATCATCAAACGAAGCCACACCACAAGAGGACAAAACCTTAACAGCCGCCGTGAAATGTCCATCAGAGACCTTGCGAAGACACTGCTTGATATTAGGTCCCACTCTCTGTCCATCACCATCAGTTGAGGCGACCCTAGTAGTTTTCGAAAACCCATGCTCGGAATGGTCTAACAAACCCTACACTAGCTTGTCGATACCGCCGTCCTCACCCTACAAAGCCAGAGACTGCATGATCCGCTGCTGTTGAATAGACTTTCTACTCCCTGATCTACTATCTCTCCTATTCGAAGGCCTGAACACTTGCAAAGTGCACCGAGGAAGAAGAAGCAACGCAACCCAAGCATCCACAGAACATGGCTCAACGACTACTCTCTGAATAACACCCTTTAGAGCTTGAGAGAAAGCAAGACGACAGTTATGCGGGATACTCTTCACAGTAGTGATAGGAATGCGAAAAACTTTATCGAGCAAACCCGCATCAAAAACCAACCCTTCCTCAATAACCGCAACAAACAACTCTCCCACGACCGGCTTTGAGATACCCAAAATGTAGCTTCTTACCATTCCGTCCTCATAAGCAACACGAACAGAACCATCAGAGTGATGACATGCACGACTCAAAGCATGCATACTCATACAACACCCGCATAACCACAACCCAAGATATGCCAAGGACTCCTCAAAAGCCACAAATACATCAAGGTTATTCTCAATAGTGTCGCGAATCACATTTTTGTTATCTTCGGAACAAAAATGTTGCCTTTTAAGATGAGAAACCAAACAAGAGAAACCTTTGCTTCCCTCTACTCCATCCCGACAACCTTGAAATGCCCTAAGAGGATAATGAAGGAAACCTCTACCATCCGTTGTCATATCAGAACCGGCAATTCCTAGAGACATTTCATCAAACACATGACGAACGACAATCCATAGGGTAAGAAATCTATCTTCATGCCAAACTAGATAAAAAAACCTCAAAAACATTTCATCGAACACTTGGCGGGCGTAGATCAACCACCATTAACACTCACATTACACAAACACTTTCTTCTACTGTTCTTTTCAGTCTCTTACTCTATCTCCATCGAAACCCTAGTGTCATCGATCTCATCGATTCAATGCTCACAAAAAATAGCAAACACTTCTCCCAAGATATGCCAAGGACTCCTACCTTTTGCTGCTGAATTTTCAGCCCACCTTCTTGCATTTTTCCTTGGCCTTTTTCCAGCCCACCACCAGCTGCTTGTACTTGGCCCAACTACCTTGCTTGTACACTGGCCCAGGGACGTGATGAGAAGCGCCAGAATCGGCTAGTCCTCTCTCTCCTATCTCCATGTAACGGCTGCTGAAAAATCTCTTCTGTAACAGCCGGTTTTTATGCAATATTTACACTCCTTTCCTTCTACAGCAGCGCCGGATCTGCATACAATTCCTTGCTTTCCTTTTGTCTTCTGTTACGCTCAGAACAACCCATCTGCATCGCCTCTCTCTAATTGTAGTTGTCCCCTTCGAGAGCCTCTTCAACGCTGCAGCAACCAACAACCAAGGGAGGGAGAGTCACGTTTCCAGCGCCTCAGCAACCATCGTTTGTGCTAGAAATAGAGGCGGGGAGTGATGTTTGTTGCGTGCACAGAAGGACGAATAGGAGCCCCTCGCTGAGCCAACCTACGTCCAAGAGACAGCTTGCAGATAGACTTAAACCGCTCCTCTCTTTTGGCTTTAGACACAACTACACTCTAACCTAACCTTGCGCCTTCCCTTCCTGTGTCTCTTAGATCGCCTATCTGTGCAGCCCTTTCGAGCTATTCGTCCTCCCTTCCAGATTCAGCAAGCTTCAGCAACCTTACTACTTGGTGAGGGTTCCATTTCTTAGTTCAATTTCTGTGAAGGTAGAGACTTGATGTTTGATCCGGTTAGGGTTGGTTTGGTCAAGTGTAGGACATCAACTTAGGACCTTGGACTAATAAGTAGTTGGATTAGAAGAGTGTATCAAAAATAGTAGAAACAAATCTGTTGTAAATAAATGGTGTTTTCTTCAGTTTTGAGAAATTGGAAACTGTCAATATTGTAGACCAATGTTAAGGAGTTATATTGAAGATCTACCGTTGAAATTTTGATAAATCATAGATAGATATATGTAGTTTACTGTGTCAAAATTTGAGAATAAATGAACGGTCAGATTATAAGTTATAAGACTCCAAAGTAGGGTAGTTGAGCTGTTTTTCCAGCAGTGAATTTTGGCGAAGTATAGGAAATTTTAAGTGTTGTAACCAACTTAAAATTTTTTTGTAGAAGTGATGGTTGAACAGTTTTAAGAAATTCTTGATCCTGTGAGTAGATTGGATATCATAGATGACCTAAGGAATTATTTCAGAATTTTTATAAATTTATTCGAGTTTCATATTTGAAGCCGAAGTTGGACACCTGTCGGAAAATAGGAAAATATGTAATTTGCTAGTTTGTAACCAAACTCATCTTTAGGAGTTAGAATATGGCATTTTAGTCTCAAATAAGAGTTTAAGCATAAACTATGGAATTTTTGGAAGTTTCGGGACCAAGGGTAAAATAGTCATTTTACCATAAATTAGTACTGTAATCGATTCTGTTCTAATAAGATCTACTATCTTAGAAGTCTTAGACTTCTAATTACCTAGAAAGTGTGCTGACACACTTACCTCCTTTGACATACAACTGAGTTGCTACAGTTACAAATCGAGTGGTGTTTACAAAGAGTCGAGACTTGAATCAAGTAAGTCCTTTGAGCTTACTTAGCTGATTTCTAGATATGAGTGGGGATAATGATAGTGGTGTTTGAACGAGATGCTTATAGTTATATTTTAGTAGTAATTATCTACCGACTTATATTTTGACCTAAGAGTAACGGGCGGTGGCATTCTGCTCAGTTAGCCTGAGGGCGCTATGGATTTCTTTAGGGACTAGTCCACACTCGGTTTGTAGTGATGCTACCGGCGGAGGTAAGCTAGACCTACACCCAGTTGGATAAGGAACGCAGGCGAGAACTGTTAAGAGTTCTCGTGCCACAATTGTAAAACTGAATAAGGTGAATCACTTAAGTAATAGATAATAATCAGTTGTGTGCCAGCATGATGATTGTTTATATTATTTTGAGTGTGTTGGTGCTATTATTATTTCTGCTTATATTTGGATAGTTAGCTAACCGTTTTTTTTTGTTGTGTAGACGTACCACAGGTTAGAACAGATGCCGAATGATTCGGATGGTAGTGGTCAGCCGGGGTGTCGTACTCACTAGGGCGAGTTGCAGTTTCCTTTTTCTTGGTCTTCCAGTTATGACCCTTGCTTTTCTTTTATCAGTTTGTGATACCTTGTGTTTTCCGGCTGTTAGTACTTTTGGTCACATTCAGAACTTTGTTAAAACTTAATTTATGATTTCTGGTTTTTCCTTATCTGTGCCTTGTTGTAAGATCTTGTTAAATTGTTGGCAAACTAAGGTCGGGACCCACTGTGAGGTCCTAACCAGTAACTCCCCGAGTTCTGAAAACTTGGGGTGTTACAATCAACCTATGGAGATAACAAGTGAGCGAGTACGAATACTCAATCCGTCAACTAGGGAGGACGCGTATTATGGTGGCTATTATGAAAGTCTTTACAGTAATGTATTATTTAGACTATGCTTGATTTGCAATCAAGAGATGAACCTACTGGATCTATGTATGTATATAGAATGATGGTAAGTGATAGTATGTGGTTTAGGGTTTGTAATTATGAATGTTCAGATCCGGTCATGTTTTAGAAAATTTCTGGTATGAGTTTATTGATGTGAATTTTTCGGTATAAAAATTTCTGGTATGAAAAATTTTGGTTTGAATTTCTAGTATGAAAAATTATGGTATGCAAAATTATGGTATGAAAAATTATGGTATGAAAAAGCCCGTTATCAATTTGATATCATAAATTCATATCAGAAAATAAAAAAATAAAATATAAAGGACAAAAAAAAACAAAAGAAAAAACAAATTCAATAATTAATTTTACATAAGAAATTCATGTTGTTTCTTTTTTTTTTCAAAAAAAAAATAGAGGGGTTATTACGTTTACTTACCATTAATGAAAGTTATGAAAATTAATGGGGTATGAAAATTAATAGAAAATAAAAAAGGGTCTATTTAGCCAAATTCTTTCTTGTTTATTTGTTATGAATTTACTTACCAGTTTTGTCATATTGGTTTGTGTGTTATTGCTCACTAGTTTCTCTAATGGTTGTTCAGTGGTCAATTGATCCTTCCATAATATAATTGTTTCTCTATCACCAACGCTCCATCTGAAGCGTTTTTCAAATTCTTCTCTTAGGTTCATTAATTTTGACATTGCCGTGACGCATTGTAATTCCATATGCATGATCCTTTTTGGTATTTCCCTTCTATAATTTTAACCCAGATATTATCGAATTCTTACATCACTTTCCCAAGAAGTTTATCTACAATGTTTATTCATGTCTTCCACTTTTCTAATTCCGGTTCCCCCTAATGATTTAGGTTTACAAATTTTATCTCAGCTGATTAGTGGGTAAAAATTCGGACCCTTATTCTAAAAAAAGTTCTGTTAATTTGGTCAAATTCTTTATGGATGCTCGTTGGGAGCATCAATGACTCATTAGATAGCTCGACTTTGCATTTAAGTTAACTTTTATTAGTGTTATTTGTCATTCCTAAAAAAGAGAGAATGATTTCCATTTTGTAAGTTGATGTTTGTTTTTTTGGATGATACTGCTGTAATACCCGAAAAATTTTTATCTTCCATTTAATACCGATCAAACCGGATTCCGATCCGTCAACCTTAAGTTTTAAAAATAAAAGAAAACGATATTAAATTCTATCATTTTATGTGACTTTGATTCTCATAAGATGATAACTTAATTAATTCCGTAAATAATACCGTAATTAATTTCCGTACTTTTTAACGGTTCCGGGCGAATAACGAGTATTCTTTCGGCCCTTTTGGGTTAATTAAAAGAACAGGCCCAGCAGCTGGCCCATTAAACCCTCCGCCGGCCCAAAGTTACCCTTACCCTAATCTCCTCACAAATTAAAAGTTAACCTAATCTAATTAAACCTAACCCACAACTAATCATCCACGTACATCTCTTCTCCCTCTATTCGCAAACGTTCCCATAGCCGCAGGGAGGTTGTAGTGCCGGAACTGACTAGGAGACACCCGAAGTTCGACCCTGCCAACTCGATCGACACTGCACCGCCAGCGAAGCCGACCCTGCCAACCCGATCGACGCCGCACCGCCAACGCCGTCGGAATCCTGCGACAGGTAACGTGACCGAAGGACCGGTTTACACTCCTCTTCTCGCAGCCTTTTTGTCGATCGAGTCCCGGACAAATAAACTCATCCAACCGCCTGGATTCCTCTTCGCGACTCAGGCAACGTCGCATCAGTCGGGCTCCCTTCCACCAACCGGAGTACCACAACCTTCTCTCGTCTTCGACTCGCCATCGCAGAAGGCCGTGTGAGGGTTCCATTTGAGGGAGTCTCGATCGAACCAAGTTGTTGCTTCCTCCCTTGCAAAGGCGTGACGAGGTGCAGGACGGGTCTGCTTCCGTTTCAATCGACATACTCAGGAGTTGGACGCCGGGTTCTCGTTGTCTTTGGATACAAGTTTTGTGTCCTCCATTGCTGCTGGTGAGTGTCTCCTAGTGCAGTATATATATATATGTAGGTATATGGATCTACTAGTCCTAGTGCAGTATATATATATGTAGGTATATGGATCTACTAGTGCTAGTGCAGTATATATATATATGTAGGTATATGGATCTACTAGTGTTAGTGCAGTATATATATATATATATATATATATATATATATATATATATATATATAGGTATATGGATCTACTAGTGTTAGTGCAATATATATATCTATGTAGGTATATGCATATAAATACGTAAACATAAACATGGCCTAAATAGAATATGTGTTGATGAGGGATATATATATATATATATATATATATATATATATATATATATATATATAAACCGAAACCGAAACCGAATATATATATATATATATATATATGGGTAAATGGTTAAAGTATAGATAGTTAGGCCGATTGGAGTGGGTGGATGAGTTATGAATTTGCGGTGGTTCCTAGAAATGGTCAAATGTCATTGTTGATAACGAGTCCCACAGGCTAAAATATTCTAAGGACTCATTATGCTAACTTAACCTAAACTCGTTAGATTCTCGGTCTCTTACCTGGAATAATTGGGAGGTCTTTTATCGATACTTGGGAAGAGAGTGTTGTTGTTCTCTTGGACGAGTATATTTGAGTTTTGACCTTAGACTTAGTAGCCTAAGTATAAATGTCGGACCTTAACAACCCTACTGAATGTCTAAAACTCTGTGAATCCTATAACCTCTAATTAGACTGTCCTTGAGAATTAGATTATGAAAATAAGTTCTAAAAGAAAATATGGGAATTTAATGATAGACTTTTCGGGAATTTTCGAGACTAGGGGTAAAATAGTCTTTTTCCCTTAAGAGAGCCGTTTTCCGTAATCTCTCTTCATGAGAGTGTATATATTAGAAGTCTTTATCTTCTAAGAGTTTAGAGATGTGAATTTGATCCACATGTCTTGTTTGACAGGCGTTTGAGTACCACGAGTACAGACCGAGTTGAGATTTGAGAGAGTGGAATTTGATTCAGGTAAGTCCTTGCGACTTACTTAGCTGGTTTCTGGATATTAGTTGGGTGATGATGGTTGTGTGTGTACAATGTGTGTTATAATAAATAACAACTTGTTAGGACGACCGTGGTTATTATGTTTTAAGGCCCAAGTGTATGTATAACGGGCCGTGACATCACTGCCCAGCTCTGCCAGGAGACTGGGAGGTTCTCTATACCCAGACCATACATGTACACGGTGAGATGCATCGGATCCACTCCTGATGGGTACACGGGGGCGGAGGCGAGGTTTGGGAATCCCTCGTGTCACAAAATAAGTATCATTAGAGTGAATGACTTAAATGAAGATAATAATTGGATTGTTTGAAAGCATGATGAGTGTTTATTATTTTATGTGTGTGTGTGCTATTATTATTCTCCTAATGTTTAGATAACTAGCTAATGGTTATTTTGTTGTGTTTTTAGATTTACTACAGGTTAGAACAGCAGCTGAGTGATCTGGAAGTAGTGGTCAGCCGGGTCTCCGTACTCGTTAGAGTGGGGGTTTGGGTTGTTGCTTTGTTGTCTTTCCCTTTTGTTAAGACAGTTAGTCTTTTCCGTTGTTTAAGTACGATAGGCTGTTAGACTTTGTGGCATTCATCCTTTTACAAATACATTTTATAAATTTTGGTTTTCTTATTTGTGTCTTGTTGCAAGATCCTAGTAATATTGTTGTCAAACTGAGGTCGGGACCCATTGTGAGGTCCTAACCAGTAATATCCCGGGTTCCGAAAATCCGGGGTGTTACAACATGGTATCAGAGCTCTAGGTTGGCAACAATGACACTTGAAATCTTCTGAAAGACCGAATAAGTACTTGAGTAGAACCCGAAAAGGGATGTGAGTTTTAAAAAGGAATTTTAGTTTTCAAATGCATGCATAGTCTGGTTGAGAATAGAAAGTACGGCAGACCACCACTACTACCGCGAATCTCAGTATGCTTAATATGGACTTTAGGTTGTTACTCTCTTTGGACTTATTAGCTTGATTATAAAGATATGTAGTATAGATAAATATATGTCGAAGATTAGTAGAAATTATAGTTATGTTATGTCCTTAACAAAGATAACATAATGAGTTTCTCACCCCTTTGACACATCTAAGTAGATTTTTAAGGGTGTCAACGTGAGGATTAGTATGCACCTCTTATGTGCATTAGGGTAGACAAATGACGGACAACTCCTTCGAGCTTGTTGAGGAACGTCGAGACGGAAAAAGTGAAGACTAAAAGACAACACCAACGATGATGACAAGAAGGGAACCCCGAGTCAACTCAATAAGAGCAAATGAAGAAGATACATGAGTGTGGTTCCGGAAAAGCGTTTGATGACCGACAAATGTACAAATTGGAAGAGACAACCCATAGGTTCTTTCAAGTGTGGTGTAAAGCAACATTACAAACAAAGCGGATACCTTCAGAAACACACATGAGCATGAAAGTCAAGGTGAAAAATACTAGCGATCCAGACAAGAAGCATTGTATCTAAGCTTACTGACGGACCAGAAGGTGAAAGTTTGAGGTTAGAAGCAGAGCGGAAGATGATCACTCTCGACAAGCTACTTGTCACCACAATCAAGATGGGAAACCGAGACAAACATAAGCGTAGGAGTCAAGATTAGATACATTGTCCATCCCGATACAAAGAATTAAAGAGCCGAAAAAGGAAAGCTTACAAGTTGCTAGAAAGGGGGAGGTAGTCTTCACCAACATGGAAGTGGTGTAACCTCCTAGAACACACAAGAATTACAACAAGGATCGGGATACAACAAAGACCGGATTTCTATAAAGGCGGAAGTACAAGCAGCACCCCAAGGGAGGAGGGTGTAAGAGAATGGTCTTGGTGAAAAAGAGGGCCTCTAATAATTTATCACTCACGAAGGGATTTAAGCTAATAACACTAGCGGGTCATAACAGAGAACCGCCGGTGGACAATAACTCGGGTAAAAAGAATCATGGAGAAATTCCTACAAGTTATCGTAGAAGAATTTATAAGCCCGTTGTCGGAAGAGGAAAATACAACTAGACTCGTAAGAGTATAGTGCTCTTATAGGAGTGTAATTTGTAGAAGGAGCTAAAGGAAAATAAATGGAAGAGATATATTTTTACCTTGTATATCACACCTCAAAAGAGATAGAAGAAAAGTAAGTATACGATCTTATAGAAGGTCAACTACAGACTAATTGGTAACAATAGAGAATTTACACGTGCTGGCTAACTAGTGATGGTTGGTTGACAGATAAGAAGAATAACCACAAGGTTAAAAAGGAAATTTACCGACATCTGGTGAATATCTTCCAGAGATCAACGACGACAACGGTGAAGTTAAATCAATACAAGTACTAGTAGCCTTGATGGTAACATTGAATGAGTTCAATCTGATAACTCTAATAAAGAAATTAAAGAGAAGCTCTTGATGGTCGGTAATGACCATTGATGATAGAAATGGTGTAAAGGGAATTGTTGTGAGTAGTTACTTACTACTGACTAAGGAAAGATACATATCAAAGTTAGCATGAAGGGATCCATGTAAGAAGAACTAGACGAGTAAGAAGAAACAGATGATTGTGAACATGTTCTATGTCTTAGCATTCCACACAAATAGGACTGATAGTGCTCCTCCGAGAAAAGGTGGGATCAAACTGTCGAGATTGACAGAGGAAACCCTTGTGATTAAAGAAATGATATAGAATAATTGGAATTATAGAGGAGGCACAAACATAGAGAGTATGATTTAAAGCCTTGGTGAAACGTGTGGTCGAGTTGTGAGGTGATTGCAGATGGAATCTACATGTTGGCTAGAACAGACATGAGAAGGAGTAAAGTTGAATGACTAAAGGTTGTTATATGGATCCGGCATTTCTCCAATAAGATGATTACCGAAAAGTGTATATATACAAGTTTAATGAGAGATGGAGGTACTCCAATGAGAATTCAAGCTGGACTGATAACATAAGAGTTGATGAAAGTAATAAGACCAACCAACGCGGTTCGTAAAGCGAGTACGAGGAAACTCAAAGGGGTAACTATCCTACTGGATGGTAAAGATTTAAAGAAGGTAAAGCGACACGAGCATAAGGACAACATAATAAATGCGAGTCAAGAACTTTGATTTTTGAGAAAATCATATACAACTGAGGTTTCTTATGCAAATGGTACCGAAAGGTGTTTAATAAAAGTCATACATATCGGACCGATAACGCTAGGATGGATAAAGTGTAAACCAAAAGAATAACTTAACTAGTAAGAAGAAAAGTCATGTATCAAAAGGCGGGTCTGGCTAAATTGGAATAAAGTGTTGAGATGAGGATGCCTTTGTAGAATCTATGGAAGAGTACAACGTAACTAAGGTTCCAACATGAAATGGGCAGTAATGATCAATTGAAAGTTGAGACCGATTCAGGGGAGGAAATTGTTATAAGACGAGTCACCTAGTAGAAGAGTTCACAAGACAAGCTTGAGAGACCAAAAGAGATAAAATGTCGACCCGGATATGAGGGTCTAAGGTGCATGGAAGGGATACCTACAATGGAGTGTAGAATCAAAATGTAGACTTTACAAGTGTGGAGAGGTTTTGACCTCCTCAAAGATATAGGAGTTTGAAAGAAATCGCAATGCTGATATCAAAGAGTTGAAGCACTGTAGCGGAAACAACAGAGTATCATGAAGACAATATTGCCGGTAACACCAGCGAAGGAATGTATATATGAGAACGGTCTTGGTGGACTCGAAAGTCCAAGGTAACCCCAATTATTACGGGACCTAAGTCATCAACACCGACGGTCCATGCAAGGGGAACTGCAAAGGCATGATAACTAAAGTCATCAGAATTACAAAGACACTTACCAACTATCGTTGAAGACTTGGAATAACTATTTATGTCAAGATGAATGACCCAGTTGGGCTCGAGAAGTAGAGTTAGCCTAAGGAAACAAAAGTGTGGAAGATAAAACGAATTAGCGAAGTATGAAAGGATTAATCGAACAAATGATGCTCACCAAGAATTTAACGCCGGTATAGTTATGAGAAGAGTAAGTCCGGGATATTGAGATAATTCAATTATAGACTGACCGTCGTCAACTGAGGACGTGTAAGTGTTGGTTGGTATTGACGAGTAGGTACCGTTAAGAAGAGACATTAGTGACTGCGGATTTAAGAGGTAACTTTACCGATGTCTTGGAGAATTCCCCAAGTAGGCAACGACAACCTTCTAGGATGATCTAAGGATATGGAGAGAATCGGATTAGAGGTTGCTTACTGGTTGGTCAAGAACATACTACGGTTGAGTAAGAGAGTAAGGGTCTGTTTGAAGGGGATTTTGCTAGTATTAGAAGGAAAGTATAGGCGGGAGTGGGGAAAATCATGTTGACCTTCAGAAAGACGCCACTGTGACTAATGGGTGTTACAACAGAAGCGTGGTAGGCCCATAAACCATAGATGAAGAAAATCAGTGTTAGGTTAACTATGATTTCAAGTCAAGGAATTGAAGATCTATAAGAAAAGGTCCACTTGGGTGTGTGATTTTTTTTTTTTGAGTTATATAAATTTGAAAGCTTGAGAAGATTTAGGTGAAAACCCATTAATTAAGGAACGATCCGGTTAGGTCACATTGAGGAAACCGGGCCAAGCGGTTTGTATTACAAAGAGCATTAGACACTTAGTAAAGTGCCGACGGAAATTTAAGAGCATTAGACTTTAAAGCGGTTTCTAAACCGCTTTAAAGTCTCACATGGTTGTCCTACACCATTCACCTCCAAGTTCCATGTATCCGATCCAGGATATCAGCCTTATACATCTCCCGACACTTTACTAGTGCTTAAAGCTAGTTGTATCACAACTCACTTGGTCTTGTCTCTTAATATGACTCAGTCATATGGTTCCTCTAATGAAGAATCATCATTTGCTCCTTTTTTTTTTTTTTTTTTT
>BSUD01000003.1:22347066-22359309 GCA_033239045.1 Fagopyrum esculentum
TTTTTTTTTTTTGGTCTTAAACTTGATATAACTTAATAATCAATATCCGGTTGTCTATCTTTGTGTTCTATCGACGTCATCATATTATTTATAAATCTTTATCTTAACCCAAACTGCTTACGCCCTATCCAAGATCTTACGTGACATGGAGTGTGTCCGGAATGACAGCGCTCCACACAAGGTGATCTCACCTCACCATCCTTTGATCATAACTACTCGAGAAATGCTAACACACCATCAACATTGTACTCCTATATCCCCACGTTTACTGGACCTAGAATATTCCTCGGATGCCAAACGCAACTCGGCTCTATTCCGATACTAAATTCTTCCTTCCAACTAAATGTATTCCCATAACCACTATCATCTTAAACTCGACACATTATTTTTCTATAGCAATGAACTTCTTACTTCGTGGGTTAGGACCCACCACGCTTCTGCTGCGCTACTCCGATTTATGTTGTCGCCACCCACTTGTCATACAGGCCTTTCCTACGACTCCAAACTGACTAACCTCAAACTTTTCTCCCAATTACACCATAAGTCCTGACCGGGTGAAGTATCAAATACCTTCCTTACTTGGCTTGAGGGAATAATAAAACGGTTGAAAGACGGACTTTTCTGTCTACTTTCTTAATTCTTTTAACCCGGATCCAAACTCCCCGACTCGAGCGGAGTTTGATCTTAACCAGCCAGCAAGAATCTCTAACACGATTCTCTTATTCCTTTAGTTCACGCAAGAATGTTTCCGGTACCTATTTGAGAAAATCCTCTAAGGGGTCGGTAAAGCTACTCCATAGGTCTACAGTCACAATTATCTCTTCTTGGCGTCACACAACTCGTCAATACCAAACGATGCTTGCACGTCCTCGGTTGATGTCGTTTAGTCTATAATGGACTTGTCTCAATTTCCCGGATTACTTTTCACATACCCATGTTGTCATTGATTTTCCTGATGAGCACTACTTACTCGAGCTCATCTCTTTATACTCCTTTGGCTCATTCTACATTACAAACTTCCAGTTCTCCCGTGAACTAACTCCATTTCTCGAGTCCAACTGTGTCATCCATCTGATATCAATGGTCCTTTCTAGATCTTCTACTATAGCGTGTAAGCACGTCTACGCGACTCTCATGACCTTAACTTCCCTCTACTGGCGGTTTATCTAGTAGGGAATGCTACACACACCCTGTCTTGATTGACATAGAACTTTATCAAAATCATATACTCCTTACCCCTCTAGTTCTTCTTTTATAATCCATCTGTACTAACTGTGATTTGCACCCTTTTCCTAGCCAGTAGGTAGTAATCCCTTCACACGCTTCCCTTGGTCTTCAATAACATAAAGGGGGTCCTTTCTGGCCGTCTAGTCTTTCTTCTTAAGTTCTTAATTAGGGTTCCTTGCTCGAACTCACTCTATGTTATTATTAAGATACTAGCACGCGGATCGATTTAGCTTCACATTTGTCGTTGTTGATCTCTTGAAGGGTCCTCTAGACGTCTATAAAATTCTTTCATCATCCTATGGTTATCCTCCTTATCTGATAACCAGTTACCATTGGTTGACCCGCACGTGTTATGTCTCCGATTTTACCAACCAGTCTGTAGTTGACCTTCTATAAGATGCCGAACTTACTGTTCTTCGGTCTCTTTGAAGTTTGATACCCTTGGTGAAATCTATCTCCTCCAATTTCTTGGTTAACACTCCTCCAACTCCTTCCAAGTCTGCACTTCTCTTGTTCTCTTATGGAATCACTATACTCTTCTGAGTCTAGTCCTAACATTCATATGTCTTCATAGGGTTTATTAAGTCTTCCACGATAACTTGTAAGCGTCTCTTCACAATTCTTCTTACTTTGTTCATCGTTTGTTCGTGTTTCCCTGATATGACCGTTAATGTTGGTAACTTAGATCTTTATGTGAATGAGAAGTTATTATGGACTCTCTAGTCCACCAAAATAACTTTCCCACATTCTTCCATTAGTTTGGTGTTGTGTTGTAATGCCACATTTATAGAATTCCGTTGTCTTAATTTCAGACCTCTACTGTATTTGATACTTACGTCATGATTTCTTGCAAACTCTTGCATCTCTGAGTAGGTCAAACCGTCTCTATGATGATGAAATTTATTTCACGTCTTTAAACTCTTTTGTCAATGGTTGTCTTGTACTCCGTTCTGTATGATTCTTGTTCCCTTATCGTTATCTCTAATCCGATCTCTCGTCGTCTCTTACATGATTCTTCTAATTCATCTCTCAGCCTCATACGACCAAGTCCCTTGTATGACTTCCTGTTCCTTCTGCCTGATTTGACTCGGGGATTCCTTTCCCATCGGACGGTACTTGTGGTAAAAATTGTCTCCACATCTGTACTTCTTTGCCCACTCGTTCTTCGGATGATTTATATGGTCACAAGGACTCCCACCAGAGTATAACACTTAATCCTTGGTCTGAATCCATTATCTCGTGTTGAAAACTCTTCAAGTCCGTTACCGATTTATCATGAGGCGATAATCGATTCATGATATCATAACTAAAGGGTACTAACATGCTAAACATACACATTTATATAATTAAAACATATCGATATAACTCTATATACTAACACCTATCATTCCAAGTTGCAGCGATCCACGGAGAACGATGGTGGTCCGACGTACTACTAACCCAACAACCCGACTATGCACGTGTGTAAAAATCAAAATCCGTTTTTGAAAATCTTAGACCCCTTTCGGGTTCTGATTATTTTATACATTCGGTCTTTTAGAAGATTTCAAGTGCCATTGTTGCCAACCCAGACCTCTGATACCATGTTGTAACACCCCAAATTCTCGGAACTCGGGGAGCTACTGGTTAGGACCTCACAATGGGTCCCGACCTTGGTTTAACAACAACATTACTTGGATCTTACAACAAGGCACAAATGTATTTAAAACAATTTCTAAAACATAATATTTTTAATGGTATAAACGTACACATGTGACAGCCTTACAAACATATATAAAGATACATAACATGTATGACATATGGAAGACTCCCCCGTCCCCATCTAATGAGTACGTGGACCCGGCTGACCATCCGTTCTGGATCTCTCTGCAACTGTCTATCTCTACAGATCTACAACACGGATAAACCGTTAGCTAACTATCCAAATATAAGAAAATGATAACAACACAAACACAAGCAGAAACAAAATAAACAAACATCATGCTGGCACTCAACCGTTTATTATCTATTATTTAAGTGATTCACATTATTCAATTTAAGTTGTGGCACGAGAATTATTATTAGTTCTCGCCTCCGTTCCTTATCCAACTGGTGTAGGTCTAGCTGACTTCCATTGGTAGCATCACTACAAACCACGTATGGACTAGTCCCGAAAGAAACCCCCAGCGCCCCGCGAGCTACTGAGCAGAATGCCACCGCCCGTTACTCTTAGGCCAAAATATAGGTCGGTAATTATATATCACAACCTATCTCTCTAACATTTCAATCACACACCACCATCATCATTTATACTCATATTTAGCAGTCAACTAAGTAAGCCCAAAGGACTTACCTGATATACAGCTCGACTCTTTGTAAACCACTCGTTCTGTAAACTGTAGCAACTCAGTTGCCTGTCAAAGGCGATAAGTGTATTAGCACACTCTCACGTAGTTAGAAGTCTAAAACTTCTAAGATCGAATGATGTATTAAGACATAACTAGTTACAGTGTTAATTTAGGGTAAAATGACCATTTTACCCTTGGTCCCGAAATTCTCGAAAATCTAGAATTCATGTCTAATCTCTTATTTGAGGTTCTAAATTTATTTTCTAACTCCTAAAATTTTATTTGGTTCCAAACTGACATTTTTCCTATGTTTCTATTATCCGGAAGAATTGTAAAGGTCTAACTTCGGTTCTAAATATAAAATTCTTAACAGCTTATAATAATTCCGAATTAAATCCCTAAATTATCTATGATGTCCTATCTAACTTTAGGAGAAAGAATTTCTCCAAACTGTTCATTCAACAGTTTTATAAAAATTCCTAAAGTTGACTACTCCCTTTACAAATTCTATACTTAGCCCAAATCTGAGTAGACTTTGAAAAAATTCATAACTCCTAAACCATTCACTGGATGCCTCTCAAATTTTAATATGTTCTACAACAATATGTAAACTATATCATATCCAAAATTCAAGTCCAACGGATATCAAGAGCTTATTCAAAATCATCTCACAAAACAACATCACTTGCTGTTTTCCCTAACACTCAGCACGTATATAAAACGTCAACTTTGAAACACAATAACTCTAAAATCGTAACTCCGATTCTTCCCAAATTTTAATATGATCTACAACAAGATGTCAACTATATCATATCAAAAATTCAAGCTTAACAGAGATCAAAAGCCTATTCTAAACTATCTCACAAAACAGCATCTCATGCTGTTTTTCTCAACTCAGCACATTTATAAAACTGAACTTTGAAACCTCATATCTCTCAAACCATAACATGGATTCTTCTGAAATTTTAGTATGATCTACTATACTATATCAACTATAACTTGTCCGAAATTCAAGTCTAACAGAAGTCAATAACCCCTCCAAATTTATTCTACAAAACTGCATCGCAAGCAAATTTCCTCAAACTCAGCACACTTAGAAAACTACATGAGAAGCCAACTTGATAAACTCATATCTCCTAAACTATAACTCAGAATTGGCTCAAATTTCAGTATGTTCTACACTGCAATACCGACAATAACATATCCAAAATTCAACGGTGGATCTTTATCCAAACATTTAATAATTGTCCGACAAGATAGGCAGTTTATAGGTCCAAAGCTGAATGAATAAATGAATTTACAGCAGCCCCCTTATTTCTATCATTTTATGTATACATTCAGCAGCTACCTATCTATGTTAACTATGCTCAAGGCCGACTACAGCAGCTCACATACATATTTATGACAGTGAAATTGAAAAGTGGAGGAGCCAGCTTACGGAATTGCAGTCCGGCGGTAAGGGGTTGGCGTTCCGGCGGCAAAGGGCTGGCGTTCCGGCGGCAAAGGGCTAGCGTTCCAGCGGCAAAGGGGCTGGCTGCGCAGGAAGACAGTTACTGCCTCGGAATCGAACCAGAAAGCGGAAGGAAAGGAGGGAGGCGGAAGGAAGGAGGCACAACCTTACCGGCGTCACTGCGGCGGGCGTCTGAAGCGGCGCGGCTCGGTGGCTCCATCGGTCGCACGGTGGTCCACGGCGAGGGAAAGACGGCTGCGTCTTCGGTACTGCAGTGGTCGACGGAAGGTAAGAGGCGGAACCGCAAAGAGTGCGGAGAAGAACGGAAAGAGGAGAAGGGCGGTAGACTTACCGGAGCCGGCGGAAGGTGGCGCAGGACCCGGCGGCGATGGCTCCGGCTGAAGGAGGGCGGCGCCGAGGTTGTTGTCGTCCGTATCGCAAGGGAGTAGAAGCGGGGCTGCAGTTCGATTATTTGCGAGAGGGAAAAGGCAGGAGCGGCAATCGCGTGAGATAGGTTAGAATTAGGGTTAAATTAGAATAGTTTAATTAGGTTAATTTTAATTAGTTTAGGGTTAATGATGGGCTTAGGAAGTGGGCTGATGGCTTGGGCCTAGGGTTGGCCCAATTGAGCGGTGATCTCATAAAATCGAAAGCAAAACTCGTAACTCGTTAATTTTTTTTTTGTGCGAGAGTTTAAATAATACGGAATTAAATTCCGTATTTATAAATTATTATTAAAAACGTAATTTATTTCCGGTCATTTAGTTTATCATTTTATGTGAATCTGGGTCACATAAAATGATAGAACTAACTCGTTTTATTTATTTATTTGTTTATTTACGATTATTTCATCGGACTTTGGTTAATTTCAATTTACCGGAACTTAAAATTTTCGGTTATTACAGTTTAGAGATGTGAATTTGATCCACATGCCTTGTTTGACAGGCGTTTGAGTACCACGAGTACAGACCGAGTTGAGATTTGAGAGAGTGGAATTTGATTCAGGTAAGTCCTTGCGACTTACTTAGCTGGTTTCTGGATATTAGTTGGGTGATGATGGTTGTGTGTGTACAATGTGTGTTATAATAAATAACAACTTGTTAGGACGACCGTGGTTATTATGTTTTAAGGCCCAAGTGTATGTATAACGGGCCGTGACATCACTGCCCAGCTCTGCCAGGAGACTGGGAGGTTCTCTATACCCAGACCATACATGTACACGGTGAGATGCATCGGATCCACTCCTGATGGGTACACGGGGGCGGAGGCGAGGTTTGGGAATCCCTCGTGTCACAAAATAAGTATCATTAGAGTGAATGACTTAAATGAAGATAATAATTGGATTGTTTGAAAGCATGATGAGTGTTTATTATTTTATGTGTGTGTGTGCTATTATTATTCTCCTAATGTTTAGATAACTAGCTAATGGTTATTTTGTTGTGTTTTTAGATTTACTACAGGTTAGAACAGCAGCTGAGTGATCTGGAAGTAGTGGTCAGCCGGGTCTCCGTACTCGTTAGAGTGGGGGTTTGGGTTGTTGCTTTGTTGTCTTTCCCTTTTGTTAAGACAGTTAGTCTTTTCCGTTGTTTAAGTACGATAGGCTGTTAGACTTTGTGGCATTCATCCTTTTACAAATACATTTTATAAATTTCGGTTTTCTTATTTGTGTCTTGTTGCAAGATCCTAGTAATATTGTTGTCAAACTGAGGTCGGGACCCATTGTGAGGTCCTAACCAGTAATATCCCGGGTTCCGAAAATCCGGGGTGTTACAACATGGTATCAGAGCTCTAGGTTGGCAACAATGACACTTGAAATCTTTTGAAAGACCGAATAAGTACTTGAGCAGAACCCGAAAAGGGATCTGAGTTTTAAAAAGGAATTTTAGTTTTCAAATGCATGCATAGTCTGGTTGGGAATAGAAAGTACGGCAGACCACCACTACTACCGCGGATCTCAGTATGCTTAATATGGACTTTAGGTTGTTACTCTCTTTGGACTTATTAGCTTGATTATAAAGATATGTAGTATAGATAAATATATGTCGAAGATTAGTAGAAATTATAGTTATGTTATGTCCTTAACAAAGATAACATAATGAGTTTCTCACCCCTTTGACACATCTAAGTAGATTTTTAAGGGTGTCAACATGAGGATTAGTATGCACCTCTTATGTGCATTAGGGTAGACAAATGACGGACAACTCCTTCGAGCTTGTTGAGGAACGTCGAGACGGAAAAAGTGAAGACTAAAAGACAACACCAACGATGATGACAAGAAGGGAACCCCGAGTCAACTCAATAAGAGCAAATGAAGAAGATACATGAGTGTGGTTCCGGAAAAGCGTTTGATGACCGACAAATGTACAAATTGGAAGAGACCACCATAGGTTCTTTCAAGTGTGGTGTAAAGCAACATTACAAACAAAGCGGATAACTTCAGAAACACACATGAGCATGAAAGTCAAGGTGAAAAATACTAGCGATCCAGACAAGAAGCATTGTATCTAAGCTTACTGACGGACCAGAAGGTGAAAGTTTGAGGTTAGAAGCAGAGCGGAAGATGATCACTCTCGACAAGCTACTTGTCACCACAATCAAGATGGGAAACCGAGACAAACATAAGCGTAGGAGTCAAGATTAGATACATTGTCCATCCCGATACGAAAAATTAAAGAGCCGAAAAAGGAAAGCTTACAGGTTGCTAGAAAGGGGGAGGTAGATTTCACCAACATGGAAGTGGTGTAACCTCCTAGAACACACAAGAATTACAACAAGGATCGGGATACAACAAAGACCGGATTTCTATAAAGGCGGAAGTACAAGCAGCACCCCAAGGGAGGAGGGTGTAAGAGAATGGTCTTGGTGAAAAAGAGGGCCTCTAATAATTTATCACTCACGAAGGGATTTAAGCTAATAACACTAGCGGGTCGTAACAGAGAACCGCCGGTGGACAATAACTCGGGTAAAAAGAATCATGGAGAAAATCCTACAAGTTATCGTAGAAGAATTTATAAGCCCGTTGTCGGAAGAGGAAAATACAACTAGACTCGTAAGAGTATAGTGCTCTTATAGGAGTGTAATTTGTAGAAGGAGCTAAAGGAAAATAAATGGAAGAGATATATTTTTACCTTGTATATCACACCTCAAAAGAGATAGAAGAAAAGTAAGTATACGATCTTATAGAAGGTCAACTACAGACTAATTGGTAACAATAGAGAATTTACACGTGCTGGCTAACTAGTGATGGTTGGTTGACAGATAAGAAGAATAACCATAAGGTTATAAAGGAAATTTACCGACATCTGGTGAATATCTTCCAGAGATCAACGACGACAACGGTGAAGTTAAATCAATACAAGTACTAGTAGCCTTGATGGTAATATTGAATGAGTTCAATCTGATAACTCTAATAAAGAAATTAAAGAGAAGCTCTTGATGGTCGGTAATGACCATTGATGATAGAAATGGTGTAAAGGGAATTGTTGTGAGTAGTTACTTACTACTGACTTAGGAAAGATACATATCAAAGTTAGCATGAAGGGATCCATGTAAGAAGAACTAGACGAGTAAGAAGAAACAGATGATTGTGAACATGTTCTATGTCTTAGCATTCCACACAAATAGGACTGATAGTGCTCCTCCGAGAAAAGGTGGGATCAAACTGTCGAGATTGACAGAGGAAACCCTTGTGATTAAAGAAATGATATAGAATAATTGGAATTATAGAGGAGGCACAAACATAGAGAGTATGATTTAAAGCCTTGGTGAAACGTGTGGTCGAGTTGTGAGGTGATTGCAGATGGAATCTACATGTTGGCTAGAACAGACATGAGAAGGAGTAAAGTTGAATGACTAAAGGTTGTTATATGGATCCGGCATTTCTCCAATAAGATGATTACCTAAAAGTGTATATATACAAGTTTAATGAGAGATGGAGGTACTCCAATGAGAATTCAAGCTGGACTGATAACATAAGAGTTGATGAAAGTAATAAGACCAACCAACGCGGTTCGTAAAGCGAGTACGAGGAAACTCAAAGGGGTAACTATCCTACTGGATGGTAAAGATTTAAAGAAGGTAAAGCGACACGAGCATAAGGACAACATAATAAATGCGAGTCAAGAACTTTGATTTTTGAGAAAATCATATACAACTGAGGTTTCTTATGCAAATGGTACCGAAAGGTGTTTAATAAAAGTCATACATATCGGACCGATAACGCTAGGATGGATAAAGTGTAAACCAAAAGAATAACTTAACCAGTAAGAAGGAAAGTCATGTATCAAAAGGCGGGTCTGGCTAAATTGGAATAAAGTGTTGAGATGAGGATGCCTTTGTAGAATCTATGGAAGAGTACAACGTAACTGAGGTTCCAACATGAAATGGACAGTAATGATCAATTGAAAGTTGAGACCGATTCAGGGGAGGAAATTGTTATAAGACGAGTCACCTAGTAGAAGAGTTCACAAGACAAGCTTGAGAGACCAAAAGAGATAAAATGTCGACCCGGATATGAGGGTCTAAGGTGCATGGAAGGGATACCTACAATGGAGTGTAGAATCAAAATGTAGACTTTACAAGTGTGGAGAGGTTTTGACCTCCTCAAAGATATAGGAGTTTGAAAGAAATCGCAATGCCGATATCAAAGAGTTGAAGCCCTGTAGCGGAAACAACAGAGTATCATGAAGACAATATTGCCGGTAACACCAGCGAAGGAATGTATATATGAGAACGGTCTTGGTGGACTCGAAAGTCCAAGGTAACCCCAATTATTACGGGACCTAAGTCATCAACACCGACGGTCCATGCAAGGGAACTGCAAAGGCATGATAACTAAAGTCATCAGAATTACAAAGACACTTACCAACTATCGTTGAAGACTTGGAATAACTATTTATGTCAAGATGAATGACCCAGTTGGGCTCGAGAAGTAGAGTTAGCCTAAGGAAACAAAAGTGTGGAAGATAAAACGAATTAGGGAAGTATGAAAGGATTAATCGAACAAATGATGCTCACCAAGAATTTAACGCCGGTATAGTTATGAGAAGAGTAAGTCCGGGATATTGAGATAATTCAATTATAGACTGACCGTCGTCAACTGAGGACGTGTAAGTGTTGGTTGGTATTGACGAGTAGGTACCGTTAAGAAGAGACATTAGTGACTGCGGATTTAAGAGGTAACTTTACCGATGTCTTGGAGAATTCCCCAAGTAGGCAACGACAACCTTCTAGGATGATCTAAGGATATGGAGAGAATCGGATTAGAGGTTGCTTACTGGTTGGTCAAGAACATACTACGGTTGAGTAAGAGAGTAAGGGTCTGTTTGAAGGGGATTTTGCTAGTATTAGAAGGAAAGTATAGGCGGGAGTGGGGAAAATCATGTTGACCTTCAGAAAGACGCCACTGTGACTAATGGGTGTTACAACAGAAGCGTGGTAGGCCCATAAACCATAGATGAAGAAAATCAGTGTTAGGTTAACTATGATTTCAAGTTAAGGAATTGAAGATCTATAAGAAAAGGTCCACTTGGGTGTGTGATTTTTTTTTTTTGAGTTATATAAATTTGAAAGCTTGAGAAGATTTAGGTGAAAACCCATTAATTAAGGAACGATCCGGTTAGGTCACATTGAGGAAACCGGGCCAAGCGGTTTGTATTACAAAGAGCATTAGACACTTAGTAAAGTGCTGACGGAAGTTTAAGATCATTAGTTCAGAATCAATAGTCGGGAATTTTTTTTTTTTTTTTTTTGGGAAAAAAAAAAGAAAAAGTGGGCCCAGTCGAAGTAAAAGTTTTGGTTTGGTAGAGTCATCAAAAGAGCTGGAAGTAAGTTTAGGAAACCAAACCGTTGAGAGAGTATCTACCAAATTTGAGACACGTAATCAGCTATGAAGATCAGAAAATTTAGCCGGTTCATGCTTTTATAGAGTTCCAGTGGTCTAGACGAGGAATCGATGAGGCTAATTAGGAAACGGAGGAGAGCATTAGAAATGGTTATCATGGGTAACTTGCGGAGTTAGCCGCTACTTCTGTACCGACGAGTTAGTACTCGGCTGTTGTGTTGTTTGACTTTTCATGTTCTTACCTTGGAGTGAGAGGTTATGTTTTATGTGATGTGTGTCCGAGTATGATGATTGAGTAGTTGCATGGTAGAAAACGGAAATTTTATGAAACTAAAAATTACAAAGAAAGTCGAATGATTAGTTACATTATTCTAAGTTTCGGAACGAAACTTATTTTAAGGGGCACTGATGTAATACCCGAAAAAATTTTATCTTCCATTTAATACCGATCAAACCGGATTCCGATCCGTCAACCTTAAGTTTTAAAAATAAAAGAAAACGATATTAAATTCTATCATTTTATGTGACTTTGATTCTCATAAGATGATAACTTAATTAATTCTGTAAATAATACCGTAATTAATTTCCGTACTTTTTAACGGTTCCGGGCGAATAACGAGTATTCTTTCGGCCCTTTTGGGTTAATTAAAAGAACAGGCCCAACAGCTGGCCCATTTAACCCTCCGCCGGCCCAAAGTTACCCTTACCCTAATCTCCTCACAAATTAAAAGTTAACCTAATCTAATTAAACCTAACCCACAACTAATCATCCACGTACATCTCTTCTCCCTCTATTCGCAAACGTTCCCATAGCGTGACGGAACTGACTAGGAGACACCCGAAGTTTGACCCTGCCAACTCGATCGACACTGCACCGCCAGCGAAGCCGACCCTGCCAACCCGATCGACGCCGCATCGCCAACGCCGTCGGAATCCTGCGACAAGTAACATGACCGAAGGACCGGTTTACACTCCTCTTCTCGCAGCCTTTTTGTCGATCGAGTCCCGGACAAATAAACTCATCCAACCGCCTGGATTCCTCTTCGCGACTCAGGCAACGTCGCATCAGTCGGGCTCCCTTCCACCAACCGGAGTACCACAACCTTCTCTCGTCTTCGACTCGCCATCGCAGAAGGCCGTGTGAGGGTTCCATTTGAGGGAGTCTCGATCGAACCAAGTTGTTGCTTCCTCCCTTGCAAAGGCGTGACGAGGTGCAGGACGGGTCTGCATCCGTTTTAATCGACATACTCAGGAGTTGGACGCCGGGTTCTCGTTGTCTTTGTATACAAGTTTTGTGTCCTCCATTGCTGCTGGTGAGTGTCTCCTAGTGCAGTATATATATATATATATATATATATATATATATATATATATATATATATATATATATATATATA
>BSUD01000003.1:22363852-22383245 GCA_033239045.1 Fagopyrum esculentum
AAAAAAAAAATATATATATATATATATATATATATATATATATATATATATATATATATATATATATATATATATATATATATATATATATATGGGTAAGGGTTAAAGTATAGATAGTTAGGCCGATTGGAGTGGGTGGACGAGTTATGAATTTGCGGTGGTTCCTAGAAATGGTCAAATGTCATTGTTGATAACGAGTCCCACAGGCTAAAATATTCTAAGGACTCATTATGCTAACTTAACCTAAACTCGTTAGATTCTCGGTCTCTTACCTGGAATAATTGGGAGGTCTTTTATCGAAACTTGGGAAGAGAGTTGATGCGCCCTTGGATGCCCCTTTTACGTTGACCATAGACAAAGAGGACGAGGCTCTTAGAGTTCGCTCAGATGGACCGATCACCCGATCCCGAGCTAAGGCCAGTGCTCGAGCCACCGGCTCCATCATCACCCGCATTACTTCTTCACTTGGTCCCATTACCAGCATGCCTTGTCTCTACACCACCATGGCATAGGCTACCGGTTCCGTTAGCGGCATGTCCCGTCTTTCCGACTCCATGGCATGAAGCTAGCTTATTTTCGGACTATATTTTCATGTTTTCCTTTTTATGTAATAAAGGGATATTCCGTATAGGAATATTCCCTTTTTGACCTTATCCGTTTAGGGTTTGCTTTTATCCTTTTAGGTTTTCCCCTTTTGGGCTTTTTCTTCATGTATTTTTGTTTGGCCCGTTGGCCCATAGGTAGGCAAGTTTCTCTATATAAGAGATATCTTGCCTCACTTATTTTCCATGTTCAATATTACTAAGTTTTGAGAAGAATTTCCTCCACTTAGCTTGGGCATCAAAACCTCTCTTCTAACTGTTCGCTCCAAACGGTGTGTGCAAGCTTTAAATTTATAACCCTAGACTTAAGCTTAAAACAAGGATGCGAACCCGCAGTGTACGGGTCAATCGTAGTAAAAGCAAGAAAATTCCAGGGGTCGATCACAGGGACTCGGTGAAACAGAGTCAATACGGTATGCTAATGTCAATACTAACCACAAGAGCAATTTAACACAATCAAAGATGAATAAGAAGTCAATAAAGCAAACATGCAATTCTAGGGATTAAAGCATCAAGTTGTGGTTCCAACTCAAGATTTATAGATAAGCGGACAAAGCTGAGATTTTTGCATGGGGAAGGTGTTGCTAAAGTGGAGTAGATCACCGGGTAAGTCTCACTACACACTAATCCTAAACCGTAACTCCTATTACCGGGTAAGTCTCAAGGAATCAAGATAAAGAACTATAACCTCAAACTAACATACCATCTAAGGGAATAGAATCAACCTTTACCGGGTAAGTCTCAGGCTAACTCACAAAGATGGGATGGAAGCACACTCAAACCCCAATAAAGGATAAACCTTTATTACCTACACTTATGATCGTTGGTAAACAAACTAAGGAATTACCGGGTAAGTCTCATCCTAAGCTTGCATTGAACCAGGAAGGTGAAATAAGAATAGGATTTAGCAAACTCTAACACTTAACTTTCTGTTTTAGATCGGATAAGTCACCTCGGTCAGAAGAATTCCACCCCGGCCGAGATGTTCATCAACCGAACGAGGTGCTTAGGGTTAAGGTTAAAGACTCGAACTTTCAGGATCCTACTGGAATCTAAGATTATTCTATCATTGTTTTTCCCACAACCTTCAGCCAATCACCCTAGAATCACACAAGGAAATTAGCCACTCATCATCATAATGAAAGTATTAAAATATATGGGAAGAAGGTGAATATTTGAACAAAGAAGAATTTAATGAAAAGACTTCAATAACTGAATCAAATATCACAACAAAGCGTTCCTTGGATAATAATCCAAAAAGACAAGACAACAATTGAGGGAATTGAAGACAATCTTACAAAACCCTTCAAAAAGCTATAAAAGCTATGGTCTTCAATCTTCCTTCAACCTTCAAAAAGGTTCTTCGAAAACTCCCAAATTGGAGTATACTGCGGCTGCTGCGTGTGTAAACCCTGATCGACGGTATAGCGTGATGTCGGAATTGTGGAAATCTAACCCTCTTTATATGAAAAATAAATCTCCAAAGATAATAAATCTTAAGAAGATATTATCCCATAAATATAGGTAAAATATATATTCTGCATATCTCCTTCCTTCCAGAAGCTCAGCCCAAAAATATAAGATCACTTTCCAATTTTAAAAGATCTCTTCCAAGAATAAAATATTCTCGCCGCGTCCTAGGTATTCGCCTCGGTCGAGTCGGCCTCTCTGGATTGCCTCGGTCGAGGTGAACCTCTGGTCAACCGAGGTGACTCACAACTGAATGTGAAATCTCTCAAAACTGGTCCAAAGTAGATCTTTAATTCATGGCTATGCTTCCTGGATGTAGCTCCAAATGACTCATGACTCCTTTTGCTCCTTTTGTATGCAAAACGTACCATATTACCTGCAATTACAACGAAACTAGGTGTAGACCTCGATTCTCGCAAAGGTAGATGAAATGGTAGTAAAATCACATAATGTACATACAAACATGCAGATTATGAAAGATAAAACGTCCAAACAAACCCCAAAATATAGACTATAATTCATGCTATCAAAATACCCCATACTTAGCCCTTGCTTGTCCCCAAGCAAGTTCCTCATATAGAAAATAAGATAGAATGGATTATAAGTCAAGAAAATCAATGAAAAAGCCTTTCAAAAATATTTATGGTGTGCAACTATCATAGATCACTCTAAGAGAATACTTCTTGGAATTTAAAAACTCAATATGCTCAAAACATTTTATAAATATAGAAAAGTTGTTCATCTTTGCAAAAAATCATAGAATGCATAATAAATCATAATTATCAAAATTAATCATGTATAATCCGATTTAAACCGCTAAGTCAATCAACAAGCTCAAGGTCTCAAGGGCTTCCCAAAAGAAAGGTCAAGAAACGTGTAGGGTAGGGATGTATGTAAGGTAATGTGGTGCTAGAATCCGGGAAAAGGATGAACTTCACTTCGCTTCACTTCAACTTGCAACATCTTCCACCAATAAGCTTTGCTTATCTCACACTTTTTCTTTTACTTTACTTTTTGGGATGCATGGACAGAGGTGCACAATAACCGAAGCCTAGGAAATCTACAATCATCAATTTCTTGAGATGCGTCAAACCCTTGATGCACATACCATGACCCGTTAGGAATATCGCTCAATCCGACTTTGGCAAGATACAAACACCCGGCTATGTGAATGGTGCCGAGTTACTCATCTTCATGATTGACTTCCCCAAACCTAAAATTACTTTCTAACACTTCACTTCCAGCCCACTTCTCAACTTTAACTTGCTTTCACCACTTGCTTGCTTCCAAATTCCCGGATAGGTAAAGGGAGGCAAAATGTATATGAGGGGCTAAGCATGATCAAGAAGAAGAAGAAGAAGAGAATGAAATGCCTTGATCTTTCCAAGAAGAATGTGAGAGAACTTAACCTGCGGTGTCAACCTTCAAATTCAACATAATTTGGATAAAAACAAAGTATTAAACATGCTAATAATTTTAAACAAAGCATTTAGCAACTTAAGCATATTATAAAACCTTTTAAACACACAAAGAATTTAAAAACAGTAAGTAAACAAAATCTTCACTGAGATCATATCCAGATAAGTAGCACAAAATCGTTTTTGAAAACTCTCAGTTAACCCACCTCGGTCGAGGTGTTCTTGGTTCAACCGAGGTGAAACACCTCGTTTCTCCAGAATCTCCCCGGTCGAGGTCAAAATTTTTTTTTTTTTTTTTTAAACCAATTTTTTTCTTTTTGGTTCGGTTTCGACGTTTTTCTCAATCAAATAATCTGTAGGTATGCATGTAATATCAGATAATCATATAAATGCAGAAGTGAAGCATAAATAAAATATCCGATAAGATAGAGTCATCCATCACATAAGTGTCAAATAATACACAAATACCCCATACTTGAGACACACTGTCCCAGTGGGTTAAAATAAGTCTAAAGACAGGATACTCACCGAACATAGCTAAACTGCATGAAGAAGTAAGAAACAGCTCCCAGATAAGACCATCTCGGTTGGCGAAGTACATCTCGGTCGAGGTGTTCTGACAGTACCCGAGATGTATCTCAGTAAAGCTCGTTTCCTCAACTTCTCGAAATTTCGTTCTTCTAGTGTAGCTCCTGAACTGTGATCCTTCCTTTTGGAATACCTGGTTGTTGTCTAGAGGAAAACAAAAACAAAGCAACTATCCAAACTAAACTAGAAAAGGGAGAAGAAAGCAATACCTTGGGTTGCCTCCCAAGAAGCGCTTGGTTTAAGGTCGCTAGCTGGACCCTTCTCCATAGAATTACTCAATGTACCTTGAACACCATGGAGTGCTCATCACATCCATCAAAAAATTCTTCCAAAAAGGTTCCGGTTCCTAGTTTCACCGGCAAATGGTAAGATCTCCCACGTACAAGCTTGTACGGTTTGATTCTCACCGGAATCCTTCTAGCCTTCTTGCACTTCAATGGGACATAATCTAGCCTTGCGTCCCATCCTTTCCTTGATCGAGAAAATAGCTTCTCAAGAATCCTAGTAGCTTCCCCATCTTTAGCTGGGGGATTGTACAAGGTCCTTAGCATGCGAGGGACCCCATACTTGAACAAGAGACACTTCATCGCCTTAACGGTGTAGTGCTTGCAAACTCCACTTCTTATAATCCAAGGAGCATCTTCTTCAAAAAACTTCAATGGAGGTTTCATCTTGATCTTAGGAGGTTCTTTCGGAAGAGACCTCCAACTATCCGGTGCCTTCCTGAAAAATTCAGAAATATTAATAGGGAATTCAAATGAAGTAGGAGAATGTACCTTGCAAAGTTCTCCAAAGCTTGAGGCAAGTTTCGTGTTGGGTTGATAATCCACCCACGAAATCTCTCTTAGTTCTGCTGGTCTTTCTTCCACCTTGACCACAATCTCAGTAATTTGGCCAAGGTTCTCTGCATCTTCCACTTCTGGTTTTGCAGATTCTTCTTCCATCTCGGTCGAGATCTCTTCCACCTCGGCCGAGGTCTCAACTGTCGGATCGAGATCCTCCACATCCTCCTCTTCCACAAAAACTTCAGGAGAAGCTTCCGGTCCGACCAGAGGAATGCTTGGAAAGTGTAACACTTCCTTATGCTCCTCTTCCGGCTTAGCATAGGATATGGTGCTTTCCTTGAGCTCCTCCACCTTCTTCATCAACTTCTCCAATCTTGATTCGAGAGAGTCTTCGAAAGGTTGCTCATAAATGTTTTTAGGGACATTCTTCTCATCCCATATCGCAAGTTCATGTTGAATGGCCTCTTCTCTTTCTCATTCATTGTTGAACCAATAGAAGGAGTACTTCTCCTCCAAGTATTCATAATGGTCCGCCCTAGCACTTTGTCTTGCTATCCAAGCTGGATCAAATGTAGTCATCGGAAATCCTGAAAACTACAAAACTCATAGAAAGAGTAGTTAGTAGCAACAGGGGCAATAGCCCCGAAAGCAAACCGAAACCGGCTCGGTCTAGACCAAGTCCCCGGCAACGGCGCCAAAAACTTGTTCGCTCCAAACGGTGTGTGCAAGCTTTAAATTTATAACCCTAGACTTAAGCTTAAAACAAGGATGCGAACCCGCAGTGTACGGGTCAATCGTAGTAAAAGCAAGAAAATTCCAGGGGTCGATCACAGGGACTCGGTGAAACAGAGTCAATACGGTATGCTAATGTCAATACTAACCACAAGAGCAATTTAACACAATCAAAGATGAATAAGAAGTCAATAAAGCAAACATGCAATTCTAGGGATTAAAGCATCAAGTTGTGGTTCCAACTCAAGATTTATAGATAAGCGGACAAAGCTGAGATTTTTGCATGGGGAAGGTGTTGCTAAAGTGGAGTAGATCACCGGGTAAGTCTCACTACACACTAATCCTAAACCGTAACTCCTATTACCGGGTAAGTCTCAAGGAATCAAGATAAAAGAACTATAACCTCAAACTAACATACCATCTAAGGGAATAGAATCAACCTTTACCGGGTAAGTCTCAGGCTAACTCACAAAGATGGGATGGAAGCACACTCAAACCCCAATAAAGGATAAACCTTTATTACCTACACTTATGATCGTTGGTAAACAAACTAAGGAATTACCGGGTAAGTCTCATCCTAAGCTTGCATTGAACCAGGAAGGTGAAATAAGAATAGGATTTAGCAAACTCTAACACTTAACTTTCTGTTTTAGATCGGATAAGTCACCTCGGTCAGAAGAATTCCACCCCGGCCGAGATGTTCATCAACCGAACGAGGTGCTTAGGGTTAAGGTTAAAGACTCGAACTTTCAGGATCCTACTGGAATCTAAGATTATTCTATCATTGTTTTTCCCACAACCTTCAGCCAATCACCCTAGAATCACACAAGGAAATTAGCCACTCATCATCATAATGAAAGTATTAAAATATATGGGAAGAAGGTGAATATTTGAACAAAGAAGAATTTAATGAAAAGACTTCAATAACTGAATCAAATATCACAACAAAGCGTTCCTTGGATAATAATCCAAAAAGACAAGACAACAATTGAGGGAATTGAAGACAATCTTACAAAACCCTTCAAAAAGCTATAAAAGCTATGGTCTTCAATCTTCCTTCAACCTTCAAAAAGGTTCTTCGAAAACTCCCAAATTGGAGTATACTGCGGCTGCTGCGTGTGTAAACCCTGATCGACGGTATAGCGTGATGTCGGAATTGTGGAAATCTAACCCTCTTTATAGGAAAAATAAACCTCCAAAGATAATAAATCTTAAGAAGATATTATCCCATAAATATAGGTAAAATATATATTCTGCATATCTCCTTCCTTCCAGAAGCTCAGCCCAAAAATATAAGATCACTTTCCAATTTTAAAAAATCTCTTCCAAGAATAAAATATTCTCGCCGCGTCCTAGGTATTCGCCTCGGTCGAGTCGGCCTCTCTGGATTGCCTCGGTCGAGGTGAACCTCTGGTCAACCGAGGTGACTCACAACTGAATGTGAAATCTCTCAAAACTGGTCCAAAGTAGATCTTTAATTCATGGCTATGCTTCCTGGATGTAGCTCCAAATGACTCATGACTCCTTTTGCTCCTTTTGTATGCAAAACGTACCATATTACCTGCAATTACAACGAAACTAGGTGTAGACCTCGATTCTCGCAAAGGTAGATGAAATGGTAGTAAAATCACATAATGTACATACAAACATGCAGATTATGAAAGATAAAACGTCCAAACAAACCCCAAAATATAGACTATAATTCATGCTATCACTAACCCTCAAACTTCTTCCTTGGATCTCGCCTTTGATTCAAGAAATCCATATTCGAGGATTCTTTTTTTAAGAATCAACCTTCGCTCCACACAAAAAGGTTCCTTCGATCTCTCTAAATCGAAGTAACCCTTGTTTCTTCATCGCTTCCGCCCCTTTGGATCCGAAACGATACAACGTTGCACAAAGAATCAAGGAGTAGTTGGAGTTTTGCTTGATCTAGATCCGGAGTTATCCTTGGTTACCTCCAAGGACGCATCAAATTGGTATCAGAGCAAGGGATCAAAGCTAAGTTCTCTTTACTCTTGTTTTTGTGCGTTATTATCTTAAACCTATTTAGCCTTTTTTTTTTGTTCATGATGTTCTTCGTTTGCTCATGATGTTCTTCATTTGTTCTTCATGATCTTCATGTTGTTCATCATGTTCTTCATCATGTTAATCCATTTTTCCTGAATTTTTTTTCTTTTCCGTGTTTAACTCAAAACAAAAAGAACAAAAATAGGAGATATTTGGTTTGCCTTCAAACCATTTATCAAACCCGTCTTTTTCTTAAACCGACCTAATCCGACAATTTTGTTAATTAATTTCACCAAATCTCTTGGGATATTTTTGTTAACGAAAAGTTCGGATATCTCGCATTTGATATTCCAAGAAAAGCAAAACAACTCTTCATCAATACGGATTTGTGTTCAAAAAAAAAAAACAAAAGAAAGTGTTGCTCAAAACGTTTCAAAGAAACGAAACACACAAAGTGAAAAGACGTCCGGCAAACCGGTCCATCCGAAAAATCGGATTTTACAAAACGGTCAAAGACCGAAAGCAAGCAAAGCTTGCCGAGTGAACAATCCGTCCATCTTCTATCTCTCCATTTTCTCACATACGTTTGCAAAATATCACTTGTTTTTTGTGTGTAATTGGTTCAAATTTGTTGGATTTGACTTCCTTGCCTAACCGCCAAACGGCCTTCCCCAAAGTAGAACCCGATAACGCACTTGAACTGGGGTAAAGTTGACCTAACTTGTCACCTTGCTCACTTGATTGCTTGAACTTGTGTGCTGATTTGGAGCAATGACTAACGTTGAAATGGAAACTTCTCAGGATTCTGGTCCGCAAGAGTTCAGTGAACCCTTGGCTCAAGAAACTGCTTCGTTGTCCCTCGAAAATGACTCCATAAGGCGAGAATTGGAAGCCTTGAAGGCACAACAAAAGTTTGATGCCTTGACCCGAGAAAACATTGCCTTGAAAAAAGAGCTAGAAGCTCTTAAGTTCCTTCAGAATGCTCGCCGTCCCACCCCAACTTATCCGAATGAGAACGTGGTCAATGCTTCCACTTCCGATGCACAACGGAAAGGCAAGGGACTTTTGGGAGCCGGTCCATTAAACGTGACCCGGCTTGCGTCTGTCATTGAACGCACCCATCCTTTACCTCTTGACGGAAATGAGTCCCATGAAGAAGAGGAGGAATTCCCCGACCCGCGTCAAGATAACTTGCCCATAGTCGATACGGAACATCGGCACCAATATTATGAGCATCAACATCAACGGTATGTTCCTTCTCCACCTCCACCTAGTGTGCCCCGCACCGACCGACAAACCCGGGAAGAGCCCCGGTACCGTCCCAACTCAACCACCAATCATGGTCGTGAGCATGATCGGTCCGAACACCGTCACCAACGGTCAATCCGGCAACCGAGGACCCTTGACTTTGATGAATACGATGAGCAACACAACTTCAATGAGTTCTCCGGTGATGAATCCGATTTAGAACGGGTAGCACATAACCGTCCGTGGCACCCACCCGTCATAGACCCCTATGAGAACCAAGACCGGGGTGAAGAATGGTTGCCTCCCCCAAATCCACCTAGGCCGGCCCCACCCGTTCATGGGCGCCAACGTCATTATGGCGGCCACCGGCGAGCCCGTGCCGATGATGCCTACATTCCACCGCCCCGCCCGGACCCCTACCGAGCTCGTAGGGAAGGTAAGGTTAAGTTCCCTACCTTTCATGGTGAATATGATCCGTGTGTTTTTCTTGATTGGGCGCAGGATATGAAACGAGCATTAAAACATTGTCATTATGAGGAGGAATCCGAGAAAATCGAGGCGGCAACTCTATACTTTGAAGGAGATGCGAAGTCTTGGTGGAACCGGTATGAGTTCACCCGAGAGAGGCGAGGATGGGCACCAATTGAGACGTTTGAGCAATTTCTCTATTGCATGACCAAGAAGTACGTACCCGAGGACTTTAAGAATGATATGCGGTTGCAAATTGCCGAGTTCAAGCAAGGCAACCTCACTCCGGTGGCTTACTTGGCTAAACTTGAGGACATGCACATTAAGGCCGGCGTCTCGGCCTCCCCCTCCGCCCTCCGCACCAAGTTCATGAGTGGGCTTAATGCTTCCATCCGGCGGCCGCTCGAGATTGTCCCATTCAAGGATTTGGGAGCATTATGTCATGCCGCCATGAAGTTATATAAGCAACAACTCGAAACACCGCGGTATTCTAGGTATCCCTCTTCCTCGAGTCCATATCTTTATCCATCTAACACACGTTCTCGAGATGCGCCTAGTCCTACAGATACCGACGCCTCCAAAGGGACCCAACGGACGGGTCCTTCCAATAGGCAAACGGGTACCGAGAAGGCACCAAACCGTGGCCCGGCACCGGCGCCTCCCTCTCGAGGTCAACAAGGACCCTCACCGGCGGCTCGCCCAAGGGAGCCCGTGTGTTACAAGTGTAGCGGTTTTGGCCACGTACAACGTGATTGCCCAAACACCAAACGGGTCTTGTTTGCCGACCCAACATATTTCGAGGACGACGATGGTCAATATGAAGGTGATATCATTATTGAGGATGACCATGACACCGACCCACTTGTTGGCATGGAACCCTGTGATGACGAGATTGCTTGCAGCCCAGCACAACCCGGTAAATTCGCTCTTGTTTCTCGTCGTATTTTGGCTGTTAAAGAGCATATTCCTATTGATCAACGCGAGAATCTCTTCCACTCTCATTGCTTGGTTAATAATACGAGTCTTTCTCTCATCGTTGACGGGGGTTCTTGTTGCAATATTGTCAACGAACGGGTGGTAAAACACTTCAAGTTGCCTACGACCCCCCACCCAACGCCTTACGGACTCCAATGGATTTCCGATACGGCATGTGACACCGTCACACAACAAGCTTGGGTGCCGTTTTCTATTGGCGCCTATGTTGATAAGGTCCTTTGTGATGTTATCAAGATGGACGCCACCCATGTCCTATTAGGACGACCATGGCAATTCGATCGCCGCACATATCATGATGGTTATCTTAATCGGTACATGTTCCAATATAATGGAAAACGGGTCACACTTTTGCCTATGACTCCGCACGAAATTTTGGTTGACTATGCGGAACGGAAGAGGCAACAAACTATTGATGAGTCCGCTAAAGCACCGGCAAAATCGGACCCCCGGAGTCCCGATGTTGTAGGTGCTAGTACTTCCAAATCCCGCAACACCGCCCCTCTTGTCCATGCTACCGAATCCAAAGGTAGTAAAGGTCGCATCGTTTCTTCGGGCGCACCTTTATCATCTTCGGATCCCGTAATTCAAGGACGGTGTGAGCCACGGATACTCTTAGCTCGCCGGCATGATTTGCAACCGGTCATGGAAGGCAAGTTCCCATGCTTTTTACTTGTTCCGTTTTGTTTATCTACTTCTCATGACCCAAGTAATGTGCCACACGAGGTGTCTTTGTTGTTGTCCGAATTTCAGGATATTATGCCCAAAGACCTCCCACCCGGCTTGCCACCTATCCGAGGGATTGAACATCAAATTGACTTTGTGCCCGGTGCCTCTTTGCCAAACCGTGCCGCTTACCGAGCCAGTCCGGAAGAGACAAAGGAGCTACAACGTCAAGTGCAAGAGCTCCTAGACTGGGGACATGTGCGTGAATCCTTATCACCATGTGCCGTCCCGGTAATCTTAGTACCAAAGAAAGATGGATCATGGCGGATGTGTGTTGATTGTCGTGCCATCAACCAAATCACCGTCAAATATCGCCACCCGATCCCGCGCCTTGATGACATGTTGGATGAGCTTCATGGCGCCACTATCTTCTCCAAAATTGATCTCCGGAGCGGTTACCACCAAATCCGGATGGCCGAAGGTGACGAATGGAAGACGGCGTTCAAAACGAAGTATGGACTCTATGAATGGCTTGTCATGCCTTTTGGCCTCTCCAACGCCCCGTCCACCTTCATGCGCCTCATGAACCACGTCTTGTGCCGATTCTTGGGTACATTCGTTGTTGTTTATTTTGATGATATTTTGGTGTTTAGTACGTCTTTGGAGGATCACATCGGGCACCTTCGCCAAGTGCTCGAGTGCCTTAGACAAGAGCAATTGTATGTCAACTTTGACAAATGCGTCTTTTGCTCGGACACCACTATCTTTCTTGGCTATGTCGTGTCTAAGGACGGACTCCGAGTAGACGAATCTAAAGTTCGTGCTATTCGGGAGTGGCCTACTCCTACTACGGTCACCATGGTCCGAGCCTTTCTCGGCTTAGCGGGTTTCTACCGGCGCTTTGTCAAGGACTTTAGCACGGTAGCAGCACCGCTCCATGAGCTCACTACCAAGGGTGTCACGTTTGAGTGGCGTGATATCCATGCTCGAGCGTTTGATGCGCTCAAAGACCGTCTTTGTAATGCACCATTACTCCAACTCCCAAACTTTTCGAAAACCTTCGAGGTGGAGTGTGATGCATCAAATGTGGGCATTGGAGGCGTTCTCTTACAAGAGAATCGTCCAATTGCCTACTTCAGTGAAAAACTGTCCGGTCCTTCGCTCAACTACCCTACATATGACAAGGAACTATATGCTCTAGTTCGTTGTCTTAAGACATGGCAACATTACTTGTGGCCGAAGGAGTTCGTGATTCATTCGAATCATGCGGCTCTTTCGTATCTCAAGAGTCAAACAAATCTCAGTCGGCGCCATGCTAGTTGGGTAGAGTTTTTAGAAACCTTTCCTTATGTCATTCGGCATAAGAAAGGCAAAGAGAATGTGGTAGCCGATGCCCTTTCTCGCCGCTATGCCCTCCTTGTGTATATGGATGCCAAGATACATGGCTTTGCTCTTATCAAAGAGTTATATGCCACGGATCTTGACTTCAAGGACATATGGGCACAATGCCTCGACCTCCGAGAGCACGAGTCTTTCTTTATTAACGATGGCTATCTTTTTCGAGCGGGAAAACTTTGTATTCCGCACTCATCTATACGCCATTTGTTGGTCAAGGAAGCTCATGAGGGCCGTGGTCATTTCGGTGCTACCAAGACCCTTTCCGCTCTCCAAGAGCATTTCTTTTGGCCCCGGATGCGTATGCATGTGACACGGTTTTGCAAGGGTTGCATCACATGTCATCATGTCAAGTCGCGCCAAGGTCCGGATGGGATGTATTCTCCTTTGCCTATACCAATGGGACCTTGGGAGGATCTATCCATGGACTTTGTGGTCGGGTTGCCTATGTCAAAACGATGCAAAGACTCCATTTTCGTGGTAGTCGATCGTTTCTCCAAAATGGCTCATTTCATCGCATGTAAAAGCACCCTAAATGCTAGTGAAGTTGCCACCTTGTTCTTTGACAATGTGGTGCGTTTACATGGGATACCACGTTCCATCGTTAGTGATCGGGACGTGAAATTCGTAAGTCATTTTTGGCGAACGTTGTGGGGAAAACTTGGAACCAACTTGTTGTTTTCAAGTAGTTATCACCCCCAAACCGATGGTCAAACGGAGGTGACCAATCGGACTCTTGGTGCTCTACTTAGAGCCACCACTAGGACCAACCCACGTAGGTGGGAGGACTTACTTTCTGTTGTCGAGTTTTCGTATAATAGGTCTAGGCACACGGCAACTAAATTGTCCCCATTTGAAGTTGTCTACGGCCTCAATCCACACACACCATTGGATTTCACTCCCCGCCCGCTCAAGGATGGAGAACACATCATCGCCGGAAACCGAGCCGCCCAAATCATTGAGCTTCATGAGCGGACTAGGACACAACTCGAACGTCGTGCCACCCAACTTGCCGGACAACGCAACAAGGGCCGCCGCGACGTCTCTTTTGAGCCCGGTGATCTTGTTTGGCTCCACCTACGGAAGGAGCGTTTTCCTACTCGCCGCATGAGCAAGCTCTCGGACCGTGGTGATGGCCCATTCCGCATCTTAGCCCGTCATGGTCCAAATGCATACAAGTTAGAGCTTCCGGATTCCTACGGAGTACACCCAACGTTCAACGTCAAGGACCTTGCCCCTTATGTTGAGCCCCTCTTTGACGATGGTGAAACGGGGACGTTTCACAGCCAAGATGGGGGGACTGATGCGCCCTTGGATGCCCCTTTTACGTTGACCATAGACGAAGAGGACGAGGCTCTTAGAGTTCGCTCAGATGGACCGATCACCCGATCCCGAGCTAAGGCCATTGCTCGAGCCACCGGCTCCATCATCACCCGCATTACTTCTTCACTTGGTCCCATTACCAGCATGCCTTGTCTCTACACCACCATGGCATAGGCTACCGGTTCCATTAGCGGCATGTCCCGTCTTTCCGACTCCATGGCATGAAGCTAGCTTATTTTCGGACTATATTTTCATGTTTTCCTTTTTATGTAATAAAGGGATATTCCGTATAGGAATATTCCCTTTTTGACCTTATCCGTTTAGGGTTTGCTTTTATCCTTTTAGGTTTTCCCCTTTTGGGCTTTTTCTTCATGTATTTTTGTTTGGCCCATTGGCCCATAGGTAGGCAAGTTTCTCTATATAAGAGATATCTTGCCTCACTTATTTTCCATGTTCAATATTACTAAGTTTTGAGAAGAATTTCCTCCACTTAGCTTGGGCATCAAAACCTCTCTTCTAACCCTCAAACTTCTTCCTTGGATCTCGCCTTTGATTCAAGAAATCCATATTCGAGGATTCTTTTTTTAAGAATCAACCTTCGCTCCACACAAAAAGGTTCCTTCGATCTCTCTAGATCGAAGTAACCCTTGTTTCTTCATCGCTTCCGCCCCTTTGGATCCGAAACGATACAACGTTGCACAAAGAATCAAGGAGTAGTTGGAGTTTTGCTTGATCTAGATCCGGAGTTATCCTTGGTTACCTCCAAGGACGCATCAAGAGTGTTGTTGTTCTCTTGGACGAGTATATTTGAGTTTTGACCTTAGACTTAGTAGCCTAAGTATAAAGGTCGGACCTTAACAACCCTACTGAATGTCTAAAACTCTGTGAATCCTATAACCTCTAATTAGACTGTCCTTGAGAATCAGATTATGAAAATAAGTTCTAAAAGAAAATATGGGAATTTAATGATAGACTTTTCGGGAATTTTCGAGACTAGGGGTAAAATAGTCATTTTCCCTTAAGAGAGCCGTTTTCCGTAATCTCTCTTCATGAGAGTGTATATATTAGAAGTCTTTATCTTCTAAGAGTTTAGAGATGTGAATTTGATCCACATGCCTTGTTTGACAGGCGTTTGAGTACCACGAGTACAGACCGAGTTGAGATTTGAGAGAGTGGAATTTGATTCAGGTAAGTCCTTGCGACTTACTTAGCTAGTTTCTGGATATTAGTTGGGTGATGATGGTTGTGTGTGTACAATGTGTGTTATAATAAATAACAACTTGTTAGGACGACCGTGGTTATTATGTTTTAAGGCCCAAGTGTATGTATAACGGGCCGTGACATCACTGCCCAGCTCTGCCAGGAGACTGGGAGGTTCTCTATACCCAGACCATACATGTACACGGTGAGATGCATCGGATCCACTCCTGATGGGTACACGGGGGCGGAGGCGAGGTTTGGGAATCCCTCGTGTCACAAAATAAGTATCATTAGAGTGAATGACTTAAATGAAGATAATAATTGGATTGTTTGAAAGCATGATGAGTGTTTATTATTTTATGTGTGTGTGTGCTATTATTATTCTCCTAATGTTTAGATAACTAGCTAATGGTTATTTTGTTGTGTTTTTAGATTTACTACAGGTTAGAACAGCAGCTGAGTGATCTGGAAGTAGTGGTCAGCCGGGTCTCCGTACTCGTTAGAGTGGGGGTTTGGGTTGTCGCTTTGTTGTCTTTCCCTTTTGTTAAGACAGTTAGTCTTTTCCGTTGTTTAAGTACGATAGGCTGTTAGACTTTGTGGCATTCATCATTTTACAAATACATTTTATAAATTTCGGTTTTCTTATTTGTGTCTTGTTGCAAGATCCTAGTAATATTGTTGTCAAACTGAGGTCGGGACCCATTGTGAGGTCCTAACCAGTAATATCCCGGGTTCCGAAAATCCGGGGTGTTACAACTGCTAAATATATCTTTACTTACTCACCCATTTATATTTGAACGTTATAAATATTATTCTAAGTTATTTGTATTCGGATGAAATTATGTTTGTATTACAGAGGAAATATCATCTTCTTTGTTATTAGAATGGTGTATATCTCATTTGTTTGGTCAAAATTTGAATTATTTTATATCTGCAATTGCAAGTGTACTTTAATTTTTATTTTAGCCTATTAAGTCACGTAAATATTTTTATTTATGAACAAATATAATTAATTATATTTTAGAATAAATGGGTTATGTTTGTCCAATCAGTGAAACAAACATAATCGAATAATAAAAATATAATTCTTCATGTTTCTTATCGTAATAAAAATTTTAATGCAAAAAATAAGGTACAACTTATTCATTTAACAATAGACCAAAATTGGAGACACAAAAAAAAAGTTATATAAATTATTATTTCTTGTATCCTAAACTGAGAAATTTTAGTAAAAAAATGGGGCATGTTTTTAACTTATTTGATTTGTCCTGTGAAACGGCCTTTCAATTACAAAACTCTATTTTCTTACCTTAAATTTATTAATATTATGAGATAAGTGGGGCTTGTATTCATATCCTTACTAATAAAGTAATATCGGCTCTTGTTTCGGTGAACTTATAAAACAAAATTTCTAATTTGTGAATAAAATCTACCTTAATCTTGATATTTTGAGGCTTAAAGTTTTTGTTAATTTCATTCCTCCATCTTATAATCTCAACTTACTAAACAATGTGAGCTCGTTTGGAAGCGCTAAAAATCATTTCAAATAACGAAATGATTTCGAGTCAATCAAAAAATATATTTGTTTAGTAGTCTTTTAACACATGAAAGTAATTTTATCATTTTCATTTTCTTTTTTTTACACTTATTTGATTCCATTCCATTTTTAGTTCACGGCTTCAACTAAATGGCACGTAGATTGTAGCATGAGAATTGTAAACAAAGCAACAATGACTTTGGAAAAAGATATTACAAAGTGAACAATGCCACACATGTCAAATACGTATAGTTTTTGAGAAGGAAATAAAAACAGTTTGGACGCTGTTCACTTGTGCGGTTGTGCCGTTACGCCCAAGTTAAAAAATTAATAACTTAGGTCGCATGCTAACTATGCTCAAGATGATTTTTCAATAATTGTTCCCATTATTACGTCTAACATGCTTTGAATTTTAAGGCAATCATTATATTTTGAAGTTTAGGTTTTCAAGAGAAGATTGGTCTAATAAGGTCTTTTTTGTACGGTGATACAAACTAGACCCTTGTTAATTTAAAATTATTTTTTTACTTCTAGAAACACTTAATTAAAGGGGGTGAAAAGGGACCTAGTTGTCCCCTAATAAACAAAAAAGAAAAAAAAAATTGTTTGACGATATATTAGACAAAAAGATCTACTTAACCAATTCACTCGGTTTTCAACGCAGTTGAAATGTGTTGCACTTTTCTATCGTAAATTATTATCCATGCGTTTAAAATCACCCATTAGAACATGCCAAAAACAATCTCCTATAATCTCCGTCTCATGATTTTATAATTGATTCACGACTACAATTTGACGAATTAATTTTAGAAGGATTAAGTCCCTGTTAGGTATCAATTAGATGAAGATTCATTTAAGTTATTTTTTAGATTGTTGGGTATTGACATTTTGGGCTTGTTTGTATCAAATGAGGATTGTGGATTGTATACTTTTAGGGGCTTCTTTTTGCTAAATAATCTCTAGAAAACAATTTTGGATTATCAAGATTGTTGGGGATGGATTATTTTGTCTATCCTACGTACCCTTTGAACAAACCAAACGTTGAGTCAAATTTTCTTTTCTTCTCCTCGACTTTTCTACTCTTCATCTCTCTTCTCGATCGCTCATCAAACCACACTCTCTCCACCTCCCTCTCATCTACTCCTCTTTTGCTTCTTCTACTTTGAATGAATGCTCCTACTCCTCCTACTCATGTCACACCCTTTAGTCAAACTTGAACTCTTTGTATTTATGACACAGAAAGCTTAAACCGAATAGCCATCTTAGGAGGCCTAGCTTCCACTATACAACGGTAACATATATAGCATGGTAACAAATCTCTCGTCCTGTTAATTGTTTACAGTTTCCAGGACTATTAGGACCATTTTGACGAATGCAAACCTTGGATGTTGACAAGGCACCTAATGTAAAGTATCTAGCAGTGTCCTCTCAAGACGGATACTACGCTCTCGTTGAATTTGATGTTGAAGAACTTGGATCACCGGTGCACTTAGCATGTATGTTCTCTTTTCCAACAAGAGATTCACTAATATAACACCCAAATTCTTTGTTACTAATCCAAGTTCAACTATAGGCAGGAAAAGGAATATCGGTTGATTATAGTAGGAGCTAGATTCCAACAGGAGCATAACAAATGGAAGTTGAACCTGTTGAAAACAGCGACTATGACGTTGAAGGCAAGAAGGAAACACATGAGAAACAGGAGAAGCAAGCACCGCCTGCTCCGTTTAGCACACCAACTCCGGATAAACCAGTAAGTGAAGAAATTGTGTCATTTATCCAAGGTGCAATTACTGATGATGAGATAGAACATTAAATATAGGGATATATATATATAATCCAATAATATTAGGGGTCATGGCGTTTTGCTAGAAGCTAACCATGATCGGTACATTTATATGATAAATTGTATTGCTAAGTGTTATCGGGTCCTACGAGGTCACACCATAACAAGCATGTGAACTGAATCAATTAATGAGAGAATTACCATATAGGAGTATATGTTGGAAAATGATATATTTTGTAGGAATACAAAATATATTACGGAGTTGGTAATTAATAATAGACAAGGGGTTATTTATTTATTAATTTCAAAAATATATATCTTTTATTTTAGGTTGGGCTTTTTAATAGTTAAAAGACCCAACCCTAATTTTAATAAGTATCGAACGATCGATTAGAAGAGTATTTTTCAGCCGTGTATCATACACGTTCTTCCTCTTCGATCCCTCTCTCAAAAGCTTCATCCTTTGTTCTAGCAATCCTTGTTCAGTCTCGGGTGGACCAACTAGAGGAGTAACACTTGAGACTCTACATATGCTTGAAGGAGTTATTGAACATGCATAAAAAGGTATTCCTTTTATCCTTATCTAATCTATTATGCAAGCGATACTTGTTTAGATGTTTAGGAAATTATTTCCTGAAATTCCGCTTTTACACATCTAAAAACCCAACAGTGGTATCAGAGCCTCTTGCATAAATTGATTAGATCAAATTAAAAAGGCCATGTTTTGATGCATGTATTGATTGCTTTGTTTCAATTATGAAAGAGATTGTTTGTATGAATTAATTTGCATGATTAGATTAAGGTGTAAAATTATATCCTTAATGGAGATCTGATTAAGTTTTCATGCAGAAGTTACATATGATGCGATACAATGTGCAAGCTAATGGTGATTAGCATAATTTACATAAGATAATGGTGATTAGCTAAGTGTAATTTAGCTTGTAGGATTACAACAATACTTAATGATGATTAATTAATGCTTAATGATGATTAAGTAAAATTTACACAATCACCATGGCCGTAACTATTGCTATTTTTAGCTTTTAGGGTCTGTTTTTTTATATTTTATTTTTATTCTTAGGTTTTTATATTATTAATTTTATTAATTATCTAGTATGATTAGTTAATTATCTAAATAATAATATTTGTTTCCTAAAAATATTATATATATA
>BSUD01000003.1:22383592-22461936 GCA_033239045.1 Fagopyrum esculentum
ATATTATATGAGATATTCTATCTAGATAAATATGATTTATCAAGTTGGAAATAAATAAATTTAATTTGTTAATTAAGATATGAGATATTTTAACTAGTCAAATTATACCCTAAAAAAAAAATAATATTTGATTCATAAAAGATATTATATGAGATATTATATCTAGATAAATATGATTTAAAGTTGGAAACAAATAAATTTAATTTTGTTAATATATGAGATATTTTAACTTAATTAAATTATATCTTAAAAACTAAAAGATATAATATGAGATATTTTATCTAGATAAATATGATTTATGGAAAATTGCTTATTTTTGTAGGGCAAATTTGGTTAGTAGGCTATTTAGAGAAATAATGATAGTAAGTAGGCTTTTTTGTTTTTCAATTAAGTAAATATACCCCTCTCATTTTTTTTACCGTCAAACCTTCTCCATCCTCTTATTTTCTTCTTTCTTCCAAATGCTTTTTAAAAACTGAATTTCTTTTTTTATTTTCTTTTATTATTTTTTTTTTGTCTTTTTTATTTTCTTTATTTTTTATTTATTTTCTAGAATGAAGAATTTTTTCACACACCGGAATTATCACATACTTGAATTATCACATACCGGAATTTCCACATACAGGAATTTTCACATACCGGACCGGAATTTTACATACCGGAATTATCACATACCGGAATTATCACATACCGGATTTTCACATACCGGAATTTTCACATACCGGAATTATCACACACCGGAACTATCACATACCGGATTTTCACATACCGGAATTTTCACATACCATAATTTTCACATACCAGAATTTCACATACCGGATTTTCACATACCAGATTTTCACATACCGGAACTATCACATACCGGATTTTCACATACCGGAATTTCACATACCGGAATTTCACATACCAGAATTTCACATACCGGACATTTACATACCGAAATTTACATACCGGAATGAATTTTTAATTGTCTAATATTTAATTTTGCAAATTTTAGGGGGCTCGTTGTAATTTTGCAATTTTTTTTATTGTAATTTGCGTATATGATGATGGTTTGCAAAAATGGGTCCATCACCGTCTCCTTTGGTTTCCAAAAGACTTGTTCTTTTTCCCAGTTGACAATGACAAATTGACAAGACGTGGAAGAGTTGAGCATTATTTGAGTGGAGAATTATATGTTAAAATTGTCTAAAAATAAAAGTATTATGTAAACAAAAATAAATAGCGGACAGAAAGCACAAGGATCAAGTGCTGATTGTGCCGCTAGTTTTAATTCAGAAATTTCTGGAATGAAATTTCTGGTATGAACTTTTCGTATGAAATTTCTGGTATGAAAAATTCTGGTATGAAAAAAAATTCTAGCATGAAATTTCTGGTATGAACTTTTCGTATGATAATTTCTGGTATGAAATTTCTGGTATGAAAATTCTGGTAAGAGAATTTCCGGTATGAGAAATTCAGTCTAGAAAATAAAAAAGAAAAAAAAAAGAAAAAAAAATAAATAAAAAAAGGCAAGAAAAATAATAAAAGAAAACAAATTCAATAATTAAAAATTATACTTATATAACAAATAACAAACATCATTTATTCTTTCTTTCTAATAGAAGGGTTAATAATTTTTACCTACTATTAAATGAAAGTGGTAAAAAATTTGGGGTACATTTTCTTAAACAAAAACTAAAAAAAGCCTAGTATGTCAAATTCTCCCATTTTTGTATGAGGTCTTAATTTTGAAATGTTCTAAATTTTGACAAGTTACTAAAATAATAAATATGTCTAATCTTAGCAATGATCTAACATTAGAAACGTTCTAATATTAGCTAGTTACTAATTTTTGAAAGTTACCATAAATAGAAAGTTACTAATATTGGAAAGTTCCGAATTTAGAAATTTTACACCTTTAGCATTTTAATGATTTATATATGATATTAATACCACACACAATATGATTGATTAAAACAATACCGAAAAGGAGTTTCCAATTCTATTTTTTTCCCCTTTATGTGATAAAGTGGTTATGTGTATTTTTTTTTTAAATATAATATATGACATGCTTGTATGTATGTGTATGGTGATATGCTCGTGCAGGCAGTTACTAGTATGACCGCAATCTTAGGATAGTTAAATACGATCTGCGCATCGTTATGGTTTTATTGTACACGATCTGCGTATCGTTATGTATTTTTGTAATTTTTAATTTCTGCAAGAGTTATTTTAAATTCATTATACAAGAAGACTAAAGTCCTAAGGAGTCCGAAGGATAGAGATCCATGAAGGTCTAAGAATGAAGATTCTAGGGGCCATACTAGGAACCATTTATTTAATGGGTTTTTTGAATGCCTCAAAATTCTCACTTGTATGCTTGTTTGTTATTTTTCCTATGAGTTCGCTTTAAAATAACAACCTCACATGCTTAAAAACGCCCCTTAAAAGAATATTGAAAATTGCCTTTCCATATCATAACCGATCCCTATCTAGGAATTTGTAGGATAGGTTCCGCCAAAGCGGGGTGTCCTTACTTTGACCTAGATACATTGCGGGTATGCTCATACTAAGGGGCATGCTGCATTGATATGGTTAACTCAACAAAAGACCAAAAGATAAAGTTTTGGATTTTGAGGCATAAGGGTGAGTTCACATGAGATGTGTTCCCATCAACCAAGAATTATAAAGAGTTATAATTAGTAAAGGAGTTTACTTACCTTGATTATATGAGACTTAGGGCAGTGTCAAAGTACACTAAGGTTCATATATGATAGGATCTTGGAATCATTTTTGCTCACTAAGGGAATTGATAATGTAACACCCTAAATTCTGAGAACTCGGGGAGCTACTGGTTAGGACCTCACAATGGGTCTCGACCTTAGTTTGACAACAATTTAACTTGGATCTTACAACAAGGCACAAAAGTATTTAAAACATTTGAAACTTTAAACAATATATACATGAAGAATATGTATCAGCCTTACAACGCAAATGTACCAAAACGACACATAAGAAGAACAGAAGACATCCCGTCCCCAACTAAATAAGTACGTGGACCCGGCTGACCATTCCCTTCGGATCTCTCTACAACTGTTTTAACCTGCAAGGCATCTACAAGCGGTATAAAACCGTTAGCTAACATTCTATGCATAAGTATAAAGGTAAAAGCACAAACACACAACATACACACTCAACATGCAACACTCAATCCTTTTATTATCTTTAATTAGGTGATAGGTTATTACTAATGATACTTATTTTGTGACACGAGGGATTCCCAAACCTCGCCCCTGTCCCCGTTTACCAACGCGGAATGGTACTAATGCATTTGACCGTCTAACGGACTGGGCTGGTCGCAGGGAACCTCCTAGACTCTCGCAAGAGCTTGGCAGATGATGTCACGACCCGTTATCATACACTTGGGTCAATTACGTAAATAATAAAGTCGGCCTAATCCGGTTTCGTTGTTTATCATAACTAACAAACACCACTCATACACATTACACTCATACAAGAAGCCAACTAAGTAAGTCCGTGGACTTACCTGAATCAAATCTCGACTTTCTAATTCGCAAATCGATATGTACAGTTGGAATTCAGTGGCCTGTCAAAGGAGGCAAGTGTGTCAGCACACTTTCTAGGTGATTAGAAGTCTTAGACTTCTAAGATAGTAGGTCTTAATAGAACGGAATTGATTACATTATGAATTTATGGTAAAATGACTATTTTACCCTTGGTCTCAAAACTTACAAAATTCCTTAATTTACGTCTAAACTCTTATTTGCGACTAAAGAGTCATATTCTAACTCCTAAAGATGAGTTTGGTTACAAACTGACAATTTACCCATTTCCTTATTTTCGGAAAGATCATTAAGGTCCAAATTCGGCTTCAAATATAAAATTCGAACAATCTTATAAAATTTCCGAAATAATTCCCTAGATCATCTATGATATCTCATCTACTCCTAGAAGCAAGAATTTCTTAAAACTGTTCAACCATCACTTCTACAAAAATTTCCAAAGTTGGTTACAACACTTAACAAACAACACATTGTCTTAACTTTGAAAAATCATAACTCCTAAACTACTCGCTGGATTTATCCCAAATATTGATACGTTCTACTATAAAATCTTATCTATAATATATCCAAAATTCAGCCGCAAAGGAGATCAAAATCCTATTTAAAACTATCTCACAAAACCGAATTTCAGCACAACAGAAAAAACTGCTTATGACTAAATCTTTGAAAAATCATAAATCCCAAACCACTCGCTGGATGCTTATCAAATTTTAATATGTTATACAACAATATGTCAACTATATCATATCCAAAATTCAAGCCCAACGGAGATCAAGAGCTTATTCAAAACCATCTCACAAAACAGCATCACTTGCTCACTCAGCACATATATACAAACTGCATGAGACGTCAACTTTGGAACACAATAACTCTCAAACCGTAACTCCGATTCCTCTAAAATTTTAGTATGCTTTACTATGCAATACCGTCTATGACATATCCGAAAACCAGCAAAAATAATGAGTTTAGCATACCTAAATCTGGCCTAGAAGTTGGATGATCGTCATTGTCTTAAACTCAGGAAAAAATGAAGCAGCCCTTGACATTGTTCCTGGGCTGTTATGTCTGGGTTCCAGGCAGTGTTGAGGCAACTATTAGCACATATATATGGAGGGGAAATGTAAAGAAGATAGGTACGGATCTTACTTGACCGACAAAGATGAGGAGGGGCATCAACAGCGGTGTTGTGGTTCTTCGATTGATGCAAGGCGAAGGCCATAGGAAGGAGCAAGGCTGTTCTTTTGTTGTTGCTTGCTGGCTGCTGCTTGTGACAGAATCACAGGGAGGGATTTGCTGCTCGTCTGGCTGTTTACGAAGTCTGGAACTCACGACCACTGTAGAAGGGAGAGAATCTGTCGAGACTTGAATACAGACGTTTGGGAAGAGAGACGTGCAGGAGTTATGTCTTTGGCTGGCTGTCCTCATGAGCTAACGAAGATCAAAATGCAATGTAGGAGATCCATGGGCTGTTGTCTTCTAGGGTTGCTGAAGAGCAATGCAAGGCTGGCTGGGGGGGGATGGACATAAAGCTACTGCTGGGCTGGACGGACACAAAGCCACTGCATGGCTGGATGGACATAAAGCCACTGCTGGGTTGGACGGACACAAAGCCACTGCTGGGCCAGCACACAAGCAACACAAATTCTGGGCTGGAGCAAAGGCAAGGCTGGCTGAAACTAGGTAAAAATAAGATGGCTGAATAGTTTGTCAAAAACCTGTCAAAACTCCGCCTTGTCAGGTCCATGAATGAGTTTGTCACAGGTTTGTCGGGCTTTGTCATGGTCTCGTCTCACCTTAGTCATGATCTCGTCACTGCTTGTCATGATATCGTCTAAAGTCATCGATAAGAATGAATTATAATAACTAGGGTTTGATATAAATCTATCATTTTATGTGAATTAAATTCTAGATAAAATGATAAATAATTATAAGAATTAGAGCTTGATATAATTTTATTATTTTATGTGACTTAAATTCTACATAAAATGATAAAATTCGTGAAGAAAGAAATAGTAGATAGAATGGAAAACCGTCAACGGCTCGAAGTCCGATTTGCTTCGGAATTAAACGGAACGGAAATTCCGGATATTACATCAGTACCCCCTTAAAATAAGTTTCGTCCCGAAACTTAGAACAAGGTATTTAATCAGACGACTTCCCTACGTAAACTTGTTTATCCTAGTTTCACTAAATTTTAAATTTGTTTTCTAAACCCCTCTAACCTTGTTAAAGCGTAACGAAAAAAAATCCGGTCGTTACATCAGATCCCCCTCAAAATAAGTTTCGTCCCGAAACTTAGGGTAAGACAATCCTGATCGGCCTTTAAGGCACCAACTGGGTGTGTTTGATCACTATTCAAAAGTCTCGCCGTTTCCACATCTAAGTATCCCGCACATCAAGGTTACCAAAAGAACACATCACTGACTAACACTCAATCATGAAGTAAACAAGCAGTCAAACAATATCACACATACAAGGTCAAGCCCTAACTCGTCACTCCCGAGGTTACAACTATCGCTACATGGGTCATTGAAAGGTTACGTCTCTTACTATCTCCAATCTTAGGTAGCCTTATCGGATTTTCATAAAACCACTAAATCTTAAATCTTTTCAGGCACTTAGATCACAAGCGTATGTTACCACGTTCTACAGTGGTTACCGGATATCTCACCGGTATCATCCGGCTCAACTGTTTGATCCTCTAATATGATAACCTAACCCGTGTCTGGTAGGAATCTCCCCACTGAAATTCACAAACTCAGTTCCCAAACTTAGTCTCCGTGGAAAACTGAAGCTACCCTCTCCAATAGGGTGAGGAAAACTAGTCCATCAGTCACTTTTAAACCGCTTTAAAACTTCCAATGGTTTTCCTTACACAAATCACTTCTAGATCCTTTGATGACCCTACGGAAAAATGATCTATTGAACTTTCTTCCCTCTGTTATGACCACTTGCTTCCGGCCTTCTGAAAAGGTTCTGACTACTCAATAATTGTTAACATACCATCAGCAGTGCACTCTTTTCTCCACCATGGTTATCAGACCGATAATATCCCTCTGACTCAAAACGCAACTATGCTCTGTTCCGCTATAATATTACACATAAAATCTACTCCGAGATCATGCTTTCTTTCAGCACGGTTACTAGGTTGCAAGTATACCCCTGTCGCTTCTCTTTCTTATGTATCTTTGACTCGGAATGATAATTACTCACTTTGAGCTTTCTAGTGCAGACCATGCACAATACTTTTATTACATCGTTAATTCTTTTCTTCATTCATCAAGAAACTCACTCTAACGTACTTCGTTAGGTATAAAATTCCAAAACTACTTGCCTGACAACATGTAACAAAGCCATCACTCTTCACTCGGATCCATAATAGGGTACCAACCTCTTTCTTTTACCTCTACATGCACATAAGTTTCCGTACAATATTTTCAGTAACTCCACATAGCCTATCTCACGTTCCTTCCCACTAGAATACATTTCACCAACTATCACCATCTTAAACTCGACACGATATCCATCAACACCCTTGAGCTTCTTGCTCTGTGGGTTAGGACCCACCACGCTTCCGCTGCGCTACTCTGGTTATTTTGTTGTCACCCATTAATCCTAAGGACCTTTTCTGGAAGTATAAAATGATTGACCCCAAAACTCTTTCTTTTAATCACACCATGAGTCTTATGCTGATGAAGTACCAAGTACCTTCTTTACTTGCCTTAAGAAAATAAAGCGACGATTGAAAAACAACTTCTTCCGCTTACTTCCTTAGTTCTTCTACCACGGATCCAACTCCCTGACTTGACTGGAGTTTAATCTTAACGAGCCAAGTAGTAACCCTTAAAACGTTCCTCTTTATACCTTAATTCATCCAAGAAGGTTGTCGTTGCCTACTTGAGGAAATCCTCCAAGGCGTCGGTAAAGCTACTCCATAGATCCACAATCACAAATATCTCTTCTTAACGGCACATAACTCGTCAATACCAAACCATACTTGCCCGTCCTTGGTTGACATCGGTCAGTCTATAATTGACTTATCTCAATTCCATACCTCTACTGATATTAAACTTTTGGTGCACATCACCTACTAGATTAATCCTTTTATCCTTCTTTAGTTCGTCTTATCTTTCACTCTTCTGCTTCCTTTGGGACAACTCTCTTTCTCAAGTCTCACTGTGCCATTCGCCTAACGTCAAAAGTCGTTCTTAACACTCCACGATAGATGGTAAGCGTCTTGTAGTTCCAATGACTTTTTAATTACCTCCCAATTGTAGTCCTTTTACAGGGACCGTCTGTGTTGATGACCTATGCTTTGTTATAAATGGGGGTTACCCTGGACTGTTGAGTCCACCACACGATCCTCACAAGCACAGGTTCCTTAATCGGCGTTGTTTGTAATATTTCCTTCCAAATACCTATTGACTATGTTACGGGCTTCGATCCTTTCGATACCGGCTGTAACACCCCAAATCCGCGGGATATCGGGGCGCTACGGGTTGGGACCTCACAATGGGTCCCGACCCTTAGCTTGACAACAATTTCACCGGATCTTGCAACAAGGCACAAATATAGGCCAAAACCGAAATACATTTTATGCAATGTAAGAAAACCCGAAAGAAAACAAACAACGGACTTCAGCCGAAAACAACTACCAAGACCAAACGCCATACATGCGGCATACAATAATATAATATACAAAACTCCAAACATGACTCCAAACAAAACCCTTCCTAAAATGTACGAACCCCGGCTGCCCACCCTTCCGGATCTCTCGGAGCATGCCTAACCTGCAAGGCAAACTACAACATTCGGTATAAAACCGTTAGCTCACATTCGAAGCATTAGAATTAAAGGGAAAGGCACAAACACAATTAATTCAACATAGTCACACAACATACTCAAAGCACACAAATCCGGTTTATTATCTTTATTTATTAAGTCATATCCCATTCTAGTTCAACTTCTTTTGTGACACGAGAATCCTCCGAAACTCGCCTCGGTCCCTTCTTCCGGCAATGGAACGGTCGGATGCCTCCGACCGTCTAACCAGCACGGGCCAGTCGCCGAGATCCCCCTAGCTCTCACGGGGAGCCAGGTAGTGATGTCACCGCCCGTTATCATACACTTGGGCCAAATAATATAAAGGTCGGTAATCCTATTTCCGGTTTAGTTGTTATAAACAGTAAAATAATAAACACACACCACCCAACACACAATAATGCTAATACAAAGAATACGAGCTAAGTAAGTCCGAAGACTTACCTCGTCACCACACTCAACTCACTACACTCTCGCTTCCTTAGGGAGGAAGCCCATAACCTGCTCACAAAAAGATAACTATATCAACAACAACCCACTCACAATAGAAGTCTTAGACTTCTATACAAATGATCTACGCAAGACCATTTGACTCTCAATTCTAAGACCGCATCCTAGAATTCCTACACTCACCTCTCACTCAACGCATGAGGAGATCTACCAACAAGCCACTCTCTCAAGCACATGCTAGAACTCATAACAACATATACCTCACAAGATCATAAACCACAATCTAAGGAAAGACAACCTAACCTAGAAGGTCCAACATGCTCAACTAACTCGTCTAAGGTCTTAAGCCACTAATTGGCATTCACTCTAAATTAGGCTAGATCCAACCTAGCATGATACTACTAAACATAACTAGGTCGAGGAAAAGAATACTCACACGACGTCAAAAGACGAAAGTCGATCCACAGATGTCGAGTTTGGAATCGTTGGCCTTTATCGGGGCGTTTCCGGACCTAACACCAAAGGTATACAAATTTAGCTCATACGCTAAATTTGAACGGAATAAATAAAATATATAGGTTTACGGAAAACTCGTTTTCTAAAAGCCATCGTTAAAATCCCGTGAATAACCCTTCCGGGCACAATATGAAATTCTGAAACTTGATCATCAAACCGTAATTAACACTTTGAACCACAACACGATTTTAATCCAACAAAGACATAAAATACCGTGTATATAAAAATATAGGAATATCCGTATCTAAACCAAGGTTAAAACCGTAATTATATATTCCGGGCAAGCCATACAAATTTATAACATAGTCAAAACCGCCAATCAACTTTCCGGGCAAGATAAGCAACTCAATAAATGTGGCCCATTTCCATGAAATAAAACTTGACCCGTAAACCACAATTTTAGAATCCGTCAATATATATTCCGGGCAACTTATACAAGAAGGGAAGACTCATTTTCTAAGCCAATGACAACAACACCTCCCAACGTTTTCTGGGGCAAAAATACAATATCCAAACTTATGGGTTATGTCCGAAATTTATTTCAGCAGGGTTTAAATTGCAATGATCCAAAACTGTGGGTTTTAATAAAACTTGTAATTAATCCAACATGGCATATTTGAGTTTCCAGAAACATGGGTCAGATATTGTAATTGCAACTGGGCTATAAACGTAATTATACCAATTATTAGGGGGCCGAAATATTAAAAGGCTAGGGTTTCAAAACCCACGTATGAAGGTAGTCCGGTGAAAGGGGAGCGGCACTACAGGCGGCGGCACTGCAGGCGGCGGCTGGGCAAGGAACACTCAGGCGCTGGTGTGGCTGCGGCGAGGCTCCTCCCGCTAGCTTGGACGGCAGCAAGGGTGGCCTTCCCTCCCGGCGAGAATCGGCGATCCCACTAGTTGTTCGAATCCCACAGAGAGACGAAGGGAAATGAGGAAGGGAGCCCCGAGGCCGGTCGACAGCGAGGATGGAAGGGAGGTGGCGGAAGGCTGTCGAGTCCCACAAAAAGACGAAGCGAGGTGGTGGCGCGGACCCTCAGCGGCCGGTCGACGGCGAAGATAAGAGGGAGGAGGCGGCGATACTCCGTCCATCCAACCGGTAGCAGACGGCCGACTTCTTGGCGGTGAGTGTTGGCGGTGAGTGAAAGAGGGCAGCAATGAGCGGAGGTGAAAGGAGGCGGCATGAGTAGAGGGAAGCAGGGAGAGAGAGCGTGAAAAGCTATGGGGAAAAATTAGGGTTCTAGTGAAGAGCATCACTAGTATATATCCGGATGGGCCGGGCTGGCCTATCTTGATGGGCCCAACGGCCTGTCTTGATGGGTTGGCTGATTTAAATTAACGGGTTTGTGAAGGAAAGAAAAACCGACGGGGCAAAACAAAAATGATTATATTCGGTCAAGACATTCGGAACGGGATTTTCGAATCGGAAACTTCCCGACTTTTCCGAGAGTAAAGATACGGGAAGAGAAATCTATGTGGATCGAATATATAAGTAACTCACAAAATATCCTTTGCGACATAGAAATAAATCTTGTAACTAATATTACGAGATTCCAATAATACTAAAAATACCGTTATAATATAATATAAAAGTATACTCGTAAAATCAAATTTTACGATGGAAAATACTCATAAAACATAAGTTTTTAAAATATCGATAACCGATAGAAAAATAAATATCGAAAACGCGCCAAAATTTTGGGGCGTTACACCGGCGTTGTTATTCCTCTTAGAATTCTTATCTTTAAAGAAGACAAAATGTCTCCAGGCTTGTGAAGTCTACCCTTCGCTCTTACATTAAGTTGTAAGTCTCCCTTCCGTGTAAATTGTGATCTGTCAACATTTCCTTAGCTAGTAGGTAAATAGTCGCTCACCACAATCCTTTTATACTTGTTTAGTTCGTTCTATCTTCCATTCTTCCTCTTCCTTTGGGCTAGCTTTGCTTCTCGAGTCCACCAAGGTCGTTCTTACGTACCCATTTCTTCACTGGTATTGTTAGTAATACCGCCTTCATGAAACTCCGTTGACCCTGCTACAACCTCCATTCTTTGGATATTAGCGTCGCGACTTCTTTCAACTTCATATATCTTAGAGGAGGTCAAAACCTCCCCACGTTTGTGGGGTCTGCCTTTTCGCTTTTACACTCAATTGTAGGTCTTCATTCTGTGCACCTTAGATTCTCACCCCCGGATTGACACTTTGTCTCTTTTGGTTTCTCATGCCCCTAATGGTCTATGGGGCATCCGCCTCGATTATAATGTCCTTGATTCCATAATCTTAGTTGTACTCAATTCTACTTGTCCTGTTCCAATATTGTTATCTCTACTCCACACTCTTATAGTCTCTTGCATGGCCCTTCAAACTCCGTCTCTCGGCCTCGTATGCCTGAGTTCCTTGTACGACCTTTTATTGCTTGTAACTGAACTAACTCAGGGATTTCTTCCTCATCTAATTGTGCTTGTGGTAAAAATTATCTTCACAACTTTACTTCCTTGCTCACTTGTTCTTTGGATGGTTAACAAGGGTTACTAGGACGCCCACCCGAGTCTAATACTTGATCCAAGGTCCGAGTCCTTTGTCTCGTGTTGAAAACTCTTCAAGCCTGCTACCGATTTATCATGAGGCGATAATCGTTTCATGATATCACAACTAAAGGATATAATATATCCTTTAGGATACTAACATATTACACATACACACATATATATATATATATATATATAACATACATTAATACTCATCATAATAAATCCATGTGCTAACTCATATCGATCCAAGTTGTAGAGATCCACGGAGAGCGATGGTGGTCCAACGTACTACTAACCCAACAACCCGACTATGCGCGCGTGTGAAAACATAAATCCGTTTTGAAAATTTTAGACCCCTTTCTGGTTCTAGTTATTTTATACATTTGGTCTTTCAGAAGATTTCAAGTGCCATTGTTGCCAACCAAGAGCTCTGATACCATATTGTAACACCCCAAATTCTGAGAACTCGGGGAGCTACTGGTTAGGATCTCACAATGGGTCCCGACCTTAATTTGACAACAATTTAACTTGGATCTTACAACAAGGCACAAAAGTATTTAAAACATTTAAAAACTTTAAACAATATATACATGAAGAATATGTATCAGCCTTACAACGCAAAGGTACCAAAACGACACATAAGAAGAACAGAAGACATCCCGTCCCCAACTAAATAAGTACGTTGACCCGGCTGACCATTCCCTTCGGATCTCTCTACAACTGTTTTAACCTGCAAGGCATCTACAAGCGGTATAAAACGGTTAGCTAACATTTTATGCATAAGTATAAAGGTAAAAGCACAAACACACAACATACACAATCAACATGCAACACTCAATCCTTTTATTATCTTTAACTAGGTGATAGGTTATTACTAATGATACTTATTTTGTGACACGAGGGATTCCCAAACCTTGCCCTTGTCCCCGTTTACCAACGCGGAATGGTACTAATGCATTTGACCGTCTACCGGACTGGGCTGGTCGTAGGGAACCTCCTAGACTCTCGCAAGAGCTAGGCAGATGATGTCATGACCCGTTATCATACACTTGGGTCAATTACGTAAATAATAAAGTCGGCCTAATCCGGTTTCGTTGTTTATCATAACTAACAAACACCACTCATACACATTACACTCATACAAGAAGCCAGCTAAGTAAGTCCGTGGACTTACCTGAATCAGATCTCAACTTTCTAATTCGCAAATCCGGCAAGTGTGTCATATTCTAACTCCTAAAGATGAGTTTGGTTACAAACTGACAATTTACCTATTTCCTTATTTTCGGAAAGATCGTTAAGGTCCAACTTCGGCTTCAAATATAAAATTCGAATAATCTTATAAAATTTCCGAAATGATTCCCTAGATCATCTATGATATCTCATCTACTCTTAGAAGCAAGAATTTCTTAAAACTGTTCAACCATCACTTCTACAAAAATTTCCAAAGTTGGTTACAACACTTAACAAACAACACATTGTCTTAACTTTGAAAAATCATAACTCCTAAAATACTCGCTGGATTTATCCCAAAATTTGATACGTTCTACTATAAAATCTTATCTATAATATATCCAAAATTCAGCCGCAAAGGAGATCAAAATCCTATTTAAAACTATCTCACAAAACCGAATTTCAGCACAACAGAAAAACTGCTTATGACTAAATCTTTGAAAAATCATAAATCCCAAACCACTCGCTGGATGCTTCTCAAATTTTAATATGTTATACAACAATATGTCAACTATATCATATCCAAAATTCAAGCCCAACGGAGATCAAGAGCTTATTCAAAACCATCTCACAAAACAGCATCACTTGCTCACTCAGCACATATATACAAACTGCATGAGGCGTCAACTTTGGAACACAATAACTCTCAAACCGTAACTCCGATTCCTCTAAAACTTTAGTATGCTTTACTATGCAATACCGTCTATGACATATCCGAAAACCAGCAAAAAATAATGAGTTTAGCATGCCTAAATCTGGCCCAGAAGTTGGATGATCGTCACTGTCTTAAACTCAGGAAAAAATGAAGCAGCCCTTGACATTGTTCCTGGGTTGTTATGTCTGGGTTCCAGGCAGTGTTGAGGCAACTATTAGCACATATATATGGAGGGGAAACGTAAAGAAGATAGGTACGGATCTTACTCGACCGACAAAGATGAGGAGAGGCATCAACAACGGTGTTGTGGTTCTTCGATTGATGCAAGGCGAAGGCCATAGGAAGGAGCAAGGCTGTTCTTTTGTTGTTGCTTGCTGGCTGCTGCTTGTGACAGAATCACAGGGAGGGATTTGCTGCTCGTCTGGCTGTTTATGAAGTCTGGAACTCACGACCACTGTAGAAGGGAGAGAATCTGTCGAGACTTGAATACAGACGTTTGGGAAGAGAGACGTGCATGCGTTACATCTTTGGCTGGCTGTCCTCATGGGCTGACGAAGATCAAAATGCAATGTAGGAGATCCATGGGTTGCTGTCTTCTAGGGTTGCTGAAGAGCAATGCAAGGCTGGCTGGGCTGGACGGACACAAAGCTACTGCTGGGCTGGACGGACACAAAGCCACTACTGGGCTGGACGGACACAAAGCCACTGCTGGGCTGGACGGACACAAAGCCACTACTGGGCCAGCACACAAGCAACACAAATTCTGGGCTGGAGCAAAGGCAAGGCTGGCTGAAACAAGGTAAAAATAAGATGGCTGAATAGTTTGTCAAAAACCTGTCAAAACTCGTCATGGCTTTGTCAGGTCCATGAATGAGTTTGATACAGGTTTGTCGGGCTTTGTCATGGTCTCGTCTCAGCTTAGTCATGATCTCGTCACAGCTTGTCATGATCTCGTCTAAAGTCATCGATAAGAATGAATTATAATAACTAGGGTTTGATATAAATCTATCATTTTATGTGAATTAAATTCTACATAAAATGATAAATAATTATAAGAATTAGAGCTTGATATAATTTTATCATTTTATGTGACTTAAATTCTACATAAAATGATAAAATTCGAGAAGAACGAAATAGTAGATAGAATGGAAAACCGTCAACGGCTCGAAGTCCGATTTGCTTCGGAACTAAACGGAACGGAAATTCCGGATATTACATCAGTACCCCCTTAAAATAAGTTTCGTCCCGAAACTTAGAACAAGGTATTTAATCAGACGACTTCCCTACCTAAACTTGTTTATCCTAGTTTCACTAAATTTTAATTTCGTTTTCTAAACCCCTCTAACCTTGTTAAAGCGTAACGAAAAAAAATCCGGTCGTTACATCAGATCCCCCTCAAAATAAGTTTCGTCCCGAAACTTAGGGTAAGACAATCCTGATCGGCCTTTAAGGCACCAACTGGGTGTGTTTGATCACTATTCAAAAGTCTCGCCGTTTCCACATCTAAGTATCCCGCACATCAAGGTTACCAAAAGAACACATCACTGACTAACACTCAATCATGAAGTAAACAAGCAGTCAAACAATAGCACACATACAAGGTCAAGCCCTAACTCGTCACTCCCGAGGTTACAACTATCGCTACATGGGTCATTGAAAGGTTACGTCTCTTACTATCTCCAATCTTAGGTAGCCTTATCGGATTTTCATAAAACCACTAAATCTTAAATCTTTTCAGGTACTTAGATCACAAGCATATGTTACCACGTTCTACATTGGTTACCGGATATCTCACCGATATCATCCGGCTCAACTGTTTGATCCTCTAATATGATAACCTAACCCGTGTCTGGTAGGTATCTCCCCACTGAAATTCACAAACTCAGTTCCCAAACTTAGTCTCCGTGGAAAACTGAAGCTACCCTTTCCAATAAGGTGAGGAAAACTAGTCCATCAGTCACTTTTAAACCGCTTTAAAACTTCCAATGGTTTTCCTTACACAAATCACTTCTAGATCCTTTGATGACCCTACGGAAAAATGATCTATTGAACTTTCTTCCCTCTGTTATGACCACTTGCTTCCGGCCTTCTGAAAAGGTTCTGACTACTCAATAATTTTTAACATACCATCAGCAGTGCACTCTTTTCTCCACCATGGTTATCAGACCGATAATATCCCTCTGACTCAAAACGCAACTATGCTCTGTTCCACTATAATATTACACATAAAATCTACTCCGAGATCATGCTTTCTTTCAGAACGGTTACTAGGTTGCAAGTATACCCCTGTCGCTTATCTTTCTTATGTATCTTTGACTCGGAATGGTAATTACTCACTTTGAGCTTTCTAGTGCAGACCATGCACAATACTTTTATTACATCGTTAATTCTTTTCTTCATTCATCAAGAAACTCACTCTAACGTACTTCGTTAGGTATAAAATTCCAAAACTACTTGCCTGGCAACATGTAACAAAGCCATCACTCTTCACTCGGATCCATAATAGGGTACCAACCTCTTTCTTTTACCTCTACATGCCCATAAGTTTCCGTACAATATTTTCAGTAACTCCACATAGCCTATCTCACGTTCCTTCCAACTAGAATACATTTCACCAACTATCACCATCTTAAACTCGACACGATATCCATCAACACCCTTGAGCTTCTTGCTCTGTGGGTTAGGACCCACCACGCTTCCGCTGCGCTACTCTGGTTATTTTGTTTGTCACCCATTAATCCTAAGGACCTTTTCTGGAAGTATAAAATGATTGACCCCAAAACTCTTTCTTCTAATCACACCATGAGTCTTATGCTGATGAAGTACCAAGTACCTTCTTTACTTGCATTAAGAAAATAAAGCGACGATTGAAAAACAACTTCTTCCGCTTACTTCCTTAGTTCTTCTACCACGGACCCAACTCCCTGACTTGACCGGAGTTTAATCTTAACGAGCCAAGTAGTAACCCTTAAAACGTTCCTCTTTATACCTTAATTCATCCAAGAAGGTTGTCGTTGCCTACTTGAGGAAATCCTCCAAGGCGTCGGTAAAGCTACTCCATAGATCCACAGTCACAAATATCTCTTCTTAACGGCACATAACTCGTCAATACCAAACCATACTTGCCCGTCCTTGGTTGACATCGGTCAGTCTATAATTGACTTATCTCAATTCCATACCTCTACTGATATTAAACTTTTGGTGCACATCACCTACTAGATTAATCCTTTTATCCTTCTTTAGTTCGTCTTATCTTTCACTCTTCTGCTTCCTTTGGGACAACTCTCTTTCTCAAGTCTCACTGTGCCATTCGCCTAACGTCAAAAGTCGTTCTTAACACTCCACGATAGATGGTAAGCGTCTTGTAGTTCCAATGACTTTTTAATTACCTCCCAATTGTAGTCCTTTTACAGGGACCGTCTGTGTTGATGACCTATGCTTTGTTATAAATGGGGGTTACCCTGGACTGTTGAGTCCACCACACGATCCTCACAAGCACAGGTTCCTTAATCGGTGTTGTTTGTAATATTTCCTTCCAAATACCTATTGACTATGTTACGGGCTTCGATCCTTTCGATACCGGCGTTGTTATTCCTCTTAGAATTCTTATCTTTAAAGAAGACAAAATGTCTCCTGGCTTGTGAAGTCTACCCTTCGCTCTTACATTAAGTTGTAAGTCTCCCTTCCGTGTAAATTGTGATCTGTCAACATTTCCTTAGCTAGTAGGTAAATAGTCGCTCACCACAATCCTTTTATACTTGTTTAGTTCGTTCTATCTTCCATTCTTCCTCTTCCTTTGGGCTAGCTTTGCTTCTCGAGTCCACCAAGGTCGTTCTTACGTACCCATTTCTTCACTGGTATTGTTAGTAATACCGCCTTCATGAAACTCCGTTGACCCTGCTACAACCTCCATTCTTTGGATATTAGCGTCGCGACTTCTTTCAACTTCATATATCTTAGAGGAGGTCAAAACCTCCCCACGTTTGTGGGGTCTGCCTTTTCGCTTTTACACTCAATTGTAGGTCTTCATTCTGTGCACCTTAGATTCTCACCCCCGGATTGACACTTTGTCTCTTTTGGTTTCTCATGCCCCTAATGGTCTATGGGGCATCCGCCTCGATTATAATGTCCTTGATTCCATAATCTTAGTTGTACTCAATTCTACTTGTCCTGTTCCAATATTGTTATCTCTACTCCACACTCTTATAGTCTCTTGCATGGCCCTTCAAACTCCGTCTCTCGGCCTCGTATGCCTGAGTTCCTTGTACGACCTTTTATTGCTTGTAACTGAACTAACTCAGGGATTTCTTCCTCATCTAATTGTGCTTGTGGTAAAAATTATCTTCACAACTTTACTTCCTTGCTCACTTGTTCTTTGGATGGTTAACAAGGGTTACTAGGACGCCCACCCGAGTCTAATACTTGATCCAAGGTCCGAGTCCTTTGTCTCGTGTTGAAAACTCTTCAAGCCTGCTACCGATTTATCATGAGGCGATAATCGTTTCATGATATCACAACTAAAGGATATAATATATCCTTTAGGATACTAACATATTACACATACACATATATATATATATATATATATATAACATACATTAATACTCATCATAATAAATCCATGTGCTAACTCATATCGATCCAAGTTGTAGAGATCCACGGAGAGCGATGGTGGTCCAACGTACTACTAACCCAACAACCCGACTATGCGCGCGTGTGAAAACATAAATCCGTTTTGAAAATTTTAGACCCCTTTCTGGTTCTAGTTATTTTATACATTTGGTCTTTCAGAAGATTTCAAGTGCCATTGTTGCCAACCAAGAGCTCTGATACCATATTGTAACACCCCAAATTCTGAGAACTCGGGGAGCTACTGGTTAGGATCTCACAATGGGTCCCGACCTTAATTTGACAACAATTTAACTTGGATCTTACAACAAGGCACAAAAGTATTTAAAACATTTAAAAACTTTAAACAATATATACATGAAGAATATGTATCAGCCTTACAACGCAAAGGTACCAAAACGACACATAAGAAGAACAGAAGACATCCCGTCCCCAACTAAATAAGTACGTTGACCCGGCTGACCATTCCCTTCGGATCTCTCTACAACTGTTTTAACCTGCAAGGCATCTACAAGCGGTATAAAACGGTTAGCTAACATTTTATGCATAAGTATAAAGGTAAAAGCACAAACACACAACATACACAATCAACATGCAACACTCAATCCTTTTATTATCTTTAACTAGGTGATAGGTTATTACTAATGATACCTATTTTGTGACACGAGGGATTCCCAAACCTTGCCCTTGTCCCCGTTTACCAACGCGGAATGGTACTAATGCATTTGACCGTCTACCGGACTGGGCTGGTCGTAGGGAACCTCCTAGACTCTCGCAAGAGCTAGGCAGATGATGTCATGACCCGTTATCATACACTTGGGTCAATTACGTAAATAATAAAGTCGGCCTAATCCGGTTTCGTTGTTTATCATAACTAACAAACACCACTCATACACATTACACTCATACAAGAAGCCAGCTAAGTAAGTCCGTGGACTTACCTGAATCAGATCTCGACTTTCTAATTCGCAAATCCGGCAAGTGTGTCATATTCTAACTCCTAAAGATGAGTTTGGTTACAAACTGACAATTTACCTATTTCCTTATTTTCGGAAAGATCGTTAAGGTCCAACTTCGGCTTCAAATATAAAATTCGAATAATCTTATAAAATTTCCGAAATGATTCCCTAGATCATCTATGATATCTCATCTACTCTTAGAAGCAAGAATTTCTTAAAACTGTTCAACCATCACTTCTACAAAAATTTCCAAAGTTGGTTACAACACTTAACAAACAACACATTGTCTTAACTTTGAAAAATCATAACTCCTAAAATACTCGCTGGATTTATCCCAAAATTTGATACGTTCTACTATAAAATCTTATCTATAATATATCCAAAATTCAGCCGCAAAGGAGATCAAAATCCTATTTAAAACTATCTCACAAAACCGAATTTCAGCACAACAGAAAAACTGCTTATGACTAAATCTTTGAAAAATCATAAATCCCAAACCACTCGCTGGATGCTTCTCAAATTTTAATATGTTATACAACAATATGTCAACTATATCATATCCAAAATTCAAGCCCAACGGAGATCAAGAGCTTATTCAAAACCATCTCACAAAACAGCATCACTTGCTCACTCAGCACATATATACAAACTGCATGAGGCGTCAACTTTGGAACACAATAACTCTCAAACCGTAACTCCGATTCCTCTAAAACTTTAGTATGCTTTACTATGCAATACCGTCTATGACATATCCGAAAACCAGCAAAAAATAATGAGTTTAGCATGCCTAAATCTGGCCCAGAAGTTGGATGATCGTCACTGTCTTAAACTCAGGAAAAATGAAGCAGCCCTTGACATTGTTCCTGGGTTGTTATGTCTGGGTTCCAGGCAGTGTTGAGGCAACTATTAGCACATATATATGGAGGGGAAACGTAAAGAAGATAGGTACGGATCTTACTCGACCGACAAAGATGAGGAGAGGCATCAACAACGGTGTTGTGGTTCTTCGATTGATGCAAGGCGAAGGCCATAGGAAGGAGCAAGGCTGTTCTTTTGTTGTTGCTTGCTGGCTGCTGCTTGTGACAGAATCACAGGGAGGGATTTGCTGCTCGTCTGGCTGTTTATGAAGTCTGGAACTCACGACCACTGTAGAAGGGAGAGAATCTGTCGAGACTTGAATACAGACGTTTGGGAAGAGAGACGTGCATGCGTTACATCTTTGGCTGGCTGTCCTCATGGGCTGACGAAGATCAAAATGCAATGTAGGAGATCCATGGGTTGCTGTCTTCTAGGGTTGCTGAAGAGCAATGCAAGGCTGGCTGGGCTGGACGGACACAAAGCTACTGCTGGGCTGGACGGACACAAAGCCACTACTGGGCTGGACGGACACAAAGCCACTGCTGGGCTGGACGGACACAAAGCCACTACTGGGCCAGCACACAAGCAACACAAATTCTGGGCTGGAGCAAAGGCAAGGCTGGCTGAAACAAGGTAAAAATAAGATGGCTGAATAGTTTGTCAAAAACCTGTCAAAACTCGTCATGGCTTTGTCAGGTCCATGAATGAGTTTGATACAGGTTTGTCGGGCTTTGTCATGGTCTCGTCTCAGCTTAGTCATGATCTCGTCACAGCTTGTCATGATCTCGTCTAAAGTCATCGATAAGAATGAATTATAATAACTAGGGTTTGATATAAATCTATCATTTTATGTGAATTAAATTCTACATAAAATGATAAATAATTATAAGAATTAGAGCTTGATATAATTTTATCATTTTATGTGACTTAAATTCTACATAAAATGATAAAATTCGAGAAGAACGAAATAGTAGATAGAATGGAAAACCGTCAACGGCTTGAAGTCCGATTTGCTTCGGAACTAAACGGAACGGAAATTCCGGATATTACATCAGTACCCCCTTAAAATAAGTTTCGTCCCGAAACTTAGAACAAGGTATTTAATCAGACGACTTCCCTACCTAAACTTGTTTATCCTAGTTTCACTAAATTTTAATTTCGTTTTCTAAACCCCTCTAACCTTGTTAAAGCGTAACGAAAAAAAATCCGGTCGTTACATCAGATCCCCCTCAAAATAAGTTTCGTCCCGAAACTTAGGGTAAGACAATCCTGATCGGCCTTTAAGGCACCAACTGGGTGTGTTTGATCACTATTCAAAAGTCTCGCCGTTTCCACATCTAAGTATCCCGCACATCAAGGTTACCAAAAGAACACATCACTGACTAACACTCAATCATGAAGTAAACAAGCAGTCAAACAATAGCACACATACAAGGTCAAGCCCTAACTCGTCACTCCCGAGGTTACAACTATCGCTACATGGGTCATTGAAAGGTTACGTCTCTTACTATCTCCAATCTTAGGTAGCCTTATCGGATTTTCATAAAACCACTAAATCTTAAATCTTTTCAGGTACTTAGATCACAAGCATATGTTACCACGTTCTACATTGGTTACCGGATATCTCACCGATATCATCCGGCTCAACTGTTTGATCCTCTAATATGATAACCTAACCCGTGTCTGGTAGGTATCTCCCCACTGAAATTCACAAACTCAGTTCCCAAACTTAGTCTCCGTGGAAAACTGAAGCTACCCTTTCCAATAAGGTGAGGAAAACTAGTCCATCAGTCACTTTTAAACCGCTTTAAAACTTCCAATGGTTTTCCTTACACAAATCACTTCTAGATCCTTTGATGACCCTACGGAAAAATGATCTATTGAACTTTCTTCCCTCTGTTATGACCACTTGCTTCCGGCCTTCTGAAAAGGTTCTGACTACTCAATAATTTTTAACATACCATCAGCAGTGCACTCTTTTCTCCACCATGGTTATCAGACCGATAATATCCCTCTGACTCAAAACGCAACTATGCTCTGTTCCACTATAATATTACACATAAAATCTACTCCGAGATCATGCTTTCTTTCAGAACGGTTACTAGGTTGCAAGTATACCCCTGTCGCTTATCTTTCTTATGTATCTTTGACTCGGAATGGTAATTACTCACTTTGAGCTTTCTAGTGCAGACCATGCACAATACTTTTATTACATCGTTAATTCTTTTCTTCATTCATCAAGAAACTCACTCTAACGTACTTCGTTAGGTATAAAATTCCAAAACTACTTGCCTGGCAACATGTAACAAAGCCATCACTCTTCACTCGGATCCATAATAGGGTACCAACCTCTTTCTTTTACCTCTACATGCACATAAGTTTCCGTACAATATTTTCAGTAACTCCACATAGCCTATCTCACGTTCCTTCCAACTAGAATACATTTCACCAACTATCACCATCTTAAACTCGACACGATATCCATCAACACCCTTGAGCTTCTTGCTCTGTGGGTTAGGACCCACCACGCTTCCGCTGCGCTACTCTGGTTATTTTGTTGTCACCCATTAATCCTAAGGACCTTTTCTGGAAGTATAAAATGATTGATCCCAAAACTCTTTCTTCTAATCACACCATGAGTTTTATGCTGATGAAGTACCAAGTACCTTCTTTACTTGCCTTAAGAAAATAAAGCGACGATTGAAAAACAACTTCTTCCGCTTACTTCCTTAGTTCTTCTACCACGGATCCAACTCCCTGACTTGACCGGAGTTTAATCTTAACGAGCCAAGTAGTAACCCTTAAAACGTTCCTCTTTATACCTTAATTCATCCAAGAAGGTTGTCGTTGCCTACTTGAGGAAATCCTCTAAGGCGTCGGTAAAGCTACTCCATAGATCCACAGTCACAAATATCTCTTCTTAACGGCACATAACTCGTCAATACCAAACCATACTTGCCCGTCCTTGGTTGACATCGGTCAGTCTATAATTGACTTATCTCAATTCCATACCTCTACTGATATTAAACTTTTGGTGCACATCACCTACTAGATTAATCCTTTTATCCTTCTTTAGTTCGTCTTATCTTTCACTCTTCTGCTTCCTTTGGGACAACTCTCTTTCTCAAGTCTCACTGTGCCATTCGCCTAACGTCAAAAGTCGTTCTTAACACTCCACGATAGATGGTAAGCGTCTTGTAGTTCCAATGACTTTTAATTACCTCCCAATTGTAGTCCTTTTACAGGGACCGTCTGTGTTGATGACCTATGCTCTGTTATAAATGGGGGTTACCGTGGACTGTTGAGTCCACCACACGATCCTCACAAGCACAGGTTCCTTAATCGGCGTTGTTTGTAATATTTCCTTCCAAATCTCTATTGACTATGTTACGGGTTTCGATCCTTTCGATACTGGCGTTGTTATTCCTCTTAGAATTCTTATCTTTAAAGAAGACAAAATGTCTCCAGGCTTGTGAAGTCTACCCTTCGCTCTTACATTAAGTTGTAAGTCTCCCTTCCGTGTAAATTGTGATCTGTCAAAATTTCCTTAGCTAGTAGGTAAACAGTCGCTCACCACATTCCTTTTATACTTCTTTAGTTCGTTCTATCTTCCATTCTTCCTCTTCCTTTGGGCTAGCTTCGCTTCTCGAGTCCACCAAGGTCGTTCTTACGTACCCATTTCTTCACTGGTATTGTTAGTAATACCGCCTTCATGAAACTCCGTTGACCCTGCTACAACCTCCATTCTTTGGATATTGGCGTCGCGACTTCTTTCAACTTCATATATCTTAGAGGAGGTCAAAACCTCCCCACGTTTATGGGGTCTGCCTTTTCGCTTTTACACTCAATTGTAGGTCTTCATTCTGTGCACCTTAGATTCTCACCCCCGGATTGACACTTTGTCTCTTTTGGTTTCTCATGCCCCTAATGGTCTATGGGGCATCCGCCTCGATTATAATGTCCTTGATTCCATAATCTTAGTTGTACTCAATTCTACTTGTCCTGTTCCAATATTGTTATCTCTACTCCACACTCTTATAGTCTCTTGCATGGCCCTTCAAATTCCGTCTCTCGGCCTCGTATGCCTGAGTTCCTTGTACGACCTTTTATTGCTTCTAACTGAACTAACTCAGGGATTTCTTCCTCATCTAATTGTGCTTGTGGTAAAAATTATCTTCAAAACTTTACTTCCTTGCTCACTTGTTCTTTGGATGGTTAACAAGGGTTACTAGGACGCCCACTCGAGTCTAATACTTGATCCAAGGTCCGAGTCCTTTGTCTCGTGTTGAAAACTCTTCAAGTCTGCTACCGATTTATCATGAGGCGATAATCGTTTCATGATATCACAACTAAAGGATATAATATATCCTTTAGGATACTAACATATTACACATACACATATATATATATATATATATATATATATATATATATATATATATATATATATATATATATATATATATATATATATATATATATATATATATATATATATATATATATAACATACATTAATACTCATCATAATAAATCCATGTGCTAACTCATATCGATCCAAGTTGTAGAGATCCACGGAGAGCGATGGTGGTCCAACGTACTACTAACCCAACAACCCGACTATGCGCGCGTGTGAAAACATAAATCCGTTTTGAAAATTTTAGACCCCTTTCTGGTTCTAGTTATTTTATACATTTGGTCTTTCAGAAGATTTCAAGTGCCATTGTTGCCAACCAAGAGCTCTGATACCATATTGTAACACCCCAAATTCTGAGAACTCGGGGAGCTACTGGTTAGGATCTCACAATGGGTCCCGACCTTAATTTGACAACAATTTAACTTGGATCTTACAACAAGGCACAAAAGTATTTAAAACATTTAAAAACTTTAAACAATATATACATGAAGAATATGTATCAGCCTTACAACGCAAAGGTACCAAAACGACACATAAGAAGAACAGAAGACATCCCGTCCCCAACTAAATAAGTACGTTGACCCGGCTGACCATTCCCTTCGGATCTCTCTACAACTGTTTTAACCTGCAAGGCATCTACAAGCGGTATAAAACGGTTAGCTAACATTTTATGCATAAGTATAAAGGTAAAAGCACAAACACACAACATACACAATCAACATGCAACACTCAATCCTTTTATTATCTTTAACTAGGTGATAGGTTATTACTAATGATACCTATTTTGTGACACGAGGGATTCCCAAACCTTGCCCTTGTCCCCGTTTACCAACGCGGAATGGTACTAATGCATTTGACCGTCTACCGGACTGGGCTGGTCGTAGGGAACCTCCTAGACTCTCGCAAGAGCTAGGCAGATGATGTCATGACCCGTTATCATACACTTGGGTCAATTACGTAAATAATAAAGTCGGCCTAATCCGGTTTCGTTGTTTATCATAACTAACAAACACCACTCATACACATTACACTCATACAAGAAGCCAGCTAAGTAAGTCCGTGGACTTACCTGAATCAGATCTCGACTTTCTAATTCGCAAATCCGGCAAGTGTGTCATATTCTAACTCCTAAAGATGAGTTTGGTTACAAACTGACAATTTACCTATTTCCTTATTTTCGGAAAGATCGTTAAGGTCCAACTTCGGCTTCAAATATAAAATTCGAATAATCTTATAAAATTTCCGAAATGATTCCCTAGATCATCTATGATATCTCATCTACTCTTAGAAGCAAGAATTTCTTAAAACTGTTCAACCATCACTTCTACAAAAATTTCCAAAGTTGGTTACAACACTTAACAAACAACACATTGTCTTAACTTTGAAAAATCATAACTCCTAAAATACTCGCTGGATTTATCCCAAAATTTGATACGTTCTACTATAAAATCTTATCTATAATATATCCAAAATTCAGCCGCAAAGGAGATCAAAATCCTATTTAAAACTATCTCACAAAACCGAATTTCAGCACAACAGAAAAACTGCTTATGACTAAATCTTTGAAAAATCATAAATCCCAAACCACTCGCTGGATGCTTCTCAAATTTTAATATGTTATACAACAATATGTCAACTATATCATATCCAAAATTCAAGCCCAACGGAGATCAAGAGCTTATTCAAAACCATCTCACAAAACAGCATCACTTGCTCACTCAGCACATATATACAAACTGCATGAGACGTCAACTTTGGAACACAATAACTCTCAAACCGTAACTCCGATTCCTCTAAAATTTTAGTATGCTTTACTATGCAATACCGTCTATGACATATCCGAAAACCAGCAAAAATAATGAGTTTAGCATACCTAAATCTGGCCCAGAAGTTGGGATGATCGTCATTGTCTTAAACTCAGGAAAAAATGAAGCAGCCCTTGACATTGTTCCTGGGCTGTTATGTCTGGGTTCCAGGCAGTGTTGAGGCAACTATTAGCACATATATATGGAGGGGAAATGTAAAGAAGATAGGTACGGATCTTACTTGACCGACAAAGATGAGGAGGGGCATCAACAGCGGTGTTGTGGTTCTTCGATTGATGCAAGGCGAAGGCCATAGGAAGGAGCAAGGCTGTTCTTTTGTTGTTGCTTGCTGGCTGCTGCTTGTGACAGAATCACAGGGAGGGATTTGCTGCTCGTCTGGCTGTTTACGAAGTCTGGAACTCACGACCACTGTAGAAGGGAGAGAATCTGTCGAGACTTGAATACAGACGTTTGGGAAGAGAGACGTGCAGGAGTTATGTCTTTGGCTGGCTGTCCTCATGAGCTAACGAAGATCAAAATGCAATGTAGGAGATCCATGGGCTGTTGTCTTCTAGGGTTGCTGAAGAGCAATGCAAGGCTGGCTGGGGGGGGATGGACATAAAGCTACTGCTGGGCTGGACGGACACAAAGCCACTGCATGGCTGGATGGACATAAAGCCACTGCTGGGTTGGACGGACACAAAGCCACTGCTGGGCCAGCACACAAGCAACACAAATTCTGGGCTGGAGCAAAGGCAAGGCTGGCTGAAACTAGGTAAAAATAAGATGGCTGAATAGTTTGTCAAAAACCTGTCAAAACTCCGCCTTGTCAGGTCCATGAATGAGTTTGTCACAGGTTTGTCGGGCTTTGTCATGGTCTCGTCTCACCTTAGTCATGATCTCGTCACTGCTTGTCATGATATCGTCTAAAGTCATCGATAAGAATGAATTATAATAACTAGGGTTTGATATAAATCTATCATTTTATGTGAATTAAATTCTAGATAAAATGATAAATAATTATAAGAATTAGAGCTTGATATAATTTTATTATTTTATGTGACTTAAATTCTACATAAAATGATAAAATTCGTGAAGAAAGAAATAGTAGATAGAATGGAAAACCGTCAACGGCTCGAAGTCCGATTTGCTTCGGAATTAAACGGAACGGAAATTCCGGATATTACATCAGTACCCCCTTAAAATAAGTTTCGTCCCGAAACTTAGAACAAGGTATTTAATCAGACGACTTCCCTACGTAAACTTGTTTATCCTAGTTTCACTAAATTTTAAATTTGTTTTCTAAACCCCTCTAACCTTGTTAAAGCGTAACGAAAAATCCGGTCGTTACATCAGATCCCCCTCAAAATAAGTTTCGTCCCGAAACTTAGGGTAAGACAATCCTGATCGGCCTTTAAGGCACCAACTGGGTGTGTTTGATCACTATTCAAAAGTCTCGCCGTTTCCACATCTAAGTATCCCGCACATCAAGGTTACCAAAAGAACACATCACTGACTAACACTCAATCATGAAGTAAACAAGCAGTCAAACAATATCACACATACAAGGTCAAGCCCTAACTCGTCACTCCCGAGGTTACAACTATCGCTACATGGGTCATTGAAAGGTTACGTCTCTTACTATCTCCAATCTTAGGTAGCCTTATCGGATTTTCATAAAACCACTAAATCTTAAATCTTTTCAGGTACTTAGATCACAAGCATATGTTACCACGTTCTACATTGGTTACCGGATATCTCACCGATATCATCCGGCTCAACTGTTTGATCCTCTAATATGATAACCTAACCCGTGTCTGGTAGGTATCTCCCCACTGAAATTCACAAACTCAGTTCCCAAACTTAGTCTCCGCGGAAAACTGAAGCTACCCTTTCCAATAAGGTGAGGAAAACTAGTCCATCAGTCACTTTTAAACCGCTTTAAAACTTCCAATGGTTTTCCTTACACAAATCACTTCTAGATCCTTTGATGACCCTACGGAAAAATGATCTATTGAACTTTCTTCCCTCTGTTATGACCACTTGCTTCCGGCCTTCTGAAAAGGTTCTGACTACTCAATAATTGTTAACATACCATCAGCAGTGCACTCTTTTCTCCACCATGGTTATCAGACCGATAATATCCCTCTGACTCAAAACGCAACTATGCTCTGTTCCGCTATAATATTACACATAAAATCTACTCCGAGATCATGCTTTCTTTCAGCACGGTTACTAGGTTGCAAGTATACTCCTGTCGCTTCTCTTTCTTATGTATCTTTGACTCGGAATGATAATTACTCACTTTGAGCTTTCTAGTGCAGACCATGCACAATACTTTTATTACATCGTTAATTCTTTTCTTCATTCATCAAGAAACTCACTCTAACGTACTTCGTTAGGTATAAAATTCCAAAACTACTTGCCTGGCAACATGTAACAAAGCCATCACTCTTCACTCGGATCCATAATAGGGTACCAACCTCTTTCTTTTACCTCTACATGCCCATAAGTTTCCGTACAATATTTTCAGTAACTCCACATAGCCTATCTCACGTTCCTTCCAACTAGAATACATTTCACCAACTATCACCATCTTAAACTCGACACGATATCCATCAACACCCTTGAGCTTCTTGCTCTGTGGGTTAGGACCCACCACGCTTCCGCTGCGCTACTCTGGTTATTTTGTTTGTCACCCATTAATCCTAAGGACCTTTTCTGGAAGTATAAAATGATTGACCCCAAAACTCTTTCTTCTAATCACACCATGAGTCTTATGCTGATGAAGTACCAAGTACCTTCTTTACTTGCATTAAGAAAATAAAGCGACGATTGAAAAACAACTTCTTCCGCTTACTTCCTTAGTTCTTCTACCACGGACCCAACTCCCTGACTTGACCGGAGTTTAATCTTAACGAGCCAAGTAGTAACCCTTAAAACGTTCCTCTTTATACCTTAATTCATCCAAGAAGGTTGTCGTTGCCTACTTGAGGAAATCCTCCAAGGCGTCGGTAAAGCTACTCCATAGATCCACAGTCACAAATATCTCTTCTTAACGGCACATAACTCGTCAATACCAAACCATACTTGCCCGTCCTTGGTTGACATCGGTCAGTCTATAATTGACTTATCTCAATTCCATACCTCTACTGATATTAAACTTTTGGTGCACATCACCTACTAGATTAATCCTTTTATCCTTCTTTAGTTCGTCTTATCTTTCACTCTTCTGCTTCCTTTGGGACAACTCTCTTTCTCAAGTCTCACTGTGCCATTCGCCTAACGTCAAAAGTCGTTCTTAACACTCCACGATAGATGGTAAGCGTCTTGTAGTTCCAATGACTTTTTAATTACCTCCCAATTGTAGTCCTTTTACAGGGACCGTCTGTGTTGATGACCTATGCTTTGTTATAAATGGGGGTTACCCTGGACTGTTGAGTCCACCACACGATCCTCACAAGCACAGGTTCCTTAATCGGTGTTGTTTGTAATATTTCCTTCCAAATACCTATTGACTATGTTACGGGCTTCGATCCTTTCGATACCGGCGTTGTTATTCCTCTTAGAATTCTTATCTTTAAAGAAGACAAAATGTCTCCTGGCTTGTGAAGTCTACCCTTCGCTTTTACATTAAGTTGTAAGTCTCCCTTCCGTGTAAATTGTGATCTGTCAACATTTCCTTAGCTAGTAGGTAAATAGTCGCTCACCACAATCCTTTTATACTTGTTTAGTTCGTTCTATCTTCCATTCTTCCTCTTCCTTTGGGCTAGCTTTGCTTCTCGAGTCCACCAAGGTCGTTCTTACGTACCCATTTCTTCACTGGTATTGTTAGTAATACCGCCTTCATGAAACTCCGTTGACCCTGCTACAACCTCCATTCTTTGGATATTAGCGTCGCGACTTCTTTCAACTTCATATATCTTTGAGGAGGTCAAAACCTCCCCACGCTTGTGGGGTCTGCCTTTTCGCTTTTACACTCAATTGTAGGTCTTCATTCTGTGCACCTTAGATTCTCACCCCCGGATTGACACTTTGTCTCTTTTGGTTTCTCATGCCCCTAATGGTCTATGGGGCATCCGCCTCGATTATAATGTCCTTGATTCCATAATCTTAGTTGTACTCAATTCTACTTGTCCTGTTCCAATATTGTTATCTCTACTCCACACTCTTATAGTCTCTTGCATGGCCCTTCAAACTCCGTCTCTCGGCCTCGTATGCCTGAGTTCCTTGTACGACCTTTTATTGCTTGTAACTGAACTAACTCAGGGATTTCTTCCTCATCTAATTGTGCTTGTGGTAAAAATTATCTTCACAACTTTACTTCCTTGCTCACTTGTTCTTTGGATGGTTAACAAGGGTTACTAGGACGCCCACCCGAGTCTAATACTTGATCCAAGGTCCGAGTCCTTTGTCTCGTGTTGAAAACTCTTCAAGCCTGCTACCGATTTATCATGAGGCGATAATCGTTTCATGATATCACAACTAAAGGATATAATATATCCTTTAGGATACTAACATATTACACATACACACATATATATATATATATATATATAACATACATTAATACTCATCATAATAAATCCATGTGCTAACTCATATCGATCCAAGTTGTAGAGATCCACGGAGAGCGATGGTGGTCCAACGTACTACTAACCCAACAACCCGACTATGCGCGCGTGTGAAAACATAAATCCGTTTTGAAAATTTTAGACCCCTTTCTGGTTCTAGTTATTTTATACATTTGGTCTTTCAGAAGATTTCAAGTGCCATTGTTGCCAACCAAGAGCTCTGATACCATATTGTAACACCCCAAATTCTGAGAACTCGGGGAGCTACTGGTTAGGATCTCACAATGGGTCCCGACCTTAATTTGACAACAATTTAACTTGGATCTTACAACAAGGCACAAAAGTATTTAAAACATTTAAAAACTTTAAACAATATATACATGAAGAATATGTATCAGCCTTACAACGCAAAGGTACCAAAACGACACATAAGAAGAACAGAAGACATCCCGTCCCCAACTAAATAAGTACGTTGACCCGGCTGACCATTCCCTTCGGATCTCTCTACAACTGTTTTAACCTGCAAGGCATCTACAAGCGGTATAAAACGGTTAGCTAACATTTTATGCATAAGTATAAAGGTAAAAGCACAAACACACAACATACACAATCAACATGCAACACTCAATCCTTTTATTATCTTTAACTAGGTGATAGGTTATTACTAATGATACCTATTTTGTGACACGAGGGATTCCCAAACCTTGCCCTTGTCCCCGTTTACCAACGCGGAATGGTACTAATGCATTTGACCGTCTACCGGACTGGGCTGGTCGTAGGGAACCTCCTAGACTCTCGCAAGAGCTAGGCAGATGATGTCATGACCCGTTATCATACACTTGGGTCAATTACGTAAATAATAAAGTCGGCCTAATCCGGTTTCGTTGTTTATCATAACTAACAAACACCACTCATACACATTACACTCATACAAGAAGCCAGCTAAGTAAGTCCGTGGACTTACCTGAATCAGATCTCGACTCTCTAATTCGCAAATCCGGCAAGTGTGTCATATTCTAACTCCTAAAGATGAGTTTGGTTACAAACTGACAATTTACCTATTTCCTTATTTTCGGAAAGATCGTTAAGGTCCAACTTCGGCTTCAAATATAAAATTCGAATAATCTTATAAAATTTCCGAAATGATTCCCTAGATCATCTATGATATCTCATCTACTCTTAGAAGCAAGAATTTCTTAAAACTGTTCAACCATCACTTCTACAAAAATTTCCAAAGTTGGTTACAACACTTAACAAACAACACATTGTCTTAACTTTGAAAAATCATAACTCCTAAAATACTCGCTGGATTTATCCCAAAATTTGATACGTTCTACTATAAAATCTTATCTATAATATATCCAAAATTCAGCCGCAAAGGAGATCAAAATCCTATTTAAAACTATCTCACAAAACCGAATTTCAGCACAACAGAAAAACTGCTTATGACTAAATCTTTGAAAAAATCATAAATCCCAAACCACTCGCTGGATGCTTCTCAAATTTTAATATGTTATACAACAATATGTCAACTATATCATATCCAAAATTCAAGCCCAACGGAGATCAAGAGCTTATTCAAAACCATCTCACAAAACAGCATCACTTGCTCACTCAGCACATATATACAAACTGCATGAGACGTCAACTTTGGAACACAATAACTCTCAAACCGTAACTCCGATTCCTCTAAAATTTTAGTATGCTTTACTATGCAATACCGTCTATGACATATCCGAAAACCAGCAAAAATAATGAGTTTAGCATACCTAAATCTGGCCTAGAAGTTGGATGATCGTCATTGTCTTAAACTCAGGAAAAAATGAAGCAGCCCTTGACATTGTTCCTGGGCTGTTATGTCTGGGTTCCAGGCAGTGTTGAGGCAACTATTAGCACATATATATGGAGGGGAAATGTAAAGAAGATAGGTACGGATCTTACTTGACCGACAAAGATGAGGAGGGGCATCAACAGCGGTGTTGTGGTTCTTCGATTGATGCAAGGCGAAGGCCATAGGAAGGAGCAAGGCTGTTCTTTTGTTGTTGCTTGCTGGCTGCTGCTTGTGACAGAATCACAGGGAGGGATTTGCTGCTCGTCTGGCTGTTTACGAAGTCTGGAACTCACGACCACTGTAGAAGGGAGAGAATCTGTCGAGACTTGAATACAGACGTTTGGGAAGAGAGACGTGCAGGAGTTATGTCTTTGGCTGGCTGTCCTCATGAGCTAACGAAGATCAAAATGCAATGTAGGAGATCCATGGGCTGTTGTCTTCTAGGGTTGCTGAAGAGCAATGCAAGGCTGGCTGGGGGGGGATGGACATAAAGCTACTGCTGGGCTGGACGGACACAAAGCCACTGCATGGCTGGATGGACATAAAGCCACTGCTGGGTTGGACGGACACAAAGCCACTGCTGGGCCAGCACACAAGCAACACAAATTCTGGGCTGGAGCAAAGGCAAGGCTGGCTGAAACTAGGTAAAAATAAGATGGCTGAATAGTTTGTCAAAAACCTGTCAAAACTCCGCCTTGTCAGGTCCATGAATGAGTTTGTCACAGGTTTGTCGGGCTTTGTCATGGTCTCGTCTCACCTTAGTCATGATCTCGTCACTGCTTGTCATGATATCGTCTAAAGTCATCGATAAGAATGAATTATAATAACTAGGGTTTGATATAAATCTATCATTTTATGTGAATTAAATTCTAGATAAAATGATAAATAATTATAAGAATTAGAGCTTGATATAATTTTATTATTTTATGTGACTTAAATTCTACATAAAATGATAAAATTCGTGAAGAAAGAAATAGTAGATAGAATGGAAAACCGTCAACGGCTCGAAGTCCGATTTGCTTCGGAATTAAACGGAACGGAAATTCCGGATATTACATCAGTACCCCCTTAAAATAAGTTTCGTCCCGAAACTTAGAACAAGGTATTTAATCAGACGACTTCCCTACGTAAACTTGTTTATCCTAGTTTCACTAAATTTTAAATTTGTTTTCTAAACCCCTCTAACCTTGTTAAAGCGTAACGAAAAAAAATCCGGTCGTTACATCAGATCCCCCTCAAAATAAGTTTCGTCCCGAAACTTAGGGTAAGACAATCCTGATCGGCCTTTAAGGCACCAACTGGGTGTGTTTGATCACTATTCAAAAGTCTCGCCGTTTCCACATCTAAGTATCCCGCACATCAAGGTTACCAAAAGAACACATCACTGACTAACACTCAATCATGAAGTAAACAAGCAGTCAAACAATATCACACATACAAGGTCAAGCCCTAACTCGTCACTCCCGAGGTTACAACTATCGCTACATGGGTCATTGAAAGGTTACGTCTCTTACTATCTCCAATCTTAGGTAGCCTTATCGGATTTTCATAAAACCACTAAATCTTAAATCTTTTCAGGTACTTAGATCACAAGCATATGTTACCACGTTCTACATTGGTTACCGGATATCTCACCGATATCATCCGGCTCAACTGTTTGATCCTCTAATATGATAACCTAACCCGTGTCTGGTAGGTATCTCCCCACTGAAATTCACAAACTCAGTTCCCAAACTTAGTCTCCGCGGAAAACTGAAGCTACCCTTTCCAATAAGGTGAGGAAAACTAGTCCATCAGTCACTTTTAAACCGCTTTAAAACTTCCAATGGTTTTCCTTACACAAATCACTTCTAGATCCTTTGATGACCCTACGGAAAAATGATCTATTGAACTTTCTTCCCTCTGTTATGACCACTTGCTTCCGGCCTTCTGAAAAGGTTCTGACTACTCAATAATTGTTAACATACCATCAGCAGTGCACTCTTTTCTCCACCATGGTTATCAGACCGATAATATCCCTCTGACTCAAAACGCAACTATGCTCTGTTCCGCTATAATATTACACATAAAATCTACTCCGAGATCATGCTTTCTTTCAGCACGGTTACTAGGTTGCAAGTATACCCCTGTCGCTTCTCTTTCTTATGTATCTTTGACTCGGAATGATAATTACTCACTTTGAGCTTTCTAGTGCAGACCATGCACAATACTTTTATTACATCGTTAATTCTTTTCTTCATTCATCAAGAAACTCACTCTAACGTACTTCGTTAGGTATAAAATTCCAAAACTACTTGCCTGGCAACATGTAACAAAGCCATCACTCTTCACTCGGATCCATAATAGGGTACCAACCTCTTTCTTTTACCTCTACATGCCCATAAGTTTCCGTACAATATTTTCAGTAACTCCACATAGCCTATCTCACGTTCCTTCCAACTAGAATACATTTCACCAACTATCACCATCTTAAACTCGACACGATATCCATCAACACCCTTGAGCTTCTTGCTCTGTGGGTTAGGACCCACCACGCTTCCGCTGCGCTACTCTGGTTATTTTGTTTGTCACCCATTAATCCTAAGGACCTTTTCTGGAAGTATAAAATGATTGACCCCAAAACTCTTTCTTCTAATCACACCATGAGTCTTATGCTGATGAAGTACCAAGTACCTTCTTTACTTGCATTAAGAAAATAAAGCGACGATTGAAAAACAACTTCTTCCGCTTACTTCCTTAGTTCTTCTACCACGGACCCAACTCCCTGACTTGACCGGAGTTTAATCTTAACGAGCCAAGTAGTAACCCTTAAAACGTTCCTCTTTATACCTTAATTCATCCAAGAAGGTTGTCGTTGCCTACTTGAGGAAATCCTCCAAGGCGTCGGTAAAGCTACTCCATAGATCCACAGTCACAAATATCTCTTCTTAACGGCACATAACTCGTCAATACCAAACCATACTTGCCCGTCCTTGGTTGACATCGGTCAGTCTATAATTGACTTATCTCAATTCCATACCTCTACTGATATTAAACTTTTGGTGCACATCACCTACTAGATTAATCCTTTTATCCTTCTTTAGTTCGTCTTATCTTTCACTCTTCTGCTTCCTTTGGGACAACTCTCTTTCTCAAGTCTCACTGTGCCATTCGCCTAACGTCAAAAGTCGTTCTTAACACTCCACGATAGATGGTAAGCGTCTTGTAGTTCCAATGACTTTTTAATTACCTCCCAATTGTAGTCCTTTTACAGGGACCGTCTGTGTTGATGACCTATGCTTTGTTATAAATGGGGGTTACCCTGGACTGTTGAGTCCACCACACGATCCTCACAAGCACAGGTTCCTTAATCGGTGTTGTTTGTAATATTTCCTTCCAAATACCTATTGACTATGTTACGGGCTTCGATCCTTTCGATACCGGCGTTGTTATTCCTCTTAGAATTCTTATCTTTAAAGAAGACAAAATGTCTCCTGGCTTGTGAAGTCTACCCTTCGCTCTTACATTAAGTTGTAAGTCTCCCTTCCGTGTAAATTGTGATCTGTCAACATTTCCTTAGCTAGTAGGTAAATAGTCGCTCACCACAATCCTTTTATACTTGTTTAGTTCGTTCTATCTTCCATTCTTCCTCTTCCTTTGGGCTAGCTTTGCTTCTCGAGTCCACCAAGGTCGTTCTTACGTACCCATTTCTTCACTGGTATTGTTAGTAATACCGCCTTCATGAAACTCCGTTGACCCTGCTACAACCTCCATTCTTTGGATATTAGCGTCGCGACTTCTTTCAACTTCATATATCTTAGAGGAGGTCAAAACCTCCCCACGTTTGTGGGGTCTGCCTTTTCGCTTTTACACTCAATTGTAGGTCTTCATTCTGTGCACCTTAGATTCTCACCCCCGGATTGACACTTTGTCTCTTTTGGTTTCTCATGCCCCTAATGGTCTATGGGGCATCCGCCTCGATTATAATGTCCTTGATTCCGTAATCTTGGTTGTGCTCAATTCTACTTGTCTTGTTCCAATATTGTTATCTCTACTCCACACTCTTATAGTCTCTTGCATGGCCCTTCAAATTCCGTCTCTCGGCCTCGTATGCCTGAGTTCCTTGTACGACCTTCTATTGCTTCTAACTGAACTAACTCAGGGATTTCTTCCTCATCTGATTGTGCTTGTGGTAAAAATTATCTTCACAACTTTACTTCCTTGCTCACTTGTTCTTTGGATGGTTAACAAGGGTTACTAGGACGCCCACCCGAGTCTAATACTTGATCCAAGGTCCGAGTCCTTTGTCTCGTGTTGAAAACTCTTCAAGTCTGCTACCGATTTATCATGAGGTGATAATCGCTTCATGATATCACAACTAAAGGATATAATATATCCTTTAGGATACTAACATACTACACATACACATAAATATAACATACATTAATACTCATCATAATAAGTCCATATGCTAACTCATATCGATCTAAGTTGTAGAGATCCACGGAGAGCGATGGTGGTCCAAAGTACTACTAACCCAACGACCCGACTATGCGCGCGTGTGAAAATATAAATCCGTTTTGAAAATTTTAGACCCCTTTCGGGTTCTAGTTATTTTATACATTTGGTCTTTCAGAAGATTTCAAGTGCCATTGTTGCCAACCCAGAGCTCTGATACCATATTGTAATACCCCAAATTCTGAGAACTCGGGGAGCTACTGGTTAGGACCTCACAATGGGTCCCGACCTTAGTTTGACAACAATTTAACTTGGATCTTACAACAAGGCACAAAAGTATTTAAAACATTTGAAAACTTTAAACAATATATACATGAAGAATATGTATCAGCCTTACAAAGCAAAGGTACTAAAATGACACATAAGAAGAACAAAAGACATCCCGTCCCCAACTAAATATGTACGTGGACCCGGCTGACCATTCCCTCCGGATCTCTCTACAACTGTCTTAACCTGCAAGACATCTACAAGCGGTATAAAACCGTTAGCTAACATTCTATGCATAAGTATAAAGGTAAAAGCACAAACACACAACATACACAATCAACATGCAACACTCAATCCTTTTATTATCTTTAATTAGGTGATAGGTTATTACTAATGATACTTATTTTGTGACAAGAGGGATTCCCAAACCTCGCCCCTGTCCCCGTTTACCAACGCGGAATGGTACTAATGCATTTGACCGTCTACCGGACTGGGCTAGTCACAGGGAACCTCCTAGACTCTCACAAGAGCTAGGCAGATGATGTCATGACCCGTTATCATACACTTGGGTCAATTACGTAAATAATAAAGCCGGCCTAATCCGGTTTCGTTGTTTATCATAACTAACAAACACCACTCATACACATTACACTCATACAAGAAGCCAGCTAAGTAAGTCCGTGGACTTACCTGAATCAGATCTCAACTTTCTAATTCGCAAATCCGGCAAGTGTGTCATATTCTAACTCCTAAAGATGAGTTTGGTTACAAACTGACAATTTACCTATTTCCTTATTTTCGGAAAGATCGTTAAGGTCCAACTTCGGCTTCAAATATAAAATTCGAATAATCTTATAAAATTTCCGAAATGATTCCCTAGATCATCTATGATATCTCATCTACTCTTAGAAGCAAGAATTTCTTAAAACTGTTCAACCATCACTTCTACAAAAATTTCCAAAGTTGGTTACAACACTTAACAAACAACACATTGTCTTAACTTTGAAAAATCATAACTCCTAAAATACTCGCTGGATTTATCCCAAAATTTGATACGTTCTACTATAAAATCTTATCTATAATATATCCAAAATTCAGCCGCAAAGGAGATCAAAATCCTATTTAAAACTATCTCACAAAACCGAATTTCAGCACAACAGAAAAACTGCTTATGACTAAATCTTTGAAAAATCATAAATCCCAAACCACTCGCTGGATGCTTCTCAAATTTTAATATGTTATACAACAATATGTCAACTATATCATATCCAAAATTCAAGCCCAACGGAGATCAAGAGCTTATTCAAAACCATCTCACAAAACAGCATCACTTGCTCACTCAGCACATATATACAAACTGCATGAGGCGTCAACTTTGGAACACAATAACTCTCAAACCGTAACTCCGATTCCTCTAAAACTTTAGTATGCTTTACTATGCAATACCGTCTATGACATATCCGAAAACCAGCAAAAAATAATGAGTTTAGCATGCCTAAATCTGGCCCAGAAGTTGGATGATCGTCACTGTCTTAAACTCAGGAAAAATGAAGCAGCCCTTGACATTGTTCCTGGGTTGTTATGTCTGGGTTCCAGGCAGTGTTGAGGCAACTATTAGCACATATATATGGAGGGGAAACGTAAAGAAGATAGGTACGGATCTTACTCGACCGACAAAGATGAGGAGAGGCATCAACAACGGTGTTGTGGTTCTTCGATTGATGCAAGGCGAAGGCCATAGGAAGGAGCAAGGCTGTTCTTTTGTTGTTGCTTGCTGGCTGCTGCTTGTGACAGAATCACAGGGAGGGATTTGCTGCTCGTCTGGCTGTTTATGAAGTCTGGAACTCACGACCACTGTAGAAGGGAGAGAATCTGTCGAGACTTGAATACAGACGTTTGGGAAGAGAGACGTGCATGCGTTACATCTTTGGCTGGCTGTCCTCATGGGCTGACGAAGATCAAAATGCAATGTAGGAGATCCATGGGTTGCTGTCTTCTAGGGTTGCTGAAGAGCAATGCAAGGCTGGCTGGGCTGGACGGACACAAAGCTACTGCTGGGCTGGACGGACACAAAGCCACTACTGGGCTGGACGGACACAAAGCCACTGCTGGGCTGGACGGACACAAAGCCACTACTGGGCCAGCACACAAGCAACACAAATTCTGGGCTGGAGCAAAGGCAAGGCTGGCTGAAACAAGGTAAAAATAAGATGGCTGAATAGTTTGTCAAAAACCTGTCAAAACTCGTCATGGCTTTGTCAGGTCCATGAATGAGTTTGATACAGGTTTGTCGGGCTTTGTCATGGTCTCGTCTCAGCTTAGTCATGATCTCGTCACAGCTTGTCATGATCTCGTCTAAAGTCATCGATAAGAATGAATTATAATAACTAGGGTTTGATATAAATCTATCATTTTATGTGAATTAAATTCTACATAAAATGATAAATAATTATAAGAATTAGAGCTTGATATAATTTTATCATTTTATGTGACTTAAATTCTACATAAAATGATAAAATTCGAGAAGAAAGAAATAGTAGATAGAATGGAAAACCGTCAACGGCTTGAAGTCCGATTTGCTTCGGAACTAAACGGAACGGAAATTCCGGATATTACATCAGTACCCCCTTAAAATAAGTTTCGTCCCGAAACTTAGAACAAGGTATTTAATCAGACGACTTCCCTACCTAAACTTGTTTATCCTAGTTTCACTAAATTTTAATTTCGTTTTCTAAACCCCTCTAACCTTGTTAAAGCGTAACGAAAAAAAATCCGGTCGTTACATCAGATCCCCCTCAAAATAAGTTTCGTCCCGAAACTTAGGGTAAGACAATCCTGATCGGCCTTTAAGGCACCAACTGGGTGTGTTTGATCACTATTCAAAAGTCTCGCCGTTTCCACATCTAAGTATCCCGCACATCAAGGTTACCAAAAGAACACATCACTGACTAACACTCAATCATGAAGTAAACAAGCAGTCAAACAATAGCACACATACAAGGTCAAGCCCTAACTCGTCACTCCCGAGGTTACAACTATCGCTACATGGGTCATTGAAAGGTTACGTCTCTTACTATCTCCAATCTTAGGTAGCCTTATCGGATTTTCATAAAACCACTAAATCTTAAATCTTTTCAGGTACTTAGATCACAAGCATATGTTACCACGTTCTACATTGGTTACCGGATATCTCACCGATATCATCCGGCTCAACTGTTTGATCCTCTAATATGATAACCTAACCCGTGTCTGGTAGGTATCTCCCCACTGAAATTCACAAACTCAGTTCCCAAACTTAGTCTCCGTGGAAAACTGAAGCTACCCTTTCCAATAAGGTGAGGAAAACTAGTCCATCAGTCACTTTTAAACCGCTTTAAAACTTCCAATGGTTTTCCTTACACAAATCACTTCTAGATCCTTTGATGACCCTACGGAAAAATGATCTATTGAACTTTCTTCCCTCTGTTATGACCACTTGCTTCCGGCCTTCTGAAAAGGTTCTGACTACTCAATAATTTTTAACATACCATCAGCAGTGCACTCTTTTCTCCACCATGGTTATCAGACCGATAATATCCCTCTGACTCAAAACGCAACTATGCTCTGTTCCACTATAATATTACACATAAAATCTACTCCGAGATCATGCTTTCTTTCAGAACGGTTACTAGGTTGCAAGTATACCCCTGTCGCTTATCTTTCTTATGTATCTTTGACTCGGAATGGTAATTACTCACTTTGAGCTTTCTAGTGCAGACCATGCACAATACTTTTATTACATCGTTAATTCTTTTCTTCATTCATCAAGAAACTCACTCTAACGTACTTCGTTAGGTATAAAATTCCAAAACTACTTGCCTGGCAACATGTAACAAAGCCATCACTCTTCACTCGGATCCATAATAGGGTACCAACCTCTTTCTTTTACCTCTACATGCCCATAAGTTTCCGTACAATATTTTCAGTAACTCCACATAGCCTATCTCACGTTCCTTCCAACTAGAATACATTTCACCAACTATCACCATCTTAAACTCGACACGACATCCATCAACACCCTTGAGCTTCTTGCTTTGTGGGTTAGGACCCACCACGCTTCCGCTGCGCTACTCTGGTTATTTTGTTTGTCACCCATTAATCCTAAGGACCTTTTCTGGAAGTATAAAATGATTGACCCCAAAACTCTTTCTTCTAATCACACCATGAGTCTTATGCTGATGAAGTACCAAGTACCTTCTTTACTTGCATTAAGAAAATAAAGCGACGATTGAAAAACAACTTCTTCCGCTTACTTCCTTAGTTCTTCTACCACGGACCCAACTCCCTGACTTGACCGGAGTTTAATCTTAACGAGCCAAGTAGTAACCCTTAAAACGTTCCTCTTTATACCTTAATTCATCCAAGAAGGTTGTCGTTGCCTACTTGAGGAAATCCTCCAAGGCGTCGGTAAAGCTACTCCATAGATCCACAGTCACAAATATCTCTTCTTAACGGCACATAACTCGTCAATACCAAACCATACTTGCCCGTCCTTGGTTGACATCGGTCAGTCTATAATTGACTTATCTCAATTCCATACCTCTACTGATATTAAACTTTTGGTGCACATCACCTACTAGATTAATCCTTTTATCCTTCTTTAGTTCGTCTTATCTTTCACTCTTCTGCTTCCTTTGGGACAACTCTCTTTCTCAAGTCTCACTGTGCCATTCGCCTAACGTCAAAAGTCGTTCTTAACACTCCACGATAGATGGTAAGCGTCTTGTAGTTCCAATGACTTTTTAATTACCTCCCAATTGTAGTCCTTTTACAGGGACCGTCTGTGTTGATGACCTATGCTTTGTTATAAATGGGGGTTACCCTGGACTGTTGAGTCCACCACACGATCCTCACAAGCACAGGTTCCTTAATCGGTGTTGTTTGTAATATTTCCTTCCAAATACCTATTGACTATGTTACGGGCTTCGATCCTTTCGATACCGGCGTTGTTATTCCTCTTAGAATTCTTATCTTTAAAGAAGACAAAATGTCTCCTGGCTTGTGAAGTCTACCCTTCGCTCTTACATTAAGTTGTAAGTCTCCCTTCCGTGTAAATTGTGATCTGTCAACATTTCCTTAGCTAGTAGGTAAATAGTCGCTCACCACAATCCTTTTATACTTGTTTAGTTCGTTCTATCTTCCATTCTTCCTCTTCCTTTGGGCTAGCTTTGCTTCTCGAGTCCACCAAGGTCGTTCTTACGTACCCATTTCTTCACTGGTATTGTTAGTAATACCGCCTTCATGAAACTCCGTTGACCCTGCTACAACCTCCATTCTTTGGATATTAGCGTCGCGACTTCTTTCAACTTCATATATCTTAGAGGAGGTCAAAACCTCCCCACGTTTGTGGGGTCTGCCTTTTCGCTTTTACACTCAATTGTAGGTCTTCATTCTGTGCACCTTAGATTCTCACCCCCGGATTGACACTTTGTCTCTTTTGGTTTCTCATGCCCCTAATGGTCTATGGGGCATCCGCCTCGATTATAATGTCCTTGATTCCATAATCTTAGTTGTACTCAATTCTACTTGTCCTGTTCCAATATTGTTATCTCTACTCCACACTCTTATAGTCTCTTGCATGGCCCTTCAAACTCCGTCTCTCGGCCTCGTATGCCTGAGTTCCTTGTACGACCTTTTATTGCTTGTAACTGAACTAACTCAGGGATTTCTTCCTCATCTAATTGTGCTTGTGGTAAAAATTATCTTCACAACTTTACTTCCTTGCTCACTTGTTCTTTGGATGGTTAACAAGGGTTACTAGGACGCCCACCCGAGTCTAATACTTGATCCAAGGTCCGAGTCCTTTGTCTCGTGTTGAAAACTCTTCAAGCCTGCTACCGATTTATCATGAGGCGATAATCGTTTCATGATATCACAACTAAAGGATATAATATATCCTTTAGGATACTAACATATTACACATACACATATATATATATATATATATATATAACATACATTAATACTCATCATAATAAATCCATGTGCTAACTCATATCGATCCAAGTTGTAGAGATCCACGGAGAGCGATGGTGGTCCAACGTACTACTAACCCAACAACCCGACTATGCGCGCGTGTGAAAACATAAATCCGTTTTGAAAATTTTAGACCCCTTTCTGGTTCTAGTTATTTTATACATTTGGTCTTTCAGAAGATTTCAAGTGCCATTGTTGCCAACCAAGAGCTCTGATACCATATTGTAACACCCCAAATTCTGAGAACTCGGGGAGCTACTGGTTAGGATCTCACAATGGGTCCCGACCTTAATTTGACAACAATTTAACTTGGATCTTACAACAAGGCACAAAAGTATTTAAAACATTTAAAAACTTTAAACAATATATACATGAAGAATATGTATCAGCCTTACAACGCAAAGGTACCAAAACGACACATAAGAAGAACAGAAGACATCCCGTCCCCAACTAAATAAGTACGTTGACCCGGCTGACCATTCCCTTCGGATCTCTCTACAACTGTTTTAACCTGCAAGGCATCTACAAGCGGTATAAAACGGTTAGCTAACATTTTATGCATAAGTATAAAGGTAAAAGCACAAACACACAACATACACAATCAACATGCAACACTCAATCCTTTTATTATCTTTAACTAGGTGATAGGTTATTACTAATGATACCTATTTTGTGACACGAGGGATTCCCAAACCTTGCCCTTGTCCCCGTTTACCAACGCGGAATGGTACTAATGCATTTGACCGTCTACCGGACTGGGCTGGTCGTAGGGAACCTCCTAGACTCTCGCAAGAGCTAGGCAGATGATGTCATGACCCGTTATCATACACTTGGGTCAATTACGTAAATAATAAAGTCGGCCTAATCCGGTTTCGTTGTTTATCATAACTAACAAACACCACTCATACACATTACACTCATACAAGAAGCCAGCTAAGTAAGTCCGTGGACTTACCTGAATCAGATCTCGACTTTCTAATTCGCAAATCCGGCAAGTGTGTCATATTCTAACTCCTAAAGATGAGTTTGGTTACAAACTGACAATTTACCTATTTCCTTATTTTCGGAAAGATCGTTAAGGTCCAACTTCGGCTTCAAATATAAAATTCGAATAATCTTATAAAATTTCCGAAATGATTCCCTAGATCATCTATGATATCTCATCTACTCTTAGAAGCAAGAATTTCTTAAAACTGTTCAACCATCACTTCTACAAAAATTTCCAAAGTTGGTTACAACACTTAACAAACAACACATTGTCTTAACTTTGAAAAATCATAACTCCTAAAATACTCGCTGGATTTATCCCAAAATTTGATACGTTCTACTATAAAATCTTATCTATAATATATCCAAAATTCAGCCGCAAAGGAGATCAAAATCCTATTTAAAACTATCTCACAAAACCGAATTTCAGCACAACAGAAAAACTGCTTATGACTAAATCTTTGAAAAATCATAAATCCCAAACCACTCGCTGGATGCTTCTCAAATTTTAATATGTTATACAACAATATGTCAACTATATCATATCCAAAATTCAAGCCCAACGGAGATCAAGAGCTTATTCAAAACCATCTCACAAAACAGCATCACTTGCTCACTCAGCACATATATACAAACTGCATGAGGCGTCAACTTTGGAACACAATAACTCTCAAACCGTAACTCCGATTCCTCTAAAACTTTAGTATGCTTTACTATGCAATACCGTCTATGACATATCCGAAAACCAGCAAAAAATAATGAGTTTAGCATGCCTAAATCTGGCCCAGAAGTTGGATGATCGTCACTGTCTTAAACTCAGGAAAAATGAAGCAGCCCTTGACATTGTTCCTGGGTTGTTATGTCTGGGTTCCAGGCAGTGTTGAGGCAACTATTAGCACATATATATGGAGGGGAAACGTAAAGAAGATAGGTACGGATCTTACTCGACCGACAAAGATGAGGAGAGGCATCAACAACGGTGTTGTGGTTCTTCGATTGATGCAAGGCGAAGGCCATAGGAAGGAGCAAGGCTGTTCTTTTGTTGTTGCTTGCTGGCTGCTGCTTGTGACAGAATCACAGGGAGGGATTTGCTGCTCGTCTGGCTGTTTATGAAGTCTGGAACTCACGACCACTGTAGAAGGGAGAGAATCTGTCGAGACTTGAATACAGACGTTTGGGAAGAGAGACGTGCATGCGTTACATCTTTGGCTGGCTGTCCTCATGGGCTGACGAAGATCAAAATGCAATGTAGGAGATCCATGGGTTGCTGTCTTCTAGGGTTGCTGAAGAGCAATGCAAGGCTGGCTGGGCTGGACGGACACAAAGCTACTGCTGGGCTGGACGGACACAAAGCCACTACTGGGCTGGACGGACACAAAGCCACTGCTGGGCTGGACGGACACAAAGCCACTACTGGGCCAGCACACAAGCAACACAAATTCTGGGCTGGAGCAAAGGCAAGGCTGGCTGAAACAAGGTAAAAATAAGATGGCTGAATAGTTTGTCAAAAACCTGTCAAAACTCGTCATGGCTTTGTCAGGTCCATGAATGAGTTTGATACAGGTTTGTCGGGCTTTGTCATGGTCTCGTCTCAGCTTAGTCATGATCTCGTCACAGCTTGTCATGATCTCGTCTAAAGTCATCGATAAGAATGAATTATAATAACTAGGGTTTGATATAAATCTATCATTTTATGTGAATTAAATTCTACATAAAATGATAAATAATTATAAGAATTAGAGCTTGATATAATTTTATCATTTTATGTGACTTAAATTCTACATAAAATGATAAAATTCGAGAAGAAAGAAATAGTAGATAGAATGGAAAACCGTCAACGGCTCGAAGTCCGATTTGCTTCGGAACTAAACGGAACGGAAATTCCGGATATTACATCAGTACCCCCTTAAAATAAGTTTCGTCCCGAAACTTAGAACAAGGTATTTAATCAGACGACTTCCCTACCTAAACTTGTTTATCCTAGTTTCACTAAATTTTAATTTCGTTTTCTAAACCCCTCTAACCTTGTTAAAGCGTAACGAAAAAAAATCCGGTCGTTACATCAGATCCCCCTCAAAATAAGTTTCGTCCCGAAACTTAGGGTAAGACAATCCTGATCGGCCTTTAAGGCACCAACTGGGTGTGTTTGATCACTATTCAAAAGTCTCGCCGTTTCCACATCTAAGTATCCCGCACATCAAGGTTACCAAAAGAACACATCACTGACTAACACTCAATCATGAAGTAAACAAGCAGTCAAACAATATCACACATACAAGGTCAAGCCCTAACTCGTCACTCCCGAGGTTACAACTATCGCTACATGGGTCATTGAAAGGTTACGTCTCTTACTATCTCCAATCTTAGGTAGCCTTATCGGATTTTCATAAAACCACTAAATCTTAAATCTTTTCAGGTACTTAGATCACAAGCATATGTTACCACGTTCTACATTGGTTACCGGATATCTCACCGATATCATCCGGCTCAACTGTTTGATCCTCTAATATGATAACCTAACCCGTGTCTGGTAGGTATCTCCCCACTGAAATTCACAAACTCAGTTCCCAAACTTAGTCTCCGCGGAAAACTGAAGCTACCCTTTCCAATAAGGTGAGGAAAACTAGTCCATCAGTCACTTTTAAACCGCTTTAAAACTTCCAATGGTTTTCCTTACACAAATCACTTCTAGATCCTTTGATGACCCTACGGAAAAATGATCTATTGAACTTTCTTCCCTCTGTTATGACCACTTGCTTCCGGCCTTCTGAAAAGGTTCTGACTACTCAATAATTGTTAACATACCATCAGTAGTGCACTCTTTTCTCCACCATGGTTATCAGACCGATAATATCCCTCTGACTCAAAACGCAACTATGCTCTGTTCCGCTATAATATTACACATAAAATCTACTCCGAGATCATGCTTTCTTTCAGCACGGTTACTAGGTTGCAAGTATACTCCTGTTGCTTCTCTTTCTTATGTATCTTTGACTCGGAATGGTAATTAATCACTTTGAGCTTTCTAGTGCAGACCATGCACAATACTTTTATTACATCGTTAATTCTTTTCTTCATTCATCAAGAAACTCACTCTAACTATAACACCCCAAATTTTACAACTTAGGGAGTTACTGGTTAGGACCGCACAGTGGGTCCCGACCTTAGTTTGACAAAAACTTAACAAGATCTTACAACAAGGCACAGATAAGGAAAAACCAGAAATCATAAAATAGTTCTTAATAATGCATGATGTGACCAGATCAACTACAGCCGGAAAACGTAATATAACAAAGTACGAAAGGAAACAAGGTTCAACTGTAAAACCCACAAATGCAGAAACTGTAAAACGTCCTAAAGTACGACACCCCGGCTGACCACTACCATCTGGATCACTCGGCATCTGCTCTAACCTGTGGCAAATCTAAACAACATATCAACAGTTAGCTAACTATCCAAATATAAGCAAAATGATAACAGCACAAGCACACGCAGAAACAAAAATAAACAAACATCATGCTGGCACTCAACCGTTTATTATCTATTATTTAAATGATTCACATTATTCAATTTAAGTTGTGGCACGAGAATTATTATTAGTTCTCGCCTCCGTTCCTTATCCAACTGGTGTAGGTCTAGCTGACTTCCACTGGTAGCATCACTACAAACCAAGTATGGACTAGTCCCGAAAGAAACCCCCAGCGCCCGCAAGCTACTGAGCAGAATGCCACCGCCCGTTACTCTTAGGCCAAAATATAGGTCGGTAATTATATATCACAACCTATCTCTCTAAACATTTCAATCACACACCACCATCATCATTTATACTCATATTTAGAAGTCAGCTAAGTAAGCCCAAAGGACTTACCTGTTATAACGCTCGACTCTTTGTAAACCACTCGTTCTGTAAACTGTAGCAACTCAGTTGCCTGCCAAAGGCGATAAGTGTATTAGCACACTCTCACGTAGTTAGAAGTCTAAAACTTCTAAGATCGATTAAGGTATTAAGACATAACTAGTTACAGTGTTAATTTAGGGTAAAATGACCATTTTACCCTTGGTCCCGAAATTCCCGAAAAATCTAGAATTCATATCTAAACTCCTTTTTGGGGTTCTAAAATCATATTCTAACTCCTAAAATTTTATTTGGTTCCAAACGGACATTTTTCCTATGTTTCTATTTTCCGGAAGGTCGTAAAGGTCTAACTTCGGTTCTAAATATAAAATTCTTAACAGCTTAATATAATTCCGAATTAAATCTCTAGATCATCTATGAGGTTCTATCTAACCTTAGGAGGAAAAATTCCTCTAAACTGTTCAGCCATTAATTTTATAATAATTCACCAAGTTGACTACTTCACTTACAAATCCTATACTTAGTCAAAAACTTAAGTTTACCAAAACTGCTCAACTACCTAACTTCGGGAGCTCATAACTTCTAATCCGACCGTTCATTTCTTCCCAAATTTTAATATGCTAAACTACATATATCCGTCTACAACATATCCAAAATTCAACGGTGGATCTTCATCCAAACGCTCAAACATTGGTCGGCAAGATGGCAGTTTATAACTTAAAAGCTGAAGGCATAAAATTAAATTTTACAGCAGCCCCTTATTCCTTTTATTTATAAAACTCAGCAGCTACCTATTACTATCTTCTATGTCCAAGGCCGAATTACAGCAGCTCATCAATCTAGCATTACGGAAATAGTATACATACAAAAGCCCATACATTACCCTTCCCATCAAGACTATTCGGAACTTATTTTAAACCAAGTATAGGCTCTTACCGGGTTGCAGCTATGTTCGCTCCAAACGGTGTGTGCAAGCTTTAAATTTATAACCCTAGACTCAAGCTTAAAACAAGGATGCGAACCCGCAGTGTACGGGTCAATCGTAGTAAAAGCAAGAAAATTCCAGGGGTCGATCACAGGGACTCGGTGAAACAAAGTCAATACGGTATGCTATGTCAATTCTAACCACAAGAGCGATTACCACAATCAAAGATGAATAAGAAGTCAATAAAGCAAACATGCAATTCTAGGGATTAAAGCATCTAGTTGTGGTTCCAACTCAAGATCTATAGATAAGCGGACAAAGCTGAGATTTTTGCGTGGGGAAGATGTTACTAAAGTGGAGTAGATCACCGGGTAAGTCTCACTACACACTAATCCTAAACCGTAACTCCTATTACCGGGTAAGTCTCAAGGAATCAAGATAAAGAACTATAACCTCAAACTAACACACCATCTAAGGGAATAGAATCAACCTTTACCGGGTAAGTCTCAAGCTAACTCACAAAGATGGGATGGAAGCACACTCAAACCCCAATAAAGGATAAACCTTTATTACCTACACTTATGATCGTTAGTACACAAACTAAGGAATTACCGGGTAAGTCTCATCCTAAGCTTGCATTGAACCAGGAATGCGTAATAAGAATAGGATTTAGCAAACTCTAACACTTAACTCTCAGTTACGAATCAAATAAGTCACCTCGGTCAGAAGAATTCCACCCCGGCCGAGATGTTCATCAACCGAACGAGATGCTTAGGGTTAAGGTTAAAGACTCGAACTTTCAGGATCCTACTGGAATCTAAGATTATTCTATCATTGTTTTTCTCACAACCTTCAGCTAATCACCCTAGAATCACACAAGGAAATTAACCACTCATCATCATAATGAAAGTATTAAATATATGGGAAGAAGGTGAATATTTGAACAAAGAAGAATTTAATGAAAAGACTTCAATAACTGAATCAAATATCACAACAAAGTGTTCCTTGGATAATAATCCAAAAAGACAAGACAACAATTGAGGGAATTGAAGACAATCTTACAAAAACCCTTCAATAAAGCTATAAAAGCTATGGACTTCAATCTTCCTTCAACCTTCAAAAAGGTTCTTCGAAAACTCCCAAATTGGAGTATACCGCTGCTGCTGCTGCGTAAACCCTGATTGACGGTATAGCGTGATGTCCAGCTGTAAGCGGATGTCAGAATTGTGGAAAATCCAACCCTTTTTATAGGAAAAATAACCCTCCAAAGATAATAAATCTTAGAAAGATATTTTCCCATAAAAATAGGTAAAATATATATTCTGCATATCTCCTTCCTTCCAGGAGCCAAGCCCAAAAATATAAGATCACTTTCCAATTTTAAAAGATCTCCTCCAAGAATAAAATATTCTCGCCGCGTCCTAGGTGTTCGCCTCGGTCGAGTCGGCGTCTCTGGATCACCTCGGTCGAGGTGAATCTGTGGTCAACCGAGGTGACTCACAACTGAATGTGAAATCTCTCAAAACTGGTCCAAAGTAAATCTTTAATCCATGGCTATGCTCCCTGGATGTACCTCTAAATGACTCATGACTCCTTTTGCTCCTTTTTGATGCAAAACGTACCATATTACCTGCAATTACAACGAAACTAGGTGTAGACCTCGATTCTCGCAAAGGTAGATGAAATGGTAGTAAAATCACATAATGTACATACAAACATGCAGATTATGAAAGATAAAACGTCCAAAAAACCCTAAAATATAGACTATAATTCATGTTATCAAAATACCCCATACTTAGCCCTTGCTTGTCCCCAAGCAAGTTCCGCATATAGAAGACAAGATAGAATGGATTATAAGTCAAGAAAATCAATGAAAAAGTCTTTCAAAAACATTTTATGGTGTGCAACTATCATAGATCACTCTAAGAGAATACTTCCTGGAATTAAAAACTCGACATGCTCAAAACATTTTATAAATATAGGAAAGTTGCTCATATTTGCATAAAATCATAGAATGCATAATAAATCATAATTATCAAAATTAATCATGTATAATCCAGTTTAAACTACTAAGTCAATCAACAAGCTCAAGGTCTCAAGGGCTTCCCAAAAGAAAAGGTCAAGAAACGTGAAGGGTAGGGATGTATGTAAGGTAATGTGGTGCTAGAATCCGGGAAAAGGATGAACTTCACTTTCACTTTGACTTTCAACATCTTCCACCAATAAGCTTTGCTTATTTCACACTTTTTCTTTTTACTTTACTTTTTGGGATGCATGGACAGAGGTGCATAATAACCGAAGCCTAGGAAATCTGCAATCATCAATTTCTCGAGATGCATCAAACCCTTGATGCACATACCATGACCCGTTAGGAATATCGCTCAATCCGACTTTGGCAAGACACAAACACCCGGCTATGTGAATGGTGCCGAGTTACTTATCATCATGATTGACTTCCCCAAACCTATTATTGCTTTCTAACACTTTCACTTCCAGCCACTTCTCAACTTTAACTTGCTTTCACCACTTCGCTTGCTTCCAAATTCCCGGATAGGTAAAGGGAGGCAAAATGTATATGAGGGGCTAAGCATGATCAAGAAGAAGAAGAAGAAGAGAATGAATTGCCTTGGTCTTTCCAAGAAGAAAGTGAGAGAACTTAACCTGCGGTGTCAACCTTCAAATTCAACATAATTTGGATAAAACAAAGTATTAAACATGCTAATAATTTCAAACAAAACATTTAGCAACTTAAACATATTATAAAACCTTTCAAACACATAAAGAATTTAAAACCAGTAAGTAAACAAGATCTTCACTGAGATCATATCCAGATAAGTAACACAAAGATTGTTTTCGAAAACTCTCAGTTAACCCACCTCGGTCGAGGTGTTCTTGGTTCAACCGAGGTGAAATACCTCGTTCGGCCAATACTGACTCGGTCGAGGTCGCAAAAAATTTTTTAAAACCATTTTTTTCGGTTTCGACGTTTTTCTCAATCAAATAACCTGTAGTTATGCATGTAATATCAGATAATCATATAAATGCAAAAGGAAGCATAAATAAAATATCCGATAAATAAAATACATCAAAGGTGGTCAAATAACATACATCACGTAGTCAAATAACAACAAATACCCCATACTTGAGACACACTGTCCCAGTGGGTATAACAAAAGTCTAAACAAGAGAAAACTCACCGGATAAAAGCCGAACTGCATAAAAAATATAATAATAAAATCCTGCAGCTCCTCAGTAGTCTCTATCCGGTGGTGGTGCATAAGGATACTGAGTCGGATCGTAGGGATGGCCCATGATGCGCTCGAACTGCAGCTGAGCCATGATGTGCTGATGGTGCTGCCGCTCTTGCATCTCGCGGATATCCAGCGATAATGCAGCATATGAGTCGATAACCTGATCCGTCAGGTCATCGATCCGTCGGTGAGCAGCTCTATCTCTCACTCCATGCCTCCTGCGTCTAGCAGGTCTGACTGGAGAAGTCTCAGCTGGTGCCGGCTTTGTATCCTCCTCGTCATCCAAATCTATGATAGGTGGCGCGCTCGTCCCAGCTGTATCTGTCCCTGTGTCCATCGGGACGCCACCTCCTCTCTCATCTACTGTATCCTCATCGTCGTCGTCATCCTCAGCCTCCTCCTCCTCCTCAGCTGCAGCAGGGGCAGCTGCTCCCTCTCTGTAATCCTCAATCAATGGACCCCAAGCGGTCTGCCAATAATGTGGATCAAAGACTGAGAACTGTGCAGACCACCTGATGCCCTAAAGTGCAGTCAGCTCCCATGGCATAGCGACGTAGGGTGTAGTCAGTCCTCGGGGAACCAGAATCCTCCGAGTAATCATCTCCTGTAGTCCAAGCGGCTTGGCAGCCGCCACCATAGTACACCTACTCAGATCCATATCCTGATAAGTAGCGATATGGGTCACTATCCCGCCGCAGCATATATCTCCCTTCCCTTTGGCCTTGATCCTGTGCAGATCCTCTTTCAGCATCAATCCAAAGTCAGGGTATCCACCTGTGACCATGCAGTATAAAGCAAAGAGCTCCCCCTGTCGGACCTTCTGGGGCGTCTCAGTACGCGCCAGAAGCGTCTCGCTGAAGATCCTGTGGGCTAATCGAAAAGCAACATGGAAGATAAGTTTCTCCCTGGAATCACCAGGGCGCCACCTATCTGCATGCTCTGTAATGTGGGAAATCTAACCCCAGAACTCTCTAGTTACAGCTCGGGTCGGGAAGTCTACAGTAGTGGGGGCAGGGAAGCCAAAGATGTCTCTCCAGTGATCTAGAGGTACTAAGTAGTTCCGGTTCATCAACCGATACTTCACAGCCCTCTCTGTGGGGAGGTAAGTGAAGGAGCTGACAAACTCAAGCGTCGGCTCTAAGTAAGCTGGGGCTCGGATCTCAATAAACTGATCCAGCCCGACGGTGGTGATCATCCTCCTAAGATCTCCATCAACGTGGAGACAGTCAAAAGCAGAAATGTCCAGAAATCTAGGTGCGATCACTGGACGGCTAGCAATGCGCTCATAATCTACCTGGTGTCTCTCGTGGATCACTGGGATAGAAGGTCGGGATGAGGAAGAAGAAGGGGAAGGAGAGGATCTATCTCTAAGGGCTAACAATCTGTCAGAACTCATCTTCAATCAACACTGTCAGACTACCTCGGTCGACTGACAAACTCCAAGAATCACCTCGACCGAGGTGTAGGTCGACTGGACCGAGGCGAAGACAGTCGCGATTTCAACTCTCTGAATTCAGTTCTTTTCCCCCCAAAATCACTACAGATGCTTCCTAAGGGGTACTTAAGCTTTTCCTCAACAGATTCAAGGGCAACCAAAGCCCAAATCGAAGTAAACGAAGGAGTTAGGGTTTCGATCGTTTTTACCTCGTTCCGGCCGATTCACTTGAATTTCTTGCAGATTTGTTGTTGCAATCGATTCCTCTACCCTTCAATCTCGGTTTGGAAGCAGAAAACGTCGAAAACGAGCAAGATCTGAGATGAGCGAGGTGTGTCTGTTCGCCGCGGTCGAGGAGGATAAAAAAAGTGAAAAGTAATTTTTTCCCCCTTTTATACTGTTACTGGATCTGCTGTCACCTCGGTCGAGATGGTCTCGACTGGACCGAGGTGGTACGGACCGAGGTGGTTCTGCAAAAACCCTAGTCGCCTCGGTTGCTCAAGAATCAACTCGGTCGAGGTGCTCTGACAATAACCGAGGTGCTTCTGTCTTCTCAGAATCTCGAACTTCTGTCCTTCCAGTTGTGCTCCTCCTTAGATATTCCCTGTTGTCTGTGTAGAACGCCAAAAACAAAGCAAAGCAAAGCAAAAACAAAAGCTATCTAAACTAGACTAGAAAACGGGAAAAGAAAGCAATACCTTGGGTTGCCTCCCAAGTAGCGCTTGATTTAAGGTCGCTAGCTGGACCATGATGCGTCTCAAAGGAGGTATATCGGTGCAACCTCCTCAACCGGCGTTTCCGGTTGGTACTTCTTAAGCCTATGACCGTTGACCTTGAAGCTTCCGCTAGTTTCGCCCCATATCTCAACTGCACCATGAGGGAAAACATGTTTCACAACATAAGGTCCGGTCCATCTAGATTTCAACTTACCTGGAAAAAGGCGGAGGCGGGAGTTAAAGAGTAGAACTAAGTCTCCTTCGTTAAGCTCCTTTGGAATGATACGCTTGTCATGCCATCTCTTCGTCCTTTCCTTGTAGATTTTGGCATTCTCGTAAGCGTTCAAACGCAGCTCCTCCAGCTCGTTAAGTTCCAATAGTCGCTTCTCACCAGCCTCCTTGATGTCAAAGTTCAACCATTTGATAACCCAGTACGCCCTGTGCTCCAATTCGACGGGCAAATGGCAAGACTTCCCATACACCAAATTATAAGGGGTGGTACCTATGGGAGTCTTGAATGCGGTCTTGTACGCCCAAAGAGCATCGTCCAATTTCATGGACCAATCCTTCCTTGTTCTAGAGACGGTCTTTTCCAAAATTGCCTTGATTTCTCTATTCGAGATCTCGACCTGTCCACTAGTTTGAGGGTGATAAGCGGTTGATACCTTGTGGGTTACCCCATACTTCGATAGAAGTGCTTTAAACTTCCGGTTGATGAAATGCGTTCCTCCATCGCTAATGATGATGCGTGGAGTTCCAAACCGTGGAAAGATAGTTCTATTCAAGAATTTCACAACCACCTTGGCGTCGTTAGTGGGAGAAGCAATGGCTTCAACCCATCTAGAGACGTAATCAACTGCAAGGAGAATGTAGAGGTTTCCTCCGGAGGATGGGAAAGGTCCCATGAAGTCAATCCCCCACACATCAAAGATTTCCACTTCTTGGATGTTATTAAGTGGCTTCTCGTTCCTCCTTGATAAGTTCCCTGTTCTTTGGCATGCATCACAAGAGACAACAAAAGATTGCACATCCTTAAATAATGTAGGCCAAAAGAAACCGGAACGCAATACCTTAGCGCACGTTTTATCGGTGCTAGCATGCCCCCCACAAGGAAGTGAATGACAATGCCTTATGACGCTATTAACTTCATCCTCCGGAATGCACCTTCGAAGCATCCCATCCGGTCCGCGCTTGAATAGCAGCGGCTCATCCCAGTAGTAATGTCGTACTTCTTTGAAGAATCTCTTCCTTTGAGAGTACGTCAATCCGGGCGGCGTTTCCTGGCAAACAAGATAATTCACAATATCAGCATACCAAGGACCTTTATTATCAGAAAGTTGGTGGAGGGAATGGTCTACCAACAGTACGTGGGTGAATGTCAGAGAAGGGAGTAAGAAAATTGTTATTCTCAGCAATCTCAGTTGACATCATCTCGCCATCGACCTCGGTCGAGGCGCATAGGCGTTGACCGAGATGTTCTTCGGTCGCCTCGCTCAGTCCAGAAGGTGCCTCGGTCGAGGTACTGCTACTGGATCCGAGACTGGAGATCTTCGTCTCCTGGATCAGCTTCTCAGTTTTAGCTCCTGGATCCTCTTCCAGTGCCTTCAAGCTCCGTATATCTGCATCACAAGAAGCATCTATACCTTCCTCCATTAAACTGAAGCTTATAACTCTTTCAAGTGGGTCGTTAATAAGGATAGAGCTCACCAATTCTCTTGATTGTTCTTCATTGTAGATGTTGAAGATATCATCAGTTAGCTGCTCTCCTTTCATGGCCGCAAGTAGTGCGAACTCCACCTCATCGCCACCAACGTTGAATTTCAACTTGGCGTTCTTGCAATCCACGTTGCAACCCAAAGTTGCTAGAAATGGCCTCCCGAGAATAATAGGGACAGGATAATCTGCGGGAATGTCAAGTACAACAAAATCTATAGGTAGATAGAAGTTACCTAACTTGACCGGAACGTCTTCCAAGATGCCCACAGGATGGGTAATGGAGCGATCCGCCATGTAAAGTCGAATCTTGACTGGCTTGGGCTCTCCAAGACCGATCTTAGTGCATAGCTCCAGCGGGATGATGCTCACGCTGGCTCCTAGATCACAAAGGGCTTCACAAGTGACATCCCCAACTTGAATGGGAATGCAAAATGAGCCGGGATCTCTCAACTTAGGTGGCATCTTTTCCTTCATGATCTTGATAAGCTCCGAAGATTTAGATGTCATCCTAACTTCACCAACATCCTCCAGCTTCCTCTTCCTTGATAAGATTTCTTTTAAGAACTTCCCATAGGCGGGCATACCTAAAATAGCATCAAGGAAAGGAATATTAATATGTAGCTTATTCATCAAGTCAAGAAACTTACCAAAGTGCTTGTCTAGATGTGCTCTGGCTCTGGACTGAGGGAATGGAAGTGGTGGTTTATATGCAGGAGGTGGAACATAAGTTTCTGTCGTTCCTCCTGCTTTCTGTTGCTCCGCCTCGGTTGGCATCTCGGTCGAGGTGTTCTTCGACTGGATCTGGACCGAGGTGGTCTGCGTCGAGCGAGGTACTGGATCTGCAGTTTTGAGTCCACTCCTCGTCGTTATGGCCATGCACTGGCCCTTAGGGTTAGTTTCCGTCTTTGCTGGAAGCTTCCCTGGATCTCTTGGCGCTTCATTCGCTCTATTAGCAAGTTGTTGTTCGAGGGACTTTTGGGCCCTCGAAAATGAAGTCATAGAATTCTCCATAGCGCTAAGCTTGATCAAGATTGCCTCCAGAACTGCGTCTTTCTTTTCCGGTTGAGACGAACTTGATCCTTGCCCTTGGCTTTTCAATGGAGTAGAAGAAGAAGAAGGAGAAGAGAGGAAAGGGTTAGAGGAATCATTAGAGTTGGAGTTCGAATAATTGTTACCATGGTTTTGGTTATTCGCTCTCCAGTTGTTGCTATTGGATCCTCTATTGTTGTTGTTGTAGTTGTTGTTTCGGGGGCCGTTGTTGTTGTTACGGTACCCGTTATTGTTGTTGTTCCTTTGCCCTTGCTCTTCCTTCTTAGTTTGAGCCATCAAGAGCTCCTTCAATTGCTTCACGTCATTCTTCAACGACGTGAGTTGGTTGTTGTTGGGTTGAGTCTCTTGAAAGTTGACTCTTTTGACTCCACCTTCACCTCCTTGGTGGGTATATTTCTCCATATGCAAGGCTTGATTCTCAATGAAGTCCCAAGCCTCGTCAATCGCCATGTCCATGAAGGTACCGGCGGAGAGTAGTTGGAGATTGAACTGGGTGCTTCCGTCCAGCCCTTTGAAGTAGATCTCCAACAACTCAATCTTTGGAATCCCATGATGTGGGCAATCCAAAAGGATATCCTTGAACCGCTCCCAAGATTTGGACAAGCTCTCCTTGTCCTTCATGATGAAAGCATTGATCTTCCCTCTCATTTCAGCGGTCTTTGAGGGGGGAAAGAATTTGGTTAAGAATTCCGTTGTCATCTCCTCCCATGTGCTAATTTTTCCTGGAGGAAGAGATTGATACCAAGTAAGAGCTCTATCTTTTAAAGAAAAGTAAAAAGGTCTTAGCTTGTAGTTGTTGTTTTCAATTCTGGAAGGTCGCAAGGTTTCCATCAAAATCTCGTAGTTTTGAAGATGTTGATGCGGCGACTCCTTCTCTAGCCCTCCGAATTGGCATTGGCGAATCATGGATAGAACTTGCGGTCGAAGTTCGTAGTCATGATCCGCTGGATCTCCTAGATTCACCCCTGGACGCCTCAACTGTTGATTAGGGTCCATCCTTTGACCTAGGGTTTGTGGGATTCCTGCAAGAAGAACATCTCGGACTGGCATCCGAGGTGGAAGTACCTCGGCCGGGGCGACAGGTACTGGAATCTGCCTCGGTCGAGGGTCAGCTACTGGATCCTGCATCGGTCGAGGATCAACAGGAGGATCTTCCCTCGGTCGAAGTAGAATCTGATCTCGGATGACTGCAATCTCAGCTTCGATTGCTGCAGTCCTGGCGCGATTCTCCTCTTTCTCTTGCATTAGTTCTTCCTTACTGAGACGTAGCAGCTCTTGCGTCTCCTTTAATTCGGCCGCAAGATCGCGATCGTCTTGTTGGGCCATCTTCGCTTCTCTTAAGCGTCGCTTGTATGTCTTTTCTGGTTCGGGATCGTAGGGAACGATTTCCTTCCCAGCGCGGGTTCTTCGCATATACCTAAGAAAGAACCTGCAAAAGTCGTCACTCAAGTAGAGTGGTTAGATGAAACGGGGCAAGCGCCCCAAGAGCAAACCGTACCGGCTCGGTCTAGACCAAGTCCCCGGCAACGGCGCCAAAAACTTGTTCGCTCCAAACGGTGTGTGCAAGCTTTAAATTTATAACCCTAGACTCAAGCTTAAAACAAGGATGCGAACCCGTAGTGTACGGGTCAATCGTAGTAAAAGCAAGAAAATTCCAGGGGTCGATCACAGGGACTCGGTGAAACAAAGTCAATACGGTATGCTATGTCAATTCTAACCACAAGAGCGATTACCACAATCAAAGATGAATAAGAAGTCAATAAAGCAAACATGCAATTCTAGGGATTAAAGCATCTAGTTGTGGTTCCAACTCAAGATCTATAGATAAGCGGACAAAGCTGAGATTTTTGCGTGGGGAAGATGTTACTAAAGTGGAGTAGATCACCGAGTAAGTCTCACTACACACTAATCCTAAACCGTAACTCCTATTACCGGGTAAGTCTCAAGGAATCAAGATAAAGAACTATAACCTCAAACTAACACACCATCTAAGGGAATAGAATCAACCTTTACCGGGTAAGTCTCAGGCTAACTCACAAAGATGGGATGGAAGCACACTCAAACCCCAATAAAGGATAAACCTTTATTACCTACACTTATGATCGTTAGTACACAAACTAAGGAATTACCGGGTAAGTCTCATCCTAAGCTTGCATTGAACCAGGAATGCGTAATAAGAATAGGATTTAGCAAACTCTAACACTTAACTCTCAGTTACGAATCAAATAAGTCACCTCGGTCAGAAGAATTCCACCCCAGCCGAGATGTTCATCAACCGAACGAGATGCTTAGGGTTAAGGTTAAAGACTCGAACTTTCAAGATCCTACTGGAATCTAAGATTATTCTATCATTGTTTTTCCCACAACCTTCAGCTAATCACCCTAGAATCACACAAGGAAATTAGCCACTCATCATCATAATGAAAGTATTAAATATATGGGAAGAAGGTGAATATTTGAACAAAGAAGAATTTAATGAAGAAACTTCAATAACTGAATCAAATATCACAACAAAGCGTTCCTTGGATAATAATCCAAAAAGACAAGACAACAATTGAGGGAATTGAAGACAATCTTACAAAAACCCTTCAATAAAGCTATAAAAGCTATGGACTTCAATCTTCCTTCAACCTTCAAAAAGGTTCTTCGAAAATTCCCAAATTGGAGTATACCGCTGCTGCTGCTGCGTAAACCCTAATCGACGGTATAGCGTGATGTCCAGCTGTAAGCGGATGTCGGAATTGTGGAAAATCCAACCCTTTTTATAGGAAAAATAACCCTCCAAAGATAATAAATCTTAGAAAGATATTTTCCCATAAAAATAGGTAAAATATATATTCTGCATATCTCCTTCCTTCCAGGAGCCAAGCCCAAAAATATAAGATCACTTTCCAATTTTAAAAGATCTCCTCCAAGAATAAAATATTCTCGCCGCGTCCTAGGTGTTCGCCTCGGTCGAGTCGGCGTCTCTGGATCACCTCGGTCGAGGTGAATCTATGGTCAACCGAGGTGACTCACAACTGAATGTGAAATCTCTCAAAACTGGTCCAAAGTAAATCAATAATCCATGGCTATGCTCCCTGGATGTAGCTCTAAATGACTCATGACTCCTTTTGCTCCTTTTTGATGCAAAACGTACCATATTACCTGCAATTACAACGAAACTAGGTGTAGACCTCGATTCTCGCAAAGGTAGATGAAATGGTAGTAAAATCACATAATGTACATACAAACATGCAGATTATGAAAGATAAAACGTCCAACAAACCCTAAAATATAGACTATAATTCATGCTATCAAGCTAAAAGGGTAATTCGTTGTCGGTTCCGATCTGCACCACTAATCTGTAAGTGTGGGTCGATCTCACTATTGCAACCGTTGGAAATTTGATCGGAATAAAAAGAAGGGTAATGAGTCATTGTAGCTATGATATCCAGAAGATAACAGATGGGGAAGGATCGTCTTACCAATAGGTACAGAAGGAGACGGCTCTTTGCAGTAGCTGTAACTCGATGGACTCAACTTTTCGGTTATGTAGGCGGCTGTAGTTTGAGACCTAGCAGTGCCGGACGAAGGAACGAGTAGAGAAGGATGGTGAGTGTTGTACACAGATGGGTCGGTAGAGAGAATAAGGTGAAGACGGAAGAACAAGATTGTTGCACTTACCTCTTGACGTTGTTGGGTGTGTGCAGAAGGTTGGTGTGGACCGTTGCATATTACAATGGCTGGAATGACGGCTGGTAAGTGTAGAAGACAGCGTTCACAAGCAAGGCAAAATCAGGAGAGGTGAGTGTGCTGATGAATCTGGACGGATGGAGGGTGTGCAGCGCATAAGGAAGGAGATCAGCAGATGATATTCTGGCGTGGAATTAGGCAGTTACGGATCTCTTTCCTAATTAATACAGCAGTTATGTAGAAGATCAAAGGAAGGGAGCGTTGCTGAGCTGGAGAAGGTAAGACGGCAGCTCTTCTGGCCTGGAATGGACGCTGGACTGGAGTGGACGTTGGGCTGGAGTGGCGCTGGGCTGGAGTGGCGCTGGGCTGGAGTGGCGCTGGGCTAGAGCTGGCAACGCTGGGCGCTGGGCTGGAAGAAGCAGCAGGTGGCTGCTGGGCTGCAGAAGAGCTGGGCTGCGGCTGGCTCCTTAAATTAGCGAGTTTCTGGCCGGACAAGATCCCGACACATAAATATACGGACGAGACGGATATGGAGTTTGTTATAGTTTAAGATCGGTTAAGAATTCTATCATTTTATGCGGAAGTAAGCTACATAAAATGATAAACTACTTATAAGATTTTATCATTTTATGTGAATGAATCTACATAAAATAATAAATCCTATAATAATATGTCTAACTAAGCAGATGGATATGGGTCAACTGATCGAGATCTATTTTATAACGGAAATAGACGGAATAAAAATTCCGGATTTTACATCTGTACCCCCTTAAAATAAGTTTCGTCCCGAAACTTGGAATAAGATACCTACCCCATACATTTCCCCTCGAGAAATATATTCTAGCAAGCAACTACTCACGTCATCAAGCACATAGACATAAACAATTATGTAAACATATAATCACAGAAGTCATATAAGGTCTCGTCTCGGTACTAACCCGTCGGTACTGAGGTAACGGCTAACTCCGCAAAGAACTCAGGGTAATTACGTCTAATACTCTCCTCTGTCTCCCAAGTAGCCTCATCAACTCCTCGTCTAGACCACTGAATCCTCAGCATCGGTATCTCCTTAGAACGCAGGCGCCTAATGCTACGCTCTAGGACGGCTACTGGATACTCCACAAAAGTGTGGTCTGGCTCAACTATCAGATCCTCATGACTGATGATGTGTCTAGGATCCGGTATGTACTCTCGCAACTGAGATACATGAAAAACTGGGTGTACTCCCTCTAATCTCGGTGGCAGTGCTAGTCGGTAAGCAACCTCTCCGACTCTCTCTACGATCTCAAATGGGCCGACATACCGGGGACTTAGCTTCCCCTTAATGCCGAAACGTCTAACTCCTCTCGTAGGTGACACTCTCAACCACACCTGTGCACCTACTCTAAACTCCAAAGGTCGACGCCTTTTGTCGGCGTAGGACTTTTGACGACTCTGAGCTGCTAACATCCTCTCCCGGACTAAGGCAATCCGGGTGATGTCATCCTGTATCTGGTCTGGTACTACTCCATCAGCCTTGCTAGGCTCATCCCAACACAACGGTGTACGACATCTCCGTCCGTACAAAGCCTCATAAGGTGCCATCCCAATAGAAGCGTGCGAACTGTTATTATATGAAAACTCTACTAGTGGGAGGTGATCTGGCCATACCTGTCCCCAATCTAGCACACATGCTCGCAACATGTCCTCTAGGGTCTGAATGGTTCTCTCGGACTGACCGTCTGTCTGCGGGTGGTAGGCAGTGGTAAAGTGAAGACTCGTCCCCAGAGCAGTATGTACCTGTTGCCAAAACCTCGAGGTAAAACGTCCATCCCTGTCGGAGACGATAGTCCTAGGTACTCCATGGAGTCTCACAATGTGTCTGGTGAACTCCTCTGCTAGACGGCTTACCGGCCACGTTTCCTTGATCGGAATGAAACGTGCGGTCTTCGTCAGCCGGTCTACCACCACCCAAATGGCATCAAAACCTCTGCTGGGCCTCAATCCAGTAACAAAATCCATAGATATATCTTCCCACTTCCAATGTGGTACTGGAAGTGGGTGGAGCTCTCCTCCGGATCTACGATGCTCAATCTTGACCTGCTGATAGGTCGCACACTGGGCTACATATCGGGCCACATCGGGCTTCAGACCACCCCACTAGAAGGAACGTCTCACGTCCTTATACATCTTACTCGCTCCTGGATGTACGGAGTAAGGGGTAGCATGAGCCTCACCTAGTATCCTCTGTCTCAACTCAATGTCGGATGGTACACAGATACGATCCTGCCATCTCATCACTCCATCAGCACCAATAGTGAACTGAGGTGCCTCATCTCGTGACATCCGGTCTCGGATCCGGGTCAACATCGGACAGGTCTCCTGCTTCTGTCGGATCTCACCCAACAGGTCAGGAAGTAACTCTAAGGTGGCTAACTGATGAGCTGTATCGGGGAACTAGATCTCTACCTCCAACCACGCTAAGTCTCTTTGTAACTGTGGTTGTACTGTCAACCGAGCTATCGCCTTCTCCCGAGGCGTCTTCCGACTCAAAGCGCCAGCAACTACATTCGCCTTTCCGGGGTGGTAGAGAATCTCAAGGTCAAAATCCTTGAACAACTCTAGCCACCGTCTCTGGCGGTTATTCAACTCCCGCTGAGTGAATATGTACTTCAGACTCTTATGGTCTATGAAGATCTGACAGGTCGCTCCATAGAGATAATGACGCCAGATCTTAAGAGCATGTACTACAGCAGCTAACTCTAGGTCGTGAGTGGGGTAGTTCTCCTCATACGTCTTCAGCAGTCGAGACGCATACGCTATGACCTTACCCCTCTGCATCAAAACACACCCCAAGCCCAGCTTGGATGTGTCACTGTACACTACAAAGTCCTCTGTACCCTCAGGCTGTGCTAAGATCGAAGCAGACGTCAATCTCCTCTTCAGCTCCTCAAAACTCTGCTGACACGGCTCAGACCAGACGAACCGAGTAGTCTTCCTTAGGAGAGAAGTAAGGGGTCGGGCGATCAGAGAAAACCCTTCCACAAACCGACGGTAATACCCTGCCAATCCAAGGAAGCTGCGAACCTCCTTCACATTCTTCGGAGGTTGCCAAGAAGACACTGACTCAATCTTCGCCGGGTTGACCTTAATCCCCTCAGCAGTCACTACAGGGCCTAGGAAAGCCACCTCTGACATCCAGAACTCACACTTGGATAGCTTAGCATATAGCTGACTATCCTGTAGAATCTGTAACACTGTCCTCAAGTGTCCAGCATGCTCCTCTCGACTTCTAGAGTAAACTAGAATGTCGTCAATGAAGACCACTACAAACTGGTCTAGGAAGTCGATGAAAATCCCATTCATCAACTCCATAAATACTGCTGGCGCATTAGTGAGCCCGAATGGCATCACTACAAACTCATAGTGACCATACGTAGTCCGGAATGCCGTCTTAGGTATGTCCTAATCTCTCACCCTCAGCTGGTGATAACCCGATCTCAAATCTATCCTCGAGAATACTGAAGCTCCATGCAGCTGGTCCAACAGATCATCTATGCGAGGCAGTGGGTACTTATTCTTGATGGTGACCTTGTTCAGCTCCCTGTAGTCGATACACAGCCTCATCGATCCATATTTCTTCCTCACAAATAACACTGGTGCGCCCCAGGGAGAAACACTAGGGCGTATGAAACCCTTCTCTGCTAACTCCTCTAACTGCTTCTTCAGCTCAAGCAGCTCTATCGGGGCCATGCGGTACGGGGCCTTCGAGATCGGTCTCGTGCCCGGCTCTAACTCGATGCTAAAGTCAACACTCCTCTGTGGAGGTAGCCCTGGTAAGTCGTCACTGAATACCTCTGCAAACTCGCAGGTAACTGGTATCTCCTCTACTGTCAGGCTCTTGCGCTCCTTCATGGCATAACACCAGAAGGCCTCGCAACCCTGTGCTATCAATCTGGCTGCTCTCATTGCGCTGATAACTGTGCCAGACTTTCCGAGGTCCCAACCTCGGAATATCACTCTGTGACCCTCCTCCGTGGCGACAGTCACAGTCCTCCTACCAATATCCAAGACTGCTCCATGCCTAGTCATCCAATCCATCCCTAGTATCACGTCCTCATGGGCTAAGGGCATAACTAGAAAATCTACTAACCAAATCCGGCCTCCCAGGTGAATAGGGCAGTCATAAATCTCTCGAGATCCTCTAACCTTACCCCCATCTGGTAACCCAACCACAAAAGGTACACCCTCTACTATAGCTAAGGACAACCTATCTACACATGCATCTGATATAAATGAGTGCGTAGCACCCGTATCAAATAAAACTCTCACAGGTAAGTCATGGATCCAAATAGTACCTGTGGTCGTAGGTGCTGCAGCCTGCTCAGTGTTCCTCAGCTCAAACACTCTCGATGGTCCTCCTCTAGTGTCAGTGGTGCTACCACTTCCCCTGCCACGACCTGATCCCTGTGCAGTACTGTATGAAGCAGGATGTCCTGGAGCTCGGTACTGCTGCTGCTGACTCGGAGCTCGGTACTGAGGGGGTCTCTGTACACTCTTCTCAACACCTGCAGGAGAAGATCCCTGCTGAGAAGGAGCCTTGCCCTGACGGTAGAAAGTAGCTTTGTGTCCCGGCTTCTCACAAGTGAAGCAAGTGATAGGTGGTTTCGGACAATCCGTCTTAATGTGATCACGGCCACCACAGTTAAAGCACTGTCGATCTCCACCGGGAGTCCGAACTGTAGAGTGGTAGCTGGACCTCCCCTGAGTCTGTCCTCGACCATAACCTGCTACTGCTGCACTGGTACCAGCATGTCTTGTCCTCTGCCGCTTATCCGGCCCACTAGACTGAGCTGCTTTCCTAGAAGCTGGCCTATCTCTCTCATAAGCAGAGGCCCTATCCTGATAATCAGACAAGGTCTCACAGCGGAATCCAGCCAGGTAGGATCGGGTACTCTCTCAACCTCCTGGAGAAAAGGTAAACATGCTGCTCTTCTGGAGGTGCAGATGGTCCAAGTAAGGTCAATTCCTTCTGAAATTTCTTTATAGCTGCAGCAATCGGGATATCTTCAAATCCCGCCTCAATGAAATCCTGGAATCTCTCTCTCCTCAGCGAAACTGGACAGTACCTGTCTCTAACAATATTCCTCATCTGCTCCCAGCTGGTGACTCGGCCACAAATGGTACGCCACCATGAATGAGCATCATCTGTGAAACAGGTCTGTATCAAATCTACTTGTCGATCCTCAGGGCAACGTATTGCCTCCAAAGCAGTCTCAATCTTCCCTATCCAGTGCTCCACCTCTAGCCCTATCTCTCCGCTGAATGAGGGGACCTTCTGAGAGTTGAAAGCCTTCAACCACTCATCCGGTCTCGGTGCTCTAGACCCAGTAGGTGCTCTATCAGCATCAGCCCTCCTCTCAGATACAACCGGCACCCGAGACACTCCCTGTGTCACCTGAGCTGACCTAGCCGGTACCACCGGTGGTACCTGAGTAAGCCTCTCAACTCTGGCAGCTTCCTCCCTGCGCTCAACATAGGCTCTGAACTCCCTATACTCAGATGCTCTAATAGAAACACGTCCTGACTCAGTAGAACGTGCTCCTTGCGCTCCAAACCTAGCAGCGGTCTCCGGCCTAACCTCGGGGCCTACACTCTCGGCTACCTCTTCCACAGCAGCCTCTGGTATGCTGGCTGCAGGTGGGTCCTCTCGAGGAACTCGTCCTCGGCCTCTCCCTAGTGGAGGTCTACCCCCACAACCACGCCCTCTAACAGTAGGGGTGCTATCAGCTCGATCCTGTCTGACTGGGGGAAGGGGGGGACGACCCCTACCTCGGCCAGTCACTTGTACAGCCCTAGTACGTGCCATCTACACGAATAGTAATAACTACAGTTATAAACTAGCTAATCTATCATAACAGTAAAAATCTATAATTATTCTAAGAATACCGAGATCCGAAGAGGTAGTGGTGGTCATCCGTACTTTCTATCCCAACCCGACTCTGTATGCATTTTAAAACCAAAATTCTCTTTGGAAAACTCAGACCCTTTTCGGGTTCTGTTTATTTACTTATATGACCTTTTTAGAAGATTCAAGTGCCATTGTTGCCAACCTAGAGCTCTAATACCATATTGTAACACCCCAAATTTTATAACTTAGGGAGTTACTGGTTAGGACCGCACAGTGGGTCCCGACCTTAGTTTGACAACAACTTAACAAGATCTTACAACAAGGCATAGATAAGGAAAAACCAGAAATCATAAAATAGTTCTTAATAATGCATGAATGTGACCTGATCAACTACAGCCGGAAAACATAATATAACAAAGTACGAAAGGAAACAAGGTTCAACTGTAAAACCCACAAATGCAGAAACTGTAAAACGTCCTAAAGTACGACACCCCGGCTGACCACTACCATCTGGATCACTCGGCATCTGCTCTAACCTGTGGCAAATCTAAACAACATATCAACAGTTAGCTAACTATCCAAATATAAGCAAAATGATAACAGCACAAGCACACGCAGAAACAAAAATAAACAAACATCATGCTGGCACTCAACCGTTTATTATCTATTATTTAAATGATTCACATTATTCAATTTAAGTTGTGGCACGAGAATTATTATTAGTTCTCGCCTCCATTCCTTATCCAACTGGTGTAGGTCTAGCTGACTTCCACTGGTAGCATCACTACAAACCAAGTATGGACTAGTCCCGAAAGAAACCCCCAGCGCCCGCAAGCTACTGAGCAGAATGCCACCGCCCGTTACTCTTAGGCCAAAATATAGGTCGGTAATTATATATCACAACCTATCTCTCTAAACATTTCAATCACACACCACCATCATCATTTATACTCATATTTAGAAGTCAGCTAAGTAAGCCCAAAGGACTTACCTGTTATAACGCTCGACTCTTTGTAAACCACTCGTTCTGTAAACTGTAGCAACTCAGTTGCCTGCCAAAGGCGATAAGTGTATTAGCACACTCTCACGTAGTTAGAAGTCTAAAACTTCTAAGATCGATTAAGGTATTAAGACATAACTAGTTACAGTGTTAATTTAGGGTAAAATGACCATTTTACCCTTGGTCCCGAAATTCCCGAAAAATCTAGAATTCATATCTAAACTCCTTTTTGGGGTTCTAAAATCATATTCTAACTCCTAAAATTTTATTTGGTTCCAAACGGACATTTTTCCTATGTTTCTATTTTCCGGAAGGTCGTAAAGGTCTAACTTCGGTTCTAAATATAAAATTCTTAACAGCTTAATATAATTCCGAATTAAATCTCTAGATCATCTATGAGGTTCTATCTAACCTTAGGAGGAAAAATTCCTCTAAACTGTTCAGCCATTAATTTTATAATAATTCACCAAGTTGACTACTTCACTTACAAATCCTATACTTAGTCAAAAACTTAAGTTTACCAAAACTGCTCAACTACCTAACTTCGGGAGCTCATAACTTCTAATCCGACCGTTCATTTCTTCCCAAATTTTAATATGCTAAACTACATATATCCGTCTACAACATATCCAAAATTCAACGGTGGATCTTCATCCAAACGCTCAAACATTGGTCGGCAAGATGGCAGTTTATAACTTAAAAGCTGAAGGCATAAAATTAAATTTTACAGCAGCCCCTTATTCCTTTTATTTATAAAACTCAGCAGCTACCTATTACTATCTTCTATGTCCAAGGCCGAATTACAGCAGCTCATCAATCTAGCATTACGGAAATAGTATACATACAAAAGCCCATACATTACCCTTCCCATCAAGACTATTCGGAACTTATTTTAAACCAAGTATAGGCTCTTACCGGGTTGCAGCTAAAAGGGTAATTCGTTGTCGGTTCCGATCTGCACCACTAATCTGTAAGTGTGGGTCGATCTCACTGCTGCAACCATTGGAAATTTGATCGGAATAAAAAGAAGGGTAATGAGTCATTGTAGCTATGATATCCAGAAGATAACAGATGGGGAAGGATCGTCTTACCAATAGGTACAGAAGGAGACAGCTCTTTGCAGTAGTTGTAACTCGATGGACTCAACTTTTCGGTTATGTAGGCGGCTGCAGTTTGAGACCTAGCAGTGCCGGACGAAGGAACGAGTAGAGAAGGATGGTGAGTGCTGTACACAAATGGGTCGGTAGAGAGAATAAGGTGAAGACGGAAGAACAAGATTGCTGCACTTACCTCTTGACGCTGCTGGGTGTGTGCAGAAGGTTGGTGTGGACCGTTGAAGATTACAATGGCTGCAATGACGGCTGGTAAGTGTAGAAGACAACGTTCACAAGCAAGGCAAAATCAGGAGAGGTGAGTGTGCTGATGAATCTGGACGGATGGAGGGTGTGCAGCGTGTTACGCTAGAAAGTGTGCACGCAATAAGCCTTAAATTTATACTTGTTATAATTATCCTAATTCTTAGCGCACCCGCAGTATACGGGACGTATGTAGAAAGATAAGTACTCCAAGGTCGAACGCAAAGACTAAGGTGAAATCGAACTAAGTTGTGATTGAATTTAGCAAGGTCTAATCTAAAGACAAGGAAACAAAGAAAAGTGGAAAAATCGCAGTTTGTTTTTGTCGGTTTTAAGTGATCAATTCAAAGATCACAACTCATGCAAACAACCAAATCAAATTAAATCGGAAAAATCGGCACAAATAAACAAATCGAACAAGATATTGATCAAGAGAAAAGGAAGACGGATTCTAGGGGTTGGAAATTCCGGTTATGGCTTAGAACTCAAGTCATCTATTCATTCTTTGGATTGATTATGATATGTTGGGATTAAGTGTTTCTAAAATGGGATCAATTACCGGGTAAGTCTCATGATCCAACTAATCCATACCTAAGGTCTCATTACCGGTTAAGTCTCTAAGAACCTAAGGATAGGAATTTAACACAAACCGGATTGTTTAATTAGGGATCTAACCTATCCTCACCGGGTAAGTCTCGGAAAGGGAAGTCCTAATCAACTATCCTAGCACAATTAATCCAACGGCGGCTTATTAGGCTCACCATTACCTACGGTTTTGCTATTCTAGATTCTAAGGGCAAGGATTACCGGGTAAGTCTCTCCTAACACTTAGTCGCTACACTAGGACACCCTAGGGTAGGTTAAACTCAGCAAAAACTTAGGGTTTCAACAACTTTATGAACCTAAGGTAAGATCCTTCGAACCAGGAAGAACCACGGTTCGTTCTACAGAAACCACGGCCGTGGTTCTTCAAGAACTACCCGTGATTTCTAACGGTAGCTATGTCCATAAACAAGAATCATCCAAGGGTAAATCTAAGTCCGTCCTATCATAGATCTAGCCATAACCATCCTTTCCTTACCCTAGAATCACATCAATCTAGCCTACAACATTCATATTGGAAATCAAAACAAACAAGCATAGATTCATAACCTCCATTGCAAGAAAATGAGAGAAAGAAGATGAACAAATAAACTTCAAACACTATCCAAATCTGAAGATGAAATTAGAACGACTTACAATCCTTCCAAAGGAAGGTTCAAGAGTTCAAAAACTTCTAGAAACAAATCCGAAAATACAAGAGCTAGGTGTGTCTTCTCCTCTCCTCTTCAATGGCAATGGCTCCTTTCTTCTTCTTCTTGCACTTTCCTTCCTAGAAAAATCCTTCTTCCTCTTGGAATATATTTTGTGAAGCCAAAAAATGGAGAATGTGTGAGCTGCTCTCAAGCTACCCAAATCCCAGCTGCCTCTAACAACTATCAAGGACCACTTTTATAACCAATTTCTTCATGAGTTGGCCATGAGAGTCGTGGCACAGCTGTCACGAGAATCTGGCAAAATCCACGGTCATTTCCACGGCCGTGGTTCTTCAGATGACCGTGATTCTGTGCAGAGACTTCGTTTTGGATCATTAGGCTGTGGTTTGGTGCATGGCCTGTGTTGGTAAGGTTCCTTGAGTCCTTCTCGGCCCTTGCCTTGCGTTCTAATGAGTTTGGAAACGTGTCCTCTAATCGAGCGACCTTCAAACGCGTCGTTTGGGCTCGAAACTTCCCGAAATACCTACAAAACGCACACAAGTCCGTGTAGACGTCTATCTCGACAAAATACATGTTTTGAGCGCAAAACGTATTGGACTAGTGCTAGATAATGCATGATTGAGCGAGAATCCTATCTAAATGTCTACCTAAAACTAGCTCATAAATCGTGTTATCAAAATACCCCATACTTAAGGTTTGCTCGTCCCCGAGCAAATTCCCAACTATAGACTAAGAGATGACATGATTTATGTATGCAGAAAAATGGCAAAATCTTTTTGGTTTTGTGCTTCTACTATTGGATCACCTTCATAGTCATGATCAATGGCAATTGAATAGGCAATTATGTATCAAACAATAAAGTCATGGAAAGACAATTGTACTTAACTCAAAAACATGCATGAGTTGGGAGGACGGAGATGTCAAGAAGATCAAGAGTCTATCCAATCTAGATTACTAAGTCTTACAAACATGCAAGTAGGTCATAAGGGCTTGTGACATAAAAGGCTAAGAAACGTTTCAATTGGGGAGGGGAATTTTCTAGGTATGTGATGCTAATCCGGGAATGGAACTAACTTCACTCCTTGTCCTCGATCAACTTCCCCCAAGTGCATATTTTTCCCTATCTTGCTTTCTTTTCTTTTTCTTTAACTCATTTTTGAGACAATGGCATTGGTGTACAATAACCGAAACCTCGGTGATTAGCCATCCTCGGGCTCTTTCTCTTTTTCGAGGTGCATCCACACCGGGCACACATACCAAAGCTCGTTAGGGCTATTGGCTCATTTGACTTTGGCAAGGCACCAACACCCGATTATGTGAAGTGTACCGAGTTACTTGTCATTTAAACCAACGCCCCCAAACCTATTTTGGCTACACTTCCACAATAATTTCAGCATTCCATTCACGACATTCTTTTCATTACATCTTCACCCCGCACTTGCTTTTTACACATTCAAACACACTAGCATGCTCCTATTCCCGGATGGGTTTAAAAGGAGGTCAATTTTTATATCAATTGAGGTGCTCAAGCAATCATGATCAAGATGAGAAGTAGAGAAAGATGAAATGCCTTATTCATTCCTAGATGGTATGTAAGAACTATCATGTAATTTCGATTTTCAATACTCAATCCATTCTAGGCAATCATCATGATCTCAATTCATTCATGGAATTCAAGAGAAGTAGTTCAAGTCCACATATGCATTTATCAATTCAACACATAAGGCCATTCATAGCCAATCACAAGACAAGTTTTCATCATTAGGATCATATCCAAGCCTAGAAAGCACAAAAAAATTTTAAATTTTCTGATTTTTATGGGATTTTTGATTTAAGTATGTACAATGCAAGACATGTGCAAATATTAACCTATCCTAGATGCTCATCATGCAAAGGATCATGTGAACCCCACCCCATACTTAGAAACACATTGTCCCCAATGTGATATACAAGTAAAGAGAGTGAAAGAAGGTTCTCACAATGTAAAATGGTTTTCTTTGGTATTTGGGAATTCTCAAGAGGATTGATGTTGGATGATCCTTTCAACCATGGTAGGGAGCTCTAAGTATCCTTCAAGCTTTGAAACCCGCGCTAGGCACCGCTAGCCGTCCAAGTTCCGCGTCCGCTCTACCCATAATTGGTGAGGGTTTCATCACCATCATTTCCAAGAAAGGCTTCCAATGCCACTAATGTTCTAGCACACATAAAATAGACAAAACACACAAAGCACACAAAAACAGAAAAATCTAAGCTAAAATGAAGGAAAAATGTTACCGATGGGTTGCCTCCCACCAAGCGCTTCTTTAAGGTCATTAGCTTGACCAAGCTCGGGAGCGTTTATGCAAGGTGAAGTGGGGCAATCATGTCTACCGGGGCTCCCGGAATATACTTCTTCAAGCGATGCCCGTTCACTTTGAAATCTCCACAATGCTCCCCTCCTATCTCAATAGCTCCATGGGGAAAGATCTTCTTTACCACATATGGCCCGGTCCATCTCGATTTGAGCTTTCCGGGGAAAAGCCTTAGCCTTGAGTTGAAGAGAAGGACAAGATCTCCTTCACTCAACTCCTTTGGAATGATTCTCTTGTCATGCCACCTTTTGGTTCTCTCCTTGTAAATCCGGGCATTCTCATAAGCTTCCAACCGGAGCTCCTCAAGTGCATTGATATCAAGTAATCTCTTTTCTCCCGCCTCCTTGAGGTCAAAATTCAGCCACTTAATGGCCCAATAAGCTCTATGCTCCATTTCCACCGGAAGATGGCAAGACTTGCCATAGACCAACTTGTAGGGAGTGGTGCCAATAGGTGTCTTGAAGGCGGTTCTATATGCCCATAGTGCGTCATTGAGCTTCATGGCCCAATCCTTCCTTGTCCTAGACACCGTCTTCTCGAGGATGGCTTTGATCTCACGGTTGGAGATCTCCACTTGACCACTAGTTTGGGGGTGGTAAGGTGTTGCTACCTTATGAGTCACCCCATACTTGGCCAAAAGTGCTCCAAAGTTCCTATTTGTGAAGTGCTTCCCTCCATCACTAATGATCACCCTTGGTGTTCCAAACCTAGGGAAGATCACTCGGTTGAAGAACCGCACCACCACCTTGGCATCATTCGTAGGAGAGGCGATTGCCTCTACCCATCTTGACACATAGTCCACCGCCAATAGGATGAATAGATTGCCACATGAAGAAGGGAATGGTCCCATGAAGTCTACACCCCACACATCAAAAATCTCAACTTCTTGGATGTTATTCAAGGGCATTTCATTCTTCCTTAAGATGTTTCCCGTTCTTTGGCAAGCATCACATGCCGCTACAAAACCTTGCACATCTCTAAACAAGTTAGGACAATAAAAACCGGATTGCAATACCTTGGCACACGTTTTATGTGAGCTAGCATGGCCTCCACATGGTAAGGAGTGACAATGCCGGATCACACTCTCCATTTCATCTTCGGGTATGCATCTCCTAAGCACCCCATCCGGGCCTCTCTTGAATAGAAGTGGCTCGCTCCAATAGTAATGCCTTACATCGTTGAAGAACTTCTTCCTTTGTGCATACGTTAGTCCGGGAGGCACCTCCTCACACACTAAGTAATTCACAATGTCGGCATACCACGGTTCACTTCCTCTAGCCACTTGGAATAAGCATTCTTCCACCAATTGCAATTGTTCGTCCCGGAATGAATCATCTATCGGGATGTTGTCTTTCCCAAGCTCCAATGGTGGGAGTCTACTAAGGTGATCCGCCACTGAGTTCTCGGATCCCTTCTTATCTCTTATCTCCAAATCAAACTCTTGAAGAAGAAGGATCCACCGAATCAACCTTGGCTTGGCATCCTTCTTCGTAAGTAGATAACGGATCGCCGCATGATCCGTGTAAACTATGACCTTCGCTCCAACAAGGTACGAGCGGAACTTCTCAAATGCATACACTACCGCTAACAACTCCTTCTCGGTAGTAGCGTAATTGAGTTGGGCATCATCTAGCGTCTTGCTAGCATAGTAAATAGCATGAGTGCGCCCTTCCTTTCTTTGCCCTAAAACGGCCCCAACGGCCACATCACTTGCATCGCACATGATCTCAAACGGTAAACTCCAATCCGGAGGTTGCATGATGGGTGCGGAGATCAAGGCGTTTTTCAACCTACAAAACGCTTCAAGACAATCTTTGGAAAACACAAAATCAACATCTTTCATTAGTAGGTTAGTGAGGGGCTTAGAAATTTTAGAGAAATCTTGAATAAACCTCCGGTAAAAACCGGCATGCCCTAAGAAACTCCTTACCCCTTTCACCGAGGTAGGTGGTGGCAACTTCTCTATCGTTTCAATCTTAGCCCTATCAACCTCAATGCCACGGTTAGACACCAAGTGTCCTAACACAATCCCTTCACTTACCATGAAGTGGCATTTTTCCCAATTTAAGACAAGATTTGTCTCCTCACATCTTTGCAATACTAATGACAAGTTAGCCAAGCAATTATCAAAAGAAGAACCATAAACAGAGAAATCATCCATGAACACTTCCATGATATTTTCTATGTATTCCGAAAAGATAGCCATCATACACCTTTGAAAGGTGGCGGGTGCATTACACAACCCAAATGGCATTCTCCTATATGCAAATGTACCCCACGGACATGTAAAAGTTGTTTTCTCTTGGTCATCGGGGTGGATAGGGATTTGGAAAAATCCACTATACCCATCTAGATAGCAAAAGTGAGAGTGTTGAGCTAACCTTTCTAGCATTTGGTCAATGAAGGGGAGGGGAAAATGATCTTTCCTAGAGGCCATGTTCAATTTCCTATAATCTATACACATTCTCCATCCCGTGACCGTCCTAGTTGGTATTAGTTCATTGTTCTCATTAGTTACTACCGTCATTCCACCCTTCTTAGGTACTACATGAACGGGGCTAACCCACTTACTATCCGAGATAGGGTAGATAATTCCCGCATCTAGCAACTTAATGATTTCCTTTTTGACCACCTCTTTCATTATAGGATTCAATCTCCTTTGATGTTCAATAGAGGGTTTGTGGTTATCTTCCATCATTATCTTATGCATGCACAAAGATGGCTTAATGCCAACCAAACCATCAATAGTATATCCAATGGCTTTCCTATGCAATCTTAGTTCATGCAGCAATTTAGAAAGTTCATCATCACTCAAGCATGCATTAACAATCACCGGATATGTAGAATTATCACCAAGGAATGCATACTTTAAATGAGAGGGGAGGGGTTTGAGTTCAAGTGAGGGAGGACCTTTTTCGGTTGAAGATGATCCAAATAAAGTTGGATGAGATGAATCCAAAGCAAATGAAGACTCCTCTTGGCTCCTAGAAGCTTGATCATCATCGAGAGTTGATTCAGGGGAAACCACGGTTGGAATCACGGGTTGCTCAGATTCCACGACCGTGGTTCTTGCCAAGCTTGCTTCTCGGAGTTGTCCAGAGAGTTTGACGGCCGTGGAACCCAAATCTCGACCGTGGAACTTGCAGCTGTTCACAATTTCTTCGTGGCTCTCAAATCCAACTCTTGGCTCCTCTTCCAATGCCTCCAAGGCTTTGATCTCTTCATTGCAACTCTCCTCAATGTCTTCCTCCATCATACTCAAGGTAAGAACCTTTTCCAAGGGATCCTTGATCAAAATCGAACTCACCATTTCTCTAGATTCTTCTTGCTCGACTATGTTGAAGATATCTTCATCAAGGGTTGGCCCTTTCATCATTGTGGATAGCTTGAACTTGATGTTATCCTCTCCAATGTTGAAGGAGAGAGTCCCGTTCTTGCAATCCACTAAACATCCGGAGGTAGCTAGGAAAGGTCTACCTAGGATGATGGGAACCGGGTAATCCGCCGGAATGTCCAACACTACAAAGTCAATAGGCACATAGAATCCTCCCAATTGCACCGGAATGTCCTCAAGAATCCCAACTGGATGAGTGATAGAACGGTCCGCCATATAGAGGGTCATCTTGACCGGCTTTGGCTCTCCTAACCCGACCTTGTTGCTAAGTGCAAGCGGTATGATGCTTACACTTGCTCCGAGATCACAAAGGGCCTCGTATTTCACATCTCCCACTCCTATTGGGACGCAAAAAGAGCCCGGATCCCTTAGCTTGGGAGGCATTGCTTCCTTCATTATTTGGATTAACTCCGAGGATCTCTTGGTCATCCTAATCTCTCCATACTCTTCCAACTTCCTTTTGTTGGAGAGTATTTCCTTCAAGAACTTTCCGTATGCCGGCATTCCTAAGATGGCATCCATGAACGGAATGTTAATATGTAACTTGGACATTAGTTCAAGGAACTTACCAAAGTGATTGTCCAAACGAGCTCTTGCTCTTGATTGTGGGAACGGTAGTGGTGGCTTGTATGGAGGCGGTGCCACATAGGTTGGCTCTACATCCTTGCTCTTGCCTCCATCATCTTGCTTTCTTCCCTCTTCTACCACTACTTGCTTCCCTTTAGCTTGGTCTTTGGGCAAAGGATCCTTCATACTCAACCCACTCCTTGTTGTGATAGCCAAAACTTGGCCTCTTGGGTTGTCTTCGGTTCTTCCGGGAAGCTTCCCCGGATCTCTATGTGCCTCACCCGCCTTTTGAAAGACCTGTGCTTCCAAGACCTTTTGAGCCTTAGAAATTGAAGTAACGGTGCTCTCAAGTCCACTCAATCTTCCTAGCAATTGTTCAAACATGACTTCGGTCCTATCCTTTGGAGGTTGAGGAAAACCGGGTGGAGGTTCTTGTGAAGCTCTTTGTGGTGGAATGGTGCTTGTGGAGGCGGGAGGGTTTAAGGCTCCATCCGGATTAGAGTAAGAAAATCCGGGATGGTTGTGGTTTGGCCGCTAATTGTTGAATTGCCGGTTGTTGTTGAAGTTCCTTGGGCCTTGGTAGTTGTTGAAGTTGCCCCTTCCCATGTAATTCACATCTTCCTCCTTGGAAGACAAGTTGGCTCGTGGAGGTGCTTGAGGAGTTGCTTGGCTCTTCAAGGTGGTAGCGCACAACTCTCTCAAGGACTTCAACTCATTGTTGATGGCGTCAAGCTTGAAATTGCTCATGGTGACTTCGCTCACCTCATATGCTCCCGCCTTTCTCCCTTCACTCTTTCTATGCGAGTACTTTTCAATTACTAGAGCTTGCTTCTCCATAAACTCCCAAGCATCATCTACATGCTTCTCCATAAATGTCCCACCGGAAAGTGATTGAAGCTTGAATTGGCTATCTTCATCAAGCCCCTTGAAGTAGATTTCTAATAGCTCAATCTTCGGTATGCCATGGTGCGGACAATCTAGGAGAAGATCCTTGAATCTCTCCCAAGACTTGAATAAACTTTCTCTATCCCTCATCACAAAGGCATTGATCTTTCCCCTTAACTCGGTGGTCTTGGAAGGTGGGAAGAACTTGGTCAAGAACTCGGTTGTCATCTCCTCCCAAGTACCAACTCGCCCTTGTGGAATAGATTGATACCAAGCCAAGGCTTTGTCCTTAAGAGAGAAGGAAAAGGCCCTTAGCTTATGGTTGTTGCTCTCCAATCTTGGTGGTCTAAGAGTCTCCATCAAGATCTCATAATTCATCAAGTGTTGATGAGGAGACTCTCCTTCCATCCCTCCAAATTGATTGTGCCGGATCATTTGTAGAACTTGAGGGCGGAGCTCATAGTTGTGGGTTGCGGG
>BSUD01000003.1:22461958-22482392 GCA_033239045.1 Fagopyrum esculentum
GTGGTGGAGGTTGTCGGCGATTAAGCTCTCCTTGGACAAGGGCTTGCCTAATCTCTTCAATCTCCCTCCTTGTTTCCTCTTGCCTCTCATTGGCAAGTCTCCTTTCTTCCTCCAAGAGTTCATCTCTAAGCCTTATTTGCTCTAAGGCTTCATCCAATTCAGCTTGAAGATTTCTACCGGCCATCTCTCTCTCTTTTCGGATGTTCTTAGATCTAGATCGAAGGGTTTTCTCCGGTTCGGGATCGAATGGAGCTAGATCCTTGCCACGAGATCTTCGCATACACCTAAAGAGAAATATATGCCCTGAAAAGCAAAGACACAAACCAAAAAGAGATCAAAAGAAACAAGAAAGATCTACACTAGAATCAATCACAAAATAGACTCAATCTAGACCTAGTCCCCGGCAACGGCGCCAAAAACTTGTTACGCTAGAAAGTGTGCACGCAATAAGCCTTAAATTTATACTTGTTATAATTATCCTAATTCTTAGCGCACCCGCAGTGTACGGGACGTATGTAGAAAGATAAGTACTCCAAGGTCGAACGCAAAGACTAAGGTGAAATCGAACTAAGTTGTGATTGAATTTAGCAAGGTCTAATCTAAAGAAAAGAAGGAAACAAAGAAAAGTGGAAAAATCGCTGTTTGTTTTTGTCGGTTTTAAGTGATCAATTCAAAGATCACAACTCATGCAAACAACCAAATCAAATTAAATCGGAAAAATCGGCACAAATAAACAAATCGAACAAGATATTGATCAAGAGAAAAGGAAGACGGATTCTAGGGGTTGGAAATTCCGGTTATGGCTTAGAACTCAAGTCATCTATTCATTCTTTGGATTGATTATGATATGTTGGGATTAAGTGTTTCTAAAATGGGATCAATTACCGGGTAAGTCTCATGATCCAACTAATCCATACCTAAGGTCTCATTACCGGTTAAGTCTCTAAGAACCTAAGGATAGGAATTTAACACAAACCGGATTGTTTAATTAGGGATCTAACCTATCCTCACCGGGTAAGTCTCGGAAAGGGAAGTCCTAATCAACTATCCTAGCACAATTAATCCAACGGCGGCTTATTAGGCTCACCATTACCTACGGTTTTGCTATTCTAGATTCTAAGGGCAAGGATTACCGGGTAAGTCTCTCCTAACACTTAGTCGCTACACTAGGACACCCTAGGGTAGGTTAAACTCAGTAAAAACTTAGGGTTTCAACAACTTTATGAACCTAAGGTAAGATCCTTCGAACCAGGAAGAACCACGGTTTGTTCTACAGAAACCACGGTCGTGGTTCTTCAAGAACTACCCGTGATTTCTAACAGTAGCTATGTCCATAAACAAGAATCATCCAAGGGTAAATCTAAGTCCGTCCTATCATAGATCTAGCCATAACCATCCTTTCCTTACCCTAGAATCACATCAATCTAGCCTACAACATTCATATTGGAAATCAAAACAAACAAGCATAGATTCATAACCTCCATTGCAAGAAAATGAGAGAAAGAAGATGAACAAATAAACTTCAAACACTATCCAAATCTGAAGATGAAATTAGAACGACTTACAATCCTTCCAAAGGAAGGTTCAAGAGTTCAAAAACTTCTAGAAACAAATCCGAAAATACAAGAGCTAGGTGTGTCTTCTCCTCTCCTCTTCAATGGCAATGGCTCCTTTCTTCTTCTTCTTGCACTTTCCTTCCTAGAAAAATCCTTCTTCCTCTTGGAATATATTTTGTGAAGCCAAAAAATGGAGAATGTGTGAGCTGCTCTCAAACTACCCAAATCCCAGCTGCCTCTAACAACTATCAAGGACCACTTTTATAACCAATTTCTTCATGAGCTGGCCATGAGAGTCGTGGCATAGCTGTCACGAGAATCTGGCAAAATCCACGGTCATTTCCACGGCCGTGGTTCTTCAGATGACCGTGATTCTATGCAGAGACTTCGTTTTGGATCATTAGGCTGTGGTTTGGTGCATGGCCTGTGTTGGTAAGGTTCCTTGAGTCCTTCTCGGCCCTTGCCTTGCGTTCTAATGAGTTTGGAAACGTGTCCTCTAATCGAGCGACCTTCAAACGCGTCGTTTGGGCTCGAAACTTCCCGAAATACCTACAAAACGCACACAAGTCCGTGTAGACGTCTGTCTCGACAAAATACATGTTTTGAGCGCAAAACGTATTGGACTAGTGCTAGATAATGCATGATTGAGCGAGAATCCTATCTAAATGTCTACCTAAAACGAGCTCATAAATCGTGTTATCACAGCGCATAAGGAAGGAGATCAGCAAATGATATTCTGGCGTGGAATTAGGCAGTTACGGATCTCTTTCCTATTAATACAGCAGTTATGTAGAAGATCAAAGGAAGGGAGCGTTGCTGAGCTGGAGAAGGTAAGACGGCAGCTCTTCTGGCCTGGAATGGACGCTGGACTGGAGTGGACGCTGGGCTGGAGTGGCGCTGGGCTGGAGTGGCGCTGGGCTGGAGTGGCGCTGGGCTGGAGTGGCGCTGGGCTAGAGCTGGCAACGCTGGGCGCTGGGCTGGAAGAAGCAGCAGGCGGCTGCTGGGCTGCAGAAGAGCTGGGCTGCGGCTGGCTCCTTAAATTAGCGAGTTTCTGGCCGGACAAGATCCCGACACATAAATATACGGACGAGACGGATATGGAGTTTGTTATAGTTTAAGATCGTTTAAGAATTCTATCATTTTATGCGGAAGTAAGCTACATAAAATGATAAACTACTTAAAAGATTTTATCATTTTATGTGAATGAATCTACATAAAATAATAAATCCTATAATAATATGTCTAACTAAGCAGACGGATATGGGTCAACTGATCGAGATCTATTTTATAACGGAAATAGACGGAATAAAAATTCCGGATTTTACACTAACGTACTTCGTTAGGTATAAAATTCCAAAACTACTTGCCTGGCAACATGTAACAAAGCCATCACTCTTCACTCGGATCCATAATAGGGTACCAACCTCTTTCTTTTACCTCTACATGCACATAAGTTTCCGTACAATATTTTCAGTAACTCCACATAGCCTATCTCACGTTCCTTCCAACTAGAATACATTTCACCAACTATCACCATCTTAAACTCGACACGATATCCATCAACACCCTTGAGCTTCTTGCTCTGTGGGTTAGGACCCACCACGCTTCCGCTGCGCTACTCTGGTTATTTTGTTGTCACCCATTAATCCTAAGGACCTTTTCTGGAAGTATAAAATGATTGATCCCAAAACTCTTTCTTCTAATCACACCATGAGTTTTATGCTGATGAAGTACCAAGTACCTTCTTTACTTGCCTTAAGAAAATAAAGCGACGATTGAAAAACAACTTCTTCCGCTTACTTCCTTAGTTCTTCTACCACGGATCCAACTCCCTGACTTGACCGGAGTTTAATCTTAACGAGCCAAGTAGTAACCCTTAAAACGTTCCTCTTTATACCTTAATTCATCCAAGAAGGTTGTCGTTGCCTACTTGAGGAAATCCTCTAAGGCGTCGGTAAAGCTACTCCATAGATCCACAGTCACAAATATCTCTTCTTAACGGCACATAACTCGTCAATACCAAACCATACTTGCCCGTCCTTGGTTGACATCGGTCAGTCTATAATTGACTTATCTCAATTCCATACCTCTACTGATATTAAACTTTTGGTGCACATCACCTACTAGATTAATCCTTTTATCCTTCTTTAGTTCGTCTTATCTTTCACTCTTCTGCTTCCTTTGGGACAACTCTCTTTCTCAAGTCTCACTGTGCCATTCGCCTAACGTCAAAAGTCGTTCTTAACACTCCACGATAGATGGTAAGCGTCTTGTAGTTCCAATGACTTTTAATTACCTCCCAATTGTAGTCCTTTTACAGGGACCGTCTGTGTTGATGACCTATGCTCTGTTATAAATGGGGGTTACCGTGGACTGTTGAGTCCACCACACGATCCTCACAAGCACAGGTTCCTTAATCGGCGTTGTTTGTAATATTTCCTTCCAAATCTCTATTGACTATGTTACGGGTTTCGATCCTTTCGATACTGGCGTTGTTATTCCTCTTAGAATTCTTATCTTTAAAGAAGACAAAATGTCTCCAGGCTTGTGAAGTCTACCCTTCGCTCTTACATTAAGTTGTAAGTCTCCCTTCCGTGTAAATTGTGATCTGTCAAAATTTCCTTAGCTAGTAGGTAAACAGTCGCTCACCACATTCCTTTTATACTTCTTTAGTTCGTTCTATCTTCCATTCTTCCTCTTCCTTTGGGCTAGCTTCGCTTCTCGAGTCCACCAAGGTCGTTCTTACGTACCCATTTCTTCACTGGTATTGTTAGTAATACCGCCTTCATGAAACTCCGTTGACCCTGCTACAACCTCCATTCTTTGGATATTGGCGTCGCGACTTCTTTCAACTTCATATATCTTAGAGGAGGTCAAAACCTCCCCACGTTTATGGGGTCTGCCTTTTCGCTTTTACACTCAATTGTAGGTCTTCATTCTGTGCACCTTAGATTCTCACCCCCGGATTGACACTTTGTCTCTTTTGGTTTCTCATGCCCCTAATGGTCTATGGGGCATCCGCCTCGATTATAATGTCCTTGATTCCATAATCTTAGTTGTACTCAATTCTACTTGTCCTGTTCCAATATTGTTATCTCTACTCCACACTCTTATAGTCTCTTGCATGGCCCTTCAAATTCCGTCTCTCGGCCTCGTATGCCTGAGTTCCTTGTACGACCTTTTATTGCTTCTAACTGAACTAACTCAGGGATTTCTTCCTCATCTAATTGTGCTTGTGGTAAAAATTATCTTCAAAACTTTACTTCCTTGCTCACTTGTTCTTTGGATGGTTAACAAGGGTTACTAGGACGCCCACTCGAGTCTAATACTTGATCCAAGGTCCGAGTCCTTTGTCTCGTGTTGAAAACTCTTCAAGTCTGCTACCGATTTATCATGAGGCGATAATCGTTTCATGATATCACAACTAAAGGATATAATATATCCTTTAGGATACAACATATTACACATACACACATATATATATATATATATATATATATATATATATATATATATATATATATATATATATATATATATATATATATATATATATATATATATATATATATATATATATAACATACATTAATACTCATCATAATAAATCCATGTGCTAACTCATATCGATCCAAGTTGTAGAGATCCACGGAGAGCGATGGTGGTCCAACGTACTACTAACCCAACAACCCGACTATGCGCGCGTGTGAAAACATAAATCCGTTTTGAAAATTTTAGACCCCTTTCGGGTTCTAGTTATTTTATACATTTGGTCTTTCAGAAGATTTCAAGTGCCATTGTTGCCAACCAAGAGCTCTGATACCATATTGTAACACCCCAAATTCTGAGAACTCGGGGAGCTACTGGTTAGGACCTCACAATGGGTCCCGACCTTAATTTGACAACAATTTAACTTGGATCTTACAACAAGGCACAAAAGTATTTAAAACATTTGAAAACTTTAAACAATATATACATGAAGAATATGTATCAGCCTTACAACGCAAAGGTACCAAAACGACACATAATAAGAACAGAAGACATCCCGTCCCCAACTAAATAAGTACGTGGACCCGGCTGACCATTCTCTTCGGATCTCTCTACAACTGTTTTAACCTGCAAGGCATCTACAAGCGGTATAAAACCGTTAGCTAACATTCTATGCATAAGTATAAAGGTAAAAGCACAAACACACAACATACACAATCAACATGCAACACTCAATCCTTTTATTATCTTTAATTAGGTGATAGATTATTACTAATGATACTTATTTTGTGACACGAGGGATTCCCAAACCTCGCCCCTGTCCCCGTTTACCAACGCGGAATGGTATTAATGCATTTGACCGTCTACCGGACTGCGCTGGTCGCAGGGAACCTCCTAGACTCTCGCAAGAGCTAGGCAGATGATGTCACGACCCGTTATCATACACTTGGGTCAATTACGTAAATAATAAAGTCGGCCTAATCCGGTTTCGTTGTTTATCATAACTAACAAACACCACTCATACACATTACACTCATACAAGAAGCTAGCTAAGTAAGTCCGTGGACTTACCTGAATCAGATCTCGACTTTCTAATTCGTAAATCGATATGTACAGTTGGAATTCAGTGGCTTGTCAAAGGAGGCAAGTGTGTCAGCACACTTTCTAGGTGATTAGAAGTCTAAGACTTCTAAGATAGTAGGTCTTGATTACAGTATGAATTTATGGTAAAATGACTATTTTACCCTTGGTCTCGAAACTTCCAAAAATTCCTTAATTTATGTCTAAACTCTTATTTGCGACTAAAGAGTCATATTCTAACACCTAAAGATGAGTTTGGTTACAAACTGACAATTTACCCATTTCCTTATTTTCGGTAAGATCGTTAAGGTCCAACTTCGGCTTCAAATATAAAATTCGAATAATCTTATAAAAATTCCGAAATAATTCCCTAGATCATCTATGATATCTCATCTACTCCTAGAAGCAAGAATTTCTTAAAACTGTTCAACCATCACTTCTACAAAAATTTCCAAAGTTGGTTACAACACTTAACAAACAACACATTGTCTTAACTTTGAAAAATCATAACTCCTAAACTACTTGCTGGATTTATCCCAAATTTTGATACGTTCTACTATAAAATCTTATCTATAATATATCTAAAATTCAGCCGCAAAGGAGATCAAAATCCTATTTAAAACTATCTCACAAAACCGAATTTCAGCACAACAGAAAAACTGCTTATGACTAAATCTTTGAAAAATCATAAATCCCAAACCACTCGCTGGATGCTTCTCAAATTTTAATATGTTATACAACAATATGTCAACTATATCATATCCAAAGTTCAAGCCCAAAGGAGATCAAGAGATTATTCAAAACCATCTCACAAAACAGCATCACTTGCTCACTCAGCACATATATACAAACTGCATGAGGCGTCAACTTTGGAACACAATAACTCTCAAACCGTAACTCCGATTCCTCTAAAATTTTAGTATGCTTTACTATGAAATACCGTCTATGACATATCCGAAAACCAGCAAAAAATAATGAGTTTAGCATGCCTAAATCTGGCCCAGAAGTTGGATGATCGTCACTGTCTTAAACTCAGGAAAAAATGAAGCAGCCCTTGAGATTGTTCCTAGGCTGTTATGTCTGGGTTCCAGGCAGTTTTGAGGCAACTATTAGCACATATATATGGAGGGGAAACGTAAAGAAGATAGGTACGGATCTTACTCGACCGACAAAGATGAGGAGAGGCATCAACAGCGGTGTTGTGGTTCTTCGATTGATGCAAGACGAAGACCATAGGAAGGAGCAAGGCTGTTCTTTTGTTGTTGCTTGCTGGTTGCTGCTTGTGACAGAATCACAGGGAGGGATTTGCTGCTCGTCTGGCTGTTTATGAAGTCTGGAACTCACGACCACTGTAGAAGGGAGAGAATATGTCGAGACTTGAATACAGACGTTTGGGAAGAGAGACGTGCAGGCGTTATGTCTTTGGCTGGCTGTCCTCATGGGCTGACGAAGATCAAAATGCAATGTAGGAGATCCATGGGCTGCTGTCTTCTAGGGTTGCTGAAGAGCAATGCAAGGCTGGCTGGGCTGGACGAACACAAAGCTACTGTTGGGCTGGACGGACACAAAGCCACTGCTGGGCTGGACGGACACAAAGCCACTGCTGGGCCAGCACACAAGCAACACAAATTCTGGGCTGGAGCAAAGGCAAGGCTGGTTGAAACAAGGTAAAAATAAGATGGCTGAATAGTTTGTCAAAAACCTGTCAAAACTCGTCATGGCCTTGTCAGGTCCATGAATGAGTTTGTCACAGGTTTGTCGGGCTTTGTCATGGTCTCGTCTCAGCTTAGTCATGATCTCGTCACAGCTTGTCATGATCTCGTCTAAAGTCATCGATAAGAATGAATTATAATAACTTGGGTTTGATATAAATCTATCATTTTATGTGAATTAAATTCTACATAAAATGATAAATAATTATAAGAATTAGAGCTTGATGTAATTTTATCATTTTATGTGAATTAAATTCTAGATAAAATGATAAAATTCGTGAAGAAAGAAATAGTAGATGGAATGGAAAACCGTCAACGGCTCGAAGTCCGATTTGCTTCGGAATTAAACGGAACGAAAATTTCGGATATTACATCAGTACCCCCTTAAAATAAGTTTCGTCCCGAAACTTAGAACAAGGTATTTAATCAGACGACTTCCCTACATAAACTTGTTTATCCTAGTTTCACTAAATTTTAATTTCGTTTTCTAAACCCCTCTAACCCTGTTAAAGCGTAACGAAAAAAAATCCGGTCGTTACAAATAATATGAGTAGAATTATGCAAAACTTCAATTGTTTATAATTGTTATAACAGTTTATAGCTTTTGCAAAATCGATCATAACTTATCTGCATTTTATTATTCTGTGTTTTTTGTAGTCCACCATGTCAAACAAAAACCTCAAACCTTCTTTATGCTCCATACTCGACAAAAAGAAATTGAACGAACACAACTTCCTTAATTGGGAGAGAAATCAGAGAATTGTTCTCTAGTCGGAGAACCAAGAGGATGTCTTGGAACATCCAATCCCTAAACTCACATTGGACTCATCTGATGAGGACCATGTGACGTAAATGGAGGATAAGAAGCAGGGGAATGTCTCCACTTCGGGTATTAATGTTATTAAAATTTTGTCAACTAATTCTATTTCATGGGTATTGGATACCGGATGTGTTTCTCACATTACTTCGAATGTGCAAGCGCTAAGAAATAGACGGACGTTGCGGAAGGGAGAGGCAGATCTACGGGTTGGTAATAGAGCAAGAGTTGCTGCTGTTTTCATTGGAGATTATTGCTTGTCTTTACCTTCTGGCTTAGAGATAGAACTTAATAACTGTTATTTTGTTCCATGCATTACTAAGAACTTAATTTCAATTTCAGTTTTGAACCGTGAAGGTTATACATTTACCATTACTGATCACATGGTGATGGAGATTTATAGGAATGGTATTTATTATGGTCGTGCAAATATGAGTAGTAATGGACTATACATGTTAGACCTCAAAACTGAAATATATAACATAAATACAAAGAGGCAAAAGTCGAATGAAACAAACGAAGCAAACCTATGGCATTGTCGATTGGGTCACGTAGGCATAAAGCGCATTAAGGAACTCCAAACAGTTGGATTACTTAAACCATTTGATTTGGAATCATTTGAAACATGCGAGTCGTGCCTAATGGGAAAGATGACAAGGTCACCCTTCACTAGTAAGAGTGAACGGACTTCTGAACTTCTAGCTCTCATACATACGGATCTATGTGGACCTATGAGTAAAGAAGTTAGGTCTGGCTATCGTTACTTCATTACATTTACTGATGATTTTAGTAGATATGGGTATATCTACTTAATGAAACAGAAATCAGAATCCTTTGAAAAGTTCAAGGAATTTCAAAATGAAGTAGAAAGACAAACAGGCAAGAAGATTAAAGTACTTCGATCAGATCGAGGGGGCGAATATCTGAGCCATGAATTCGATCATCATTTGAGGAGTTGTGGAATTGTGACACAACTCACTCCCCCGGGCACTCCACAACTAAATGGTGTTTCTGAGAGGAGGAACAAGACTTTGTTAGACAGTCTCCGTTCAATGATGAGTTTTGCGGATCTTCCATTATCCTTTTGGGGATATGCTCTCCAAACAGCTACGTTCGTTCTAAACAGGACTCCGTCACGTTCAATTGACAAGACATCATATGAGATATGGACAGGAAAGGTTCCTCACTAGTCATTTTTGAGAGTCTGGGGGTGCGAAGCTTATGTAAAACGTTTACAATCTGATAAACTAGCACCGAAATCAGACAAATGTTACTTCGTAGGATATCCTAAGCAAACAAAGGGGTATGATTTCTACCATCCCATAGAGAACAAAGTGTTTGTTGCTCGGGATAGTGTCTTTTTGGAAAATGAATTCTTTTCCAATAAGCCAAGTGGGAGAAAAGTTCAAATTAATGAGATTAATTGTGAGCAAGAAACGCAACAACACGAGGACATGCATGCAAGATGTCACTGAGGAACTTGACTATTTTGATGAGCCTCTTATGAGGCAAGTTAATCCAGTTCAAGAATCAATTCCTACAGTAGATCAGGCTGAAGAGGAACCACATATTGATGTGGAGAACTCTACAAATGAGGAACTGCATAATGATGTAGGAAATCATACAGCTGAAATCTCTCCTATTGTTGGCCCAAATTGGAGATCAAACAGGGTAAGGCAACAACCTAGACATTTGGATGACTATGTGTTACATGCCGAGATCGAAGTGCTCCTCATGGAGCATAACGAGCCCGCATCCTACAAGCAAGCTGTGACGGATCAAAACTCCGAAAAATGGCTTGAAACCATGAGATCCGAAATGGAATCCATGTCTGAAAATCAAGTATGGGACTTGATTGATTTGCCTTATGGGGTAAAATCTATTGGTTGCAAATGGGTCTTTAAAGTAAAGACAGACAAGGATGGAAATATCTCTGTTTATAAAGCAAGGTTGGTTGCTAAGGGATTTAAACAGATTCATGGTATTAACTATGAGGAGACATTTGCCCCGGTCGTCATGATCCGGTCCATTAGGATAATCCTAGCGATTTCCGCCTTCTATGATTATGAGATATGGCAAATGGATGTCAAGACCGCATTTCTAAATGACTATTTAGAAGAGGATGTATATATGATGCAACCTGAGGGTTTTGAGGATCCGAAATATCCTAGGAAGGTTTGCAAGCTTAAGAAGTCCATTTATGGATTGAAGCAAGCATCCAGGAGTTGGAATCTTCGATTTGATGAAGTGATCAAACAGTTTGATTTCATCAGATGTGAAGAAGAACCATGCGTTTACAAAAAGTTGAGTGGGAGCAAAGTGACTTTCCTAGTCTTGTATGTGGAGGACATACTACTCATTGGGAATGAAATTCCGATGCTGGAAACAGTAAAGGGATGGCTTAAGAAGCATTTCTCAATGAAAGATCTAGGAGAGGCCGAGTACATACTAGGCATCAAGATCTATGGAGATAGATCTAGAAGGCTTATTGGTCTCAGTCAAGGAACTTATATAGATAAGGTCCTACAGAGATTCAAGATGGCAGATTCCAAGAAAAGATATCTGCCTATGCAACATGGGGTCCATCTCAGCAAGACCTAGTGTCCTAAGGCACTTGGTGAGATTGAGAGGATGAGCAAGGTTCACTATGCCTCTACTATAGGATCCATCATGTATGCAATGACCTGTACTCGACCAGGTGTTGCATATGCTTTGAGTATGTATAGCAGGAACCAGTCGAACCCCATTGACATTCACTAGCAAGTTGCGAAGAACATCATAAAGTACTTACGAAGGACTAAGGATGATCTACTGGTATATGGAGGTGATGATGAGTTAGTCATCAAGGGCTATACCGATGCTAGTTTCCAGACTGACAGAGATGGCTTTGAGTCGCAGTCTGGATACGTCTTCATTTTGAATGGAGGAGCGGTAAGTTGGAAAAGCCAAAAGCAGGACACGGTTGTGGACTCAACCACAGAGGCAGAATACATTGCTGCGGGAGAAGCGGCTAAGGAAGCGATCTGGATTAGGCAGTTTATAGCTGAGCTCGGCGTTGTCCCTAGCGTGACAAGGGCAATTGACGTCTATTGTGACAACAATGGCAATATTGCTCAAGCGAAGGAACCTAGCTCAAGCTCCAAATCCAGACATGTTCTGTGGAAGTATCACATGATCAGACACTATGTTGATCGGGGTGATGTAAGGGTGTGCAAGGTGCAAACAGATGATAATATTGCAGATCCACTAACTAAACCCATGAATAGGCCTAAGCATGATAGTCATACTCGGGCCAAAGGGCTCAAACACGTTAGAGAATTCTTTTGAACTTTTGTGTTTGGATTGAGAAACGTTTGTTTTTTTTTCATGGAGTTTATGATTGTTTTATATATGAGTTTTCATATTCTTATTTGATTATTTCTTGAATATTAAATAAAATATCCAAACAATTTATTAATTATCAGATATGCTTACTGGAAAAGTTCCGGTGAATGAAACCACATTAAGTGAACTGAAATTATTAAATTGAAAGGATCCATGGTTTGAGTCGTTAAATTGGATACAAACGACTCTAAAGTAAACCATCTTGTGAGTGAATGATGAACGTGGGTTTCATAGTTCATAGGACATGGAGATGTCCAATCGCTTACATAGGTGAGTATGGTGATACTCATCGGATAGACCGTTCCTATGGCTCTCATGACTTATTGAGGAGTTATAGCGATTATCATTATCAGTGAGTTCCTTAACATGAGCTTGATATAACTTTCATTTGAAGGATGACATATCTTAGATACTGTTAAGCGCTGACCGTAACAGACAGTTATAAAGCCAGTAATCAGGGTGGTCAAAATTTGAGTGGGAGTTATAGTCGTTGCAAGATTGGATTAATCCTCATATACCGGCATACTTTGATGTGTTGGGAAGGATTGATGTCCCCAGCCACTTGAAGAGTGAGAACTGTGTAAACGCATCGCCATGCTCAGATTTAATCTGTACTGACATTTTGATCTCAGGAGTTCAAGAAACATATCTGACGGCAAAGATGGTTTCCATCACATAGTCAAGATAAGGACATTAAGCGATAAGGGAATTTTTAACATTGCACACTTGTATGAAAGTACAAGCGGGAGACTGAAGGAATTGTGTCATTTATCCAAGGTGCAATTACTGATGATGAGATAGGACATTAAATATAGGGATATATGTAATCCGATAATATTAAGGGTCATTGGCGTTTTGCTAGAAGCTAACCATGATTGGTACATTTATATGATAAATTGTATTGTTAAGTGTTATCGGGTCCTACGAGGTCACACCATAACGAGCATGTGAACTGAATCAATTAATAAGAGAATTACCATATATGAATAGTTGAATAACGTATACCAAACACAAACATTTATCATATTAACAATCTTCATCTACCACAATCTTTCCCTACAATCTAAAAAAAACTCCAACAACGGATATCAAACAAGGTCTAAAATATCCCACCCACGATGTCATTAGTGGTTGAGGGTCGGGTAGCCGTCTCTTAGATAGCGTGGTATGTGAATAGTTGAATAACGTTAACCAATCCCACAATTTTGTCGACTACTCAAATAATTGATCAATTAGTAGAATTCCAAACAAAATCCGTACCCACTGGAACTATATAAATTATTGTTTTTATATGCAAAAGTGAGGTGAGGTTCAACACAATTTGGAGGCCCATGAGTGCTAAAATACAAAAGCTTTAATTTTATCTTCACATTAATGTAATGTCATTGTATGTACTTACAATAACACGGCGTTGGTGTAGAGATGAATATTAAAAAGACAAATATTTTTTTATACAAATACAAAAACAATAATTTATCAATCATTCGTTTCATACCTTCACCAATCACTCTCACATTTGGCTTATGGACTTTCGAATTTCGTTCTATTATATAATTCACATGTCATATCATGTGTAATGATGAAACCTTTGTTAGATAGAATTAGTTCAAAATTAGAAGATATAATATTTAATTATATAAAGATATTGTATAATTTCTTATTATAAAAATCTATTATATACAACTGATTAACCTTAATGGACGGTTTATAATGGGACTTTATATACTCTTGAGGGTTTCAACTTATGCACTCTCACGCATCTACGATGTCTACTAGTATGCCTCACCTTTGTGATTAAGTCCGTGATCATGATTTTAAGTCGTAATCATATGACATATATTAAATATTACAATTTACAACTTACGTGGAACATTGACATTCTCATGTTTGATGACCTTGATGGTTTTGTATTCGTAAGGAATGCTTTATTTCGTCGATAATGATTAAAACGAGAATGTATTAGGGGTGGGGGAGAACCATGACAACATATATTGTTGCCACACATAAAGAGGTCTTCAAATTTCAATCTAGGGACAAATTTAAAGCTTAAAAATTACACACACTTGATAATGTAGAGATACTCTCCTAGGAATGGATGCATCGTTCAGAGGTATCACACGTCAAAAGCATTATCATAGACCAATAGAGCATCTTCCTTGATAATTTTTAGAGAATAAGTGTATCCATCGATTTCCTTGTAGATTGCATGGCACACCCTCGCTATGTTGATTGGTAGCACAAATACATGGGGCGACACGTGGATTGGCTTAACCAGATCCTCATTGATGTTTTTCCAAGCATCTCTTACTTTTTGTTGAAGGCCCCTAACTGCTTCTTTTTTGCTTGATCCATGTTCATGCATGCAACACTCAACTGCAGATGCAACATGAAGACCACGCTTTTGCTCATCCTTCAATTATAACACCCAAGTTATAATACCCAAAACACTAAAACAAGTTTATTTAATATCAAGCTTTGCATAAGTACCTCATGAGATGTAATATCATTCATTACACGTCCAATAATTTCGGCGCTTCTTACAACTCGAGAGACTGGATTGATAAACCAATCGAAATCTTTCTCATTTGTACTCTTCATTCCCAACATAAATGCCATACTGATGACTTGGGTACCTGACGAAGTTGTGGCAATTTTGGATATATATTCTTCATAGCTTGGTATGTATCTTTTATTTGCCCAATTTGCCTCTGTGTAGTAGCACCTTATCAGTTCAAGAACCTGCACATGCACGTACCATTGCTTTATGTATTATACATAAGTAATCTATATTATACATTTATACACACGTACACTTGCTTTTGCATATTTTGCAGCATAATCTCTTTCTTCGCTCACCATCGTCTTCTCCCATTCATCATATAAGTTACATACATAATAAAAAACCCACTTTATTTTCGCTGGCAACTCATCAATCGTCTCTTTGTCCCACCTACAAAACAAACATGCAAGTTTTATCTTAAAACAATTCATCAGAGAATTTGAAGTGCAGATTTGTAAAGGCCAAATAATATTAATATCACATTAAATGATATTAATGTCAAAGTCCGATACAGGCGGACTGGTAGAAAGGGGTCGTGTGCATACGAGCGCATATGCGCATTAGGCTCAAACCCACCACATAAACCCGATAAGGTTACAACCTAAAACTAATTGACAATAGAATAAGTAGCCCACCGAACTTATATACTAGGCTCGGAATGTCTCCAACTTTCGATGTGAAAACTTATTATCGCCAACAATTAAGCTCTTTCGTGCCAGAGTATAGAAACCAATACCTTTCAAAGGCTTGTGTGAGCTGGCGAAGCTCGCCAATGGTTCCATAAGCATCATAAGTGTCATCTAGAATCGTCATTATGTTCACAATTTTTGCCGCGAATACGCGGGCTCGAGAATAGCAAGCTTCATAAGACATTGTTGTTGCCCAAAAGTGAGACTCTAAACTTCGACTTCTAACATATGGAAGTTTATTTTTCACATCTAATTCGTCCTTCCACCTGTAATTGTTAATAAATATTAACGAATAAAGATATTTATATATATTGGTTAATATATAAATGATAGACGTACTTGACAATTTGGTTCAATTCTTGACGGTGGAGAAGTTGTAGCATGTTGAAGTCGATCTTTGCGAGTCTAAGCAAGGTTTCATCTCGAGATTCATCTTCTTCGTAGAAACTTATAAAATGTCTAGTTTCTACTCTTCGGATGCCCGTATGATACGCTTGTTTTATTGCATGAACAACTTGATGGTGTAGAGACCGATTCTCCAAGTTGGATTCAGAGACAATAGAGCGAAGAATATCAATGGTTAAATGGACTGCCTCATCCATAAACACTTCACCATGCATCCCGAGATGAGCCGCCTCGTACAAACTTAGTATGCCCTCCACATCCGATTTTAGGGTTTCTTGGAGCTTGCCGTTGTTGTCTTTGAACTTGTTGAATATATCTAAATATGTGTAATGTTTGATTATGTTACATAGATGAATCATACGTTAATAGTAAGAAAAAAATAATCATTTACCACAAGACATTTTGTATCCATATTGTCGGAAAACACGAAAGTGAACACCGATTGTGTAGAGATCATAGTCGTTGTCATAGTTGTATGCCTGAAAAATACAGTCCAATTGATCCTGAATCTCCTTCTCAAAGTAATACGAAACTCCGAGACGGTCGAGAATGTTAATCAAGTTGAGTTTGCTTTTGTGGTTGACAGAGTTATCGACCAACATGGACCTTGCTTGCTCCTTCAGGGATTCAAGTTGAGACATGTATGCTTCCATTTGCTGCATGTACATAACTATTAGGGTTTGTAGTATCTATACATACAATTAACAATATGGATGATATAGAGTCACATAAGCCATTACTTTGGTATCAAGAAAAGAAAACATAAAATTGAAACGAATTTAATTAAAATAAACTCTAAAGTTAAGGAAGATGATGAATCACCGAAGAGTTAACATTGGATTCAGAAAAGCAATTTGAAATTCCTTCAGGGAAATTAGCAAGGGGCCTTAAAGTATCTTTACAAGTAGAAGTTACCAAATGATTTTTTATGGAACCATTTGTATTGCAAAGGAAAGCCATTTTGTAAGTGGATTTTGGAATTGCAATGAAAAGACCAATATCCTCATGTATTTATAATGGTGTAAACTTTTTTTTTTAAGATTAGGAGTTCGATACATGAGACATACTTGATGTATTGATAGTCCAACAAAATGAATGATTGAACAATAACAATAAAAATAAAGCAAAATTCAAATTAAGGAGTGAAGACAACATCAAAAAGCCAAACGAATAATTGCAAGTCCTTCCAAATACGATGTTGGTGAGGAACGAGTCAAGTACTACCGGAATAACATCACCGGAAAGCACGTACAACATGACTCTATGAATTGAAGAAGTGAAATATGAAACTCCAAGGCAGAGACTCCTGGTAAACAGAACCGTCAAGAACACACAACCACGACCTCAATCATGCACAACTCAAACCATGCACCAAAATTAACATAAGAATGGAACACACCAAAGAACAACCTCAAAAACAACTCATATTCTTCTTTTGATTGATAAGGTTGTAATAAAAAAACTTTTCTTTTAATTTTAATTGTTTTCATCATATCCAAAAGCTTATGCTAGTATTGTAATAGTATGGAAATAGTGATAAAATACATATTTCAAATGAGTGAGTGTAAAATGCAAAGTTTCAAACTTATTGCATCCATCCAGTGCAACGGTGTTGCACCTAAAATTCGACACCTTGTTATATATGTTATCTTGGCATGACCTTAGTGTAGAAATAAATAATAAAAGTTCAATTATTTAGTGAATGAGTGTGAGCCTCACCAATTTGGCTTCATTAGATTATTAGCTTTTAACGACTTTTAAAATCTTAAATTATCATAAATATTTGAATTGGACATTACACTTTACTTCTAAGGCTATTGATTTGAGATAATTTGACATACTAGGTCTTTTTGAGTTTTTGTTTAAGAAAGTGTACACCAAATTTTTTACCACTTTCATTTAATGGTAGGTAAAACTAATTAACCCCTATTTTAATAATAAAAAAAAACTAATTAACCCCTATTCTAATAAAAAAAGAAAAGGCATTACAATTGCAAATCAATCTACAATTTTGTTACTGTTACGTACAACTTCTTTTTCTAACTTTTTTTTTTCTTTTTTTTTTTGCCTTTTTTTTTAATTTTATTTTCTGGTATGAATTTTATAACAGAATTACATACCAGAAGTTCATACTCATACCAGAATTTTTTTCATACCAGAATTTTTTATACCAGAATTTTTTCATACCAAAAATTTTTTCATACCAGAATTTTTTTTCATACCAGAATTTGTTCATACCATAATTTGTCATACTAAAATTTTGTCATACCAGAATTTTTTTCATAGAAAAATTTTGTTCATACCAGAATTTATTCATACAAGAATTTGTCATACCAGAATTTTTTTCGTACCAAAATTTTGTTCATACCAAAATTTTGTTCATACCAGAATTTATTCATACCAGAATTTATTCATACCAGAATTTATTCATACCAGAATTTGTCATACCAGATTGTCATACCAGAATGTCTCACATGCTCTACACACCATAAATTATGTTACTAGAAAGAAATTATGATACCAGCCATTATCAAACCAGACATTATCATACCAAAATGTGTTGGTCATGAGAAAGCCTCTCTCTTTCTCTACGAAGCCATTACTGTGAGTCTTCTGAAAGCAATATTTGTGATGATGAAAGAGACGAAAATGTCAAAAAGAATATATAACTATATGAGGATAGTCGGTTCAATGCCTTGTAAGCTAATTGATTCCCAACAAAAACAAATACAAGATTTCCAGATACGCACTCTTTCATTTTTTTATTTGTTTGCATCATCAGATTCAGGATGATAAGTGCCAACAAAGCGTTCCTTAGTCTATTGCTAGTTCACAGCGAACAACTTTCTCCAGTCTTCTCTATTCCTCCACCAGTTGACCACCGCCTAGATTTGAACACCGCCTTTCTTCCTCCAATGTCAAGCCCATATTCATATCCAAAAAAGGCCTACTTAATAAACCTAAAACCCAAAAAAACCTTCAGTTTCAATTGCCCATTACTTATGTGTACCCATTGCCCAGTAGCTAAAAACAATTAATCAATAATTCATACCTGATTTGCTTTGTGGTGCAGAGAGGCGGCCATTCGCAAAGCACATACCAGAAATTGGACAGGTTTGATGTTGGATCCATCCATTCGCAAAAGCGATTTTAGCGATTGAAGAAGGAGATCGACTTATTTCATCTTTTGACTCCAATTAAGAGATGTTTCCTTCAAACAGTAGTTGTATGAAGAACAAGGAAAAACAGAAACTGAGCCAAATTACGCTTGGATCACCACCGAATGACGCAATAGATTTCTCCAGTAACATCAATTTTGGAATATAAAAAAACTAATTCGAGTAATTGAATAATTCATATAGGACGAGAAATCAGTTACCTGCAAAAGGAGGTGAAGCGAGAGAAGCTCATGATTAGGTCACATTGCCAAAATTATAAACTGTAAATTGACCCTTCTTCAACCTCCTGTTGGAGGTGCTGGCTGAAAGCTCGCAAAGGAGGCGGCGCATGAAGAGAGCACGGGATCCTGGCGGCTCAACAGGCGGAGGAAGGGGTAACGTGGGCAGCCGAGTCGGCCTTCTGTCTCCGGCGCAGGCAAGGGTGAGAGCGAGGCGGCAAGGGCCGCTCTCCGGCGAGGCGTTGCAGTCCCTGGCGTGATAGAAGGCAGTGTGGAGGCTCCTCTACTGCTTGCAAATGCTGCCTGTAATTGAAGGGTGAAGAAGGTTCAGAAGGCCCGCAGTCCCGATCCGAGGTGCAGAGAAAAGGGGAAGGTAGGAGGAGCACGTTGCAGATCCGGTCTCCAGCGCGGTGGAGCAGCGGTGTCTTCGGCGGTGCAGTTTCCTAGTCGATCCCAATAGCTGCAAACCGAGAGGGAGGAAGAAGAACACAAGCAAAGGGAAGGCAGAGGAGAAGAGAACGGCTGCTGCGGGAAGTAGGGTTTGACGGTAAAAAAAGAATTTAGGGGTACATTTACTTAATCAAAAATAAAAAAAGCCTACTTACTATTATATATTCTTAAAAAAGCCTACTTACCTAATTGTCCCTATTGATTTTTCAAAATATTTTTTTAGTTAGTATTTTTTTTTAAACTTTATTTTTAGAAACATTTCATTTTAAAATTTAACTATTTTTTTATAATATAATTCTCTTTTTTTTATTTAGAAAGAATTACGTTTCAGATATTTATAATAAAAATAGGTCACTTTATTCTAAAATTATTGAACATTTTTTTTAATATGTTTTAAATTTTTTTTCTTATTAATGTAAGTGTATTTTAAAAAATCAATTTAATTCACGGTCTACCAATTTCATAATAAAAAATCAAATTAACAAAATAACTAACAAACATCATTATAATCATGATAGTTTTTTTTTGCGGCTATGGAAATGTGTTGCTGCGCTATGCGGACTTCTCCCCCTCTTTTCCGAGACTATGAGTGGCTTTGATCGTTCATTGCGTTGTTCGTTCGATCAGATTGTTATCGCTAGAGGGTTGATTTTGACCCTCTTCAATGACGTCTTTCCACTTTGCCGATTAGTGATAGAGGGCTTGACATTCTCACTTGTGTTGATACGTTGTATTTTGCCTTCCTAGCATCGAGATTCTAGACTTGTGGCCTGCAGGATCAGATCTTGAGACTTTCTGGTGTTTCAAGTGATGGTGTTGCTTTTGAGACGGCTGTTTCTAGTTAGGTTAACTTCTATAAAGACTATGACTTGGACATGTGTGGTACGCCCCCCCC
>BSUD01000003.1:22482701-22550889 GCA_033239045.1 Fagopyrum esculentum
CCCCCCCCCCATTTAATGAAGAAATTGGCTCAATGTTATTACAATATCGTGAATAAGTGTTTTCTGAGGGACTTTGACTTTTCGATTAGGCAAAAGACCTTAATTGAAAACCTGAGGTTACCCCTGGCTTAGCAGTGGCTTAAAGCTATCCCGGTTTCTGATCTTGGTTAGGTTATGAACCCGGCCACCTTTCGGACGGTTGTTAAGTATCGCCTTTGTAACGCCCCAAATTTTAGGCGCGTTTGCGATATTCATCTTTCCGGCTTTTATCGATATTTATTAGCTTAAATATTTCTACGAGTATTTTTACGTCGTAAATTAAAGTTTTCGAGTATAAAAATATCGATGTATATTATTACCCGTATATATATTATTGTTTAATCTCGTAAATAATTTACGAGAATGGCTTCTATATCGCAAAGTATGTTTTTGTGAGTTTATATATCCCGTATTTTATATTTTTGAAAAAAGTCCGGAAGGTTATCCGATTTAGAAATCCCGTTCCGAATGATTTTAATCGAGTTACTCTTTAGAACTTTTTCCTCTTTATTTTATTTTAATTAATTAATTATTTTTTTTTCCTTCTCTTTCTTCTTGCGTGATGAAGTGTGTTTGGCCAGCCTGTTGCAGTCTTGTACTGCTGAAAGTGCTGAGACCCCAACCCCTCGTTACCCTCCTCTGCTCCTCTCACAGTCTCACTCTGTCCTTCCCTTTCCCATACTCCAACTTTTGCTTCTCACCCTCCTATCTTCACCTTTCCTCTATGATACTCTACAGCCTCCCTCCTCACACCATCTTCACCTCCTCCGTCGACCTCACCGGAACCTACCTCGAATGAAGTCGACCACCTGCAATCTCGGACTCTCGGATCTCCTAGCCTCTTCGCTTCTCGTTCTCATCGAACCAGCTCCACCGGAACTGGAGCAATCGATGTTGCTCCCCTCCCACCATGTTGATTTGTTGTACACCGCTACCGGAGCCCTACGCAACTGGAGCCGCCACCAAGGACACCCGCCTACGCCGCCTCCTATATCTTCTCTCCTTCTCAGTTTCTGCCAACACCCTCGCAGCCTCTCCGCTGCATCGATCGCCTCCCTCGTCTCCCTCCTCGCACCACCGGAGATCAAGGCTGCCCACCGCAGGGAAGAGAGGCCTTCCCCACCGCTTCTCCACGCCGCTGGAACGCAAGGAGAACCACCTTGCAGCCCTGCTGCTCGTTGCCATATCTCGCCGCTCCTCCTCCCTGCTTCCCAACAGCTGTCGCACCGGAGCCTAGTGCCGCTACGAAGGGACGACGCTTGCGACGCCGGGAGAAGGAACCTCGCCCTTGCCTGCCGCCGCAACTGCTCTCCTCTTCCCTCAACATGACTTGTAGCGGGTTACTAAAACCCTTCTTTTAATTTAAGATTTGGCCCTTCTTTTAGGTATAATTGCATATGTGACCCACTGCCTTGTATTTACAGTTTTTACCCGGTTTATTGGAATTTGCAAAATTGCCCTTGTTGAGTAAATTGCAGATTTGGCCCAGAGGTTTTGTTTACGAAAAATGACCCAAGTTTTGTAAAATTGTATAAACTGCCCGGAAAGTGTTTTTATGATTTTTAAACTCGGATTTGAATTACGGGAGTTATTCTTATAGTTTATTTATACTATGTAGTACGTCCAAATTTAGCGTTATGCTAAATTTGTTTAGTTTGGAGCAAGGTACGGAAGCGCCCCGTTTAAGGCCAACGAGTCCATCTCGACATCCGTAGATCATCTTCCCCCTTCGACCTCGTGTGAGTACCTCCTTCCTCGATCTAGTTATGTTTATGGTAGTATCATGCTAGGATGAATCTAGCATAACTTAGAGTGAATGCCAAGTAGTGGCCTTGAACCTTAGGTGAGTTTTGAGGATTTATGATTGTGCTAAGACTTGAGGTGTTTGGTTACCTTGTGAGGTTGTTTATGGCTTTAAGTTGTATGTTGAACTTGTGAGAATTTAGAGGTTGAGGTTGTATGATCTTGTGGGATTTTTACGTTTAGGTTTGGCTTATCCTACTCGCGTTGTGAGTTATGATCTTGCGAGATCCGAGGATTTAGGAGTCTTAGGACTTCTAGCTTGTTGAGTGTGATGTGAGCATGAGGGATTCTAGGATGCGGTCCTAGAATTGAGAGTCAAATGGTCTTGTGTTGACCATTTGTATAGAAGTCTTAGACTTCTATTGTGAGAGTGTTGTTTTTGATATAGTTATCTTCTTGTGAGCAGGTTATAGTCTTCCTCCCCTAAGGAAGCGAGAGTGTTGTGAGTTGAGTGTGATGACGAGGTAAGTCTTCGGACTTACTTAGCTCGTATTCTCTGTATTAGTTTCAATGCGTGTTTGGTGGTGTGTGTTTATTGTTTATGTGTGTGTTTATTGCTTATGTTATAACATCTAAACCGGTAATAGGACCACCGACTTTATATGTTTATATTTGGCCCAAGTGTATGATAACGGGCGGTGACCACTATGTCCGGCCCAAAATGGGGATGGTCGGGAGGTGCCTTGCGACCAGTCCAACAGGTGATGCTGATTCGCATCTGGCCCAAACCTGTTTGGTGAAAGGGGACAAGGGCGGGATCCTTGTGATTTCCGTGCCACAACTAAATGGAAATTAGTAATGGAATAACTTAAAAAAAAAAGATAATAAACCGGATTGTGTGTTTTGGAACATGTTGTGTGTTTATGATGCCTTATGTGTGTATGTGCCAATACCATGATTCTAATGCCTTGAATGCTAGCTAACGGTTTTATACCGATATTGTTGTAGATTGCCTTGCAGGTTAGGAAAGCGGCCGAGAGATCCAGAAGAGTGGACAGCCGGGGTTCCGTACATTTTAGGAGTGGGTTTTGGTTGGAGTCGGGTGGTGTTTTATTCTTCGTTTATTATGTTGGTATGCCGTGTGTATGGCGTTTTGATCTTTGGTGTTGATTATCGGCTGAAGTCTTTTGTTGTTTTCCTTCGGGTTCATAACATTTCATTAAAATGAATTTCGGTTTTGCCTTTATTTGTGTCTTGTTGTAAGATCCGGTGAAATTGTTGTCAGGCTAAGGGTCGGGACCCATTGTGAGGTCCTAACCCGTAGCGCTCCGAATCCCGCAGATTCGGGGTGTTACAAAGTGGTATCAGAGCCCTAGGTTGACAACAATGGCACTCGCAATCTTCTAAAGGCCGAATGAGGAATAAACGTAACCCACACGGGTTTTGACTTTTCATTTTCAAAATCGCATGCATGATTCGGGGTGTTACAGCCTTGGTATTGAGATGTTTAGAGAGGGGTCCAAATGCCCTGCATGTGAGAAAGTTATCCTGAAAGCGTAGGATGACCATGTTCTTTCTTGTGTTGCGCAGGTTGGCATTAAGCACTAGCATAACATGGTTCGTGATGCCCTATTTGATGAGTGTCTTAAGATTGGGGTTTCTATTCGGAAGGAGGTTACTACTGGGATGGTTGATGGTGATGGTGGGGAGCTCCGTCTCGCCGACATCCTTTTCTATAATTGGTTTCAATGCAAAGATACATGTGTCGACATCACAGTTTCATCTCCTTTCTTCTCATCTGGCCTATCTAGTTTCATTCTAGGTAAAGTTGTGAGGGTCGTTGCTAAAAACAAGAGAAAGAAGTATGCTGCCGTTTGTAGCTCCAAGGGGTATCACTTTCTTCCCTTATGTACTTTGTTGTGCCGTTTGTAGCTCCAAGGGGCCCGGCCCGGCTGGTCCGGGCCACATACGCTGCCCATGTCCACCCACGTAAAAAGTAAACGGACGTGTTGTCTTGCCAGCTCGGATGACCCGTATGTACTTTGTTGTGCGTTTTTTCCCCCGGAATTTATCGTTCAAAACAACTAATATAATATATTTTGCACAAACTTTTAATCAAATTATACATGCATAGTGCACGACCAATTATTTCAACAACCATTAACACACAAAAATGAATAAATCCAAGTACTTGAAAAACAACAAGTACCATTATAATCAAGTTATTCATGCAATCTTGTATTACAAACGAGTATGACTCGTCAAAACACTTCAAACAAACTAAATGAAAAATCAGAGTATTTGACACTCAAAACAATCTAAATTATATATATAGAGTGTTTGGCTCCCATGTAAACAACATTTATAGTGTTCAATGAGAACGAATTATATTCGTTGGATCATTATAATGGATGGCTGTGATTAAGCGAAAGTTTTGTAATATCCGGAATTTTTATTCCGTTTATTTCTGTAACAAACCCAATCTCGATCAGTTGATCCATATCCGTCTACTTAGTTAGACACATTATTATAAAATTTATCATTTTATGTAGATTTCCTTCACATAAAATGATAGAATCTTTTAAAAGTTTATCATTTTATGTAGCTTACCTTCACATAAAATGATAGGATTCTTATAACCAATCCTAAACTATAACATAATCCGTGTGCGTCTATTCCGTGCATTCATTTGTCGGGATCTCGTTTCCGGACTGCAGCTAGCACCGGGCTGCTGCTCCCTTGCGCCAGCCTAGTCCAGCGCAACTTCAGCCAGCGCCAGCCCATCTGTTGCTCCCTTGCGCCAGCCCAGTCCAGCGCAGCTTGCCCAGCAGCTTTCAAGCGCAGCAGCCCAGCCTTACAGCAACTCCAGCCCACTGCCTTGATTGCTCCAGCCCGTGCAAATGCGTGGACCCAGTAGGAAAGAACAATAGTTAGCAGCCGTTACTTTTTCCCCTCTTTAGCGTGATATGAGTCGTTCTTTCCCCCACCGATTTCTTTCCTTCTGCAAGCCGGATTCTTCGCAATACATACGCTGCACATGATCTTCCTTCCTTATACACTCCTCCTCTTAATTCTTTCCAGATTCACGCCATTCCTTCGTCTGTATCGAGTGCTTCAACGCAACAGCAAGCAACACATTCCTTCGTCTGTATCGAGTGCTTCAACGCAACAACAAGCAACACATTCCAGCGTCACTTCCTCCTTCTCCCTCCCTTACTAATCTACCACAAGAGCCTAAGTTCTGCACGCAGGGGGTCCGTCATAGGTGAGTCTTCGTCCCTATACCGCCTGATATCGACAGCTTGGAGAGACGGAGAACGTTGGTAAGATCCTTCGCCCTCCTGCTGTGGCCTTCAGAAGCAATTTTTACATACGGTTTCATCTTCTGTTCCTCTTCTGAACCGTAGTTTAATTAGTAAGGCTTCTCTTCTTTGCAGCTATATTCGAGCCATTTCCTTCCTAGATCAGTCGAGAACTCCTAGCCAACAGCTGCTGGAAGAGGTGAGTTCTCCTGTCTACAGCCTTTTATTCGTTTCATCTTCTGAAGAATGTAGTGTAGTTGTATGTATTGATCTCCGTGAGAGAGAGTTTTCCGATCTCGTAAACTGGGGGGAGGGCTGAGGGTTGTGAGTGTTCCTTGGGGTCAAACCGGTGATCATAGGAGGACTTTAAGGGTAGATACAAGGGCTGCTGCTGTATACTTTCTTTTTATTCGGTTTTTAAAAGTGAGGAACTGCCTAGCTTGTAGGCCAATGTTTAAGAGTTAGGTTGAAGATCCACCGTTGAAATTTTAATAGATGATAGGTATATGTATGTAGTTTACTCTATTAAAATTTGAGAAGAAATGAACGGTTGGATTAGAAATTATAAGCTTCTGAAGTTGGGTAGTTGAGCAGTTTTTTTGTAAACTTAGGATTTTTGGTTAAGTATAGAAATTGTAAGTGTAGTAGCCAACTTTGAGAATTTTTATAAAAATGATGGATGAACAGTTTTGAGAAATACTTGCTACTAAGGGTAGATGGAACATCATAGATGATTTAGAGAATTATTTCGGAATTTTTATAAGCTGTTACGAATTTTATATTTGAATCCGAAGTTGGACCTTTACGATCTTTCGGAAAATAGGAAAATAAGAAAAGTGACAGTTCGTAACCAAACTAAACTTTAGGACTTAGAATATGACTTTATAGTCTCAAATAGAAATTTAGACTTGAGTTTTGGAAATTCTGGGAGTTTCGGGACCAAGGGTAAAATAGTCATTTTACCATAAATTAGTACTGTAATTAGTTATGTCCTATTACGATCTTCTATCTTAGAAGTCTTAAACTTCTAATTACGTCGGAGTGTGCTAATGCACTTATCTCCTTTGGCAGGCAACTGAGTTGCTACAGTTTACAGAGCGAGTTTGGTTTACAGAGAGTCGAGCTTTATAACAGGTAAGTCCTTTGGGCTTACTTAGCTGACTTCTAAATATGAGCATGAATGATGATAGTGGTGTGTGATTGAGATGTTTAGAGTTATAGGTTATGATAGATATTTACCGACCTATACTTGGCCTAAGAGTAACGGGCGGTGGCATTCTGCTCAGTTAGCTTGCGGGTGCTGGGGGTTTCTTTAGGGACTAGTCCATACTCGGTTTGTAGTGATGCTACCGGCAGAGGTCAGCTAGACCTACACCCAGTTGGATAAGGAACGGAGGCGAGAACTGTTAATAGCTCTCGTGCCACAACTGTAAAATTTAATAAGATGAATCACCAAAATAATAGATAATAAACGGTTGAGTGCCAGCATGATGTTTGTTTATAATTTTTCTGCGTGTGTTTGTGCTGTTGTTATTCTACTTATATTTGGATAGTTAGCTAACAGTTGTTATGTTGTGTAGACTTACCACAGGTTAGAGCAGATGCCGAGTGATCCGGATGGTAGTGGTCAGCCGAGGTATCGTACTTTTAGGACGTGTTGCAGTTTCTTTATTTGTGGGATTTCCAGTTGGACCTTGGTTCTTTTCTTTCTTTCTGTACTTTGTTATCTTATGTTCTCCGGCTGTTAGTTGTTCTGGTCACATTCATACATTGTTAAGATTTATTTTATGATTTCGGGTTTTCCTTATATGTGCCTTGTTGTAAGATCTTGTTAAGTTGTTGTCAAACTAAGGTCGGGACCCACTGTGCGGTCCTAACCAGTAACTCCCCGAGTTGTAAAATTTGGGTTGTTACAACATGGTATCAGAGCTCTAGGTTGGCAACAATGGCACTTGAAATCTTCTAAAAAGGTCATATAAGTAAATAAACAGAACCCGAAAGGGGTCTGAGTTTTCCAAAGAAGATTTTGGTTTTAAAATGCATACATAGTCGGGTTGGGATAGAAAGTACGGATGACCACCACTACCTCTACGGATCTCGGTATTCTTAGTATTATTATTATAGACTTTTACTGTTATGATAGATTAGTTAGATTATAACTATAGTTGTTACCGTTCGTGCAGATGGCACGTACTAAGGCTACACCAGTGACTGGCCGAGGTAGGGGTCGTCTCCCCTTCCCCCCGTTAGACAGGACCGAGCTGATAGCACCCCTGCTGTTAGAGGGTGTGGTCGTGGGGGTAGACCTCCACTAGGGAGAGGTCGAGGACGAGTTCCTTGAGAGGATCCACCTGCAGCAAGCATACCAGAGGCTGCTGTGGAAGAGGTAGCTGAGAGTGTAGGCCCCGAGGTCAGGCATGAGACCGCCACTAGGTCTGGAGCGCAGGGAGCACGTTCGACTGAGTCAGGACGTGTTTCTATTGGAGCATCGGAGTATAGGGAGTACAGAGCATACGTCGAGCGTATGGAGGAGGCTGCCAGAGTTGAGAGGCTTACCCAGGTACCACCGGTGGTACCGGCTAGGTCAGCTCAGGTGACACAGGGAGTGTCTCAGGTGCCGGCTGTACCTGAGAGGAGAGTTAATGCTGATAGAGCGCCTGCTGGGTCTAGAGAACCGAGACCGGATGAGTGGTTGAAGGCTTTCAACTCTCAGAAGGTTCCCTCATTCAGTGGAGAAATAGGGCTAGAGGTGGAGCACTGGATAGGGAAGATAGAGACTGCTTTAGAGGCAATACGTTGCCCCGAGGATCGACAGGTGGATTTGGTGCAGAACTGTTTCACAGATGATGCTCATTCATGGTGGCGTACCATTCGTAGCCGAGTCACCAGTTGGGAGCAGTTGAGGAACATTGTTAGGGACAGGTACTGTCCTGTCTCGCTGAGGAGGGAGAGATTCCAGGATTTCATTGAGGCGGGATTTGAGGATATTCCGATTGCTGCCGCCATAAAGAAGTTTCAGAAGGAGTTGACCCTACTTGGACCAGCTGCACCTCCGGAAGAGCAGCATGTTTACCTTTTCTCCAGGAGATTGAGAGAGAGTACTCGATCATATCTGGCAGGGTTCCGCTGTGAGACCTTGTCTGACTATCAGGATAGGGCCTCTGCTTATGAGAGTGATTGGCCAGCTTCGAGGAAAGCAGTTCAGTCTAGTGGGCCGGATAAGCGGCAGAGGACAAGACATGCTGGTAGCAGTGCAGCAGTAGCAGGTTATGGTCGAGGACAAACTCAGGGGAGGTCCAGTTACCACCCTACAGTTCAGACTTCCAGTAGGGATCGACAGTGCTTTAACTGTGGTAGCCGTGATCACATTAAGACAGATTGCCAGAGACCACCTACCACTTGCTTCACTTGTGGGAAGCCGGGACACAGAGCTACCTTCTGCCGTCAGGGTAGGGCCCCTTCCCAGCAGGGATCTTCTCCTGCAGGTGCGGAGAAGAGTGTACAGAGACCTCCTCTGTACCGAGCACCGAGTCAGCAGCAGCAACAGCACCGGGCTCCAGGACACCCAGCTTCATACAGTACGGCACAGGGATCAGGTCGTGGCAAGGGACGTGGTAGTACCACTGACACCAGAGGAGGACCATCGAGAGTGTTCGAGTTGAGGAGCACTGAGCAGCCTACAGCACCTGCGACCACAGGTACTATTTGGATCCATGACTTACCTGTGCGAGTTTTATTTGATACGGGTGCTACGCACTCGTTTATATCAGATGCATGTGTAGATAGGTTGTCCTTAGCTACAGTAGAGGGTGTACCTTTTGTGGTTGGGTTACCAGATGGGGGTAAGGTTAGAGGATCCCGAGAGATTTATGACTGCCCTATTCATCTGGGAGGCCGGATTTGGTTAGTAAATTTTCTAGTCATGCCCTTAGCACATGAGGACGTGATATTGGGGATAGATTGGATGACTAGACATGGAGCCGTCTTAGATATTGGTAGGAGAACTGTGATTGTCGCCACTGAGGAGGGTCATAGAGTGATATTCCGAGGTTGGGACCTCGGAAAGTCCGGCACAGTTATCAGCGCAGTGAGAGCAACCAGATTGATAGCACATGGTTGCGAGGCCTTCTGGTGTTATGCCATGAAGGAGCGCAAGAGCCTGACAGTAGAGGATATACCAGTTGCATGCGAGTTTGCAGAGGTATTCAGTGACGACTTACCAAGGCTACCTCCACATAGGAGTGTTGATTTTAGCATTGAGTTAGAGCCGGGCACGAGACCGATCTCGAAGGCCCCGTACCGCTGACCCGATAGAGCTGCTTGAGCTGAAGAAGCAGTTAGAGGAGTTAGCAGAGAAGGGCTTCATACGCCCTAGTGTTTCTCCCTGGGGCGCACCAGTATTATTTGTGAGGAAGAAGGATGGATCGATGAGGCTGTGTATTGACTACCGGGAGTTGAACAAGGTCACCATCAAGAATAAGTATCCACTGCCTCGCATAGATGATCTGCTGGACCAGCTGCATGGAGCGTCAGTGTTCTCGAGGATAGATTTGAGATCGGGTTATCACCAGCTGAGAGTGAGAGACCAGGACATACCTAAGACGGCATTTCGGACTAGGTATGGCCACTATGAGTTTGTAGTGATGCCATTCGGGCTCACTAATGCGCCAGTAGTATTTATGGAGTTGATGAATGGGATTTTCATCGACTTCTTAGACCAGTTTGTAGTGGTCTTCATTGACGACATCCTAGTTTACTCTAGAAGTCGAGAGGAGCATGCCGGACACTTGAGGACAGTGTTACAAATTCTACAGGATAGCCAGCTATATGCTAAGCTATCCAAGTGTGAGTTCTGGATGTCAGAGGTGGCTTTCCTAGGCCATGTAGTGACTGCTGAGGGGATTAAGGTCGACCCGGCGAAGATTGAGTCAGTGTCTTCTTGGCAACCTCCGAAGAATGTTAAGGAGGTTCGCAGCTTCCTTGGATTGGCGGGTTATTACCGTCGGTTTGTGGAAGGGTTTTCTCTGATCGCCCGACCACTTACTTGTCTCCTAAGGAAGACTACTCGATTCGTCTGGTCTGAGCCGTGTCAGCAGAGTTTTGAGGAGCTGAAGAGGAGATTGACGTCGGCTCCGATTTTAGCACAGCCTGAGGGCACAGAGGATTTTGTAGTGTATAGTGACGCATCCAAGCTGGGCTTGGGGTGTGTCCTGATGCAGAGGGGTAAGGTCATAGCGTATGCGTCTCGACAGTTGAAGACGTATGAGGAGAACTACCCCACCCATGACCTGGAGTTGGCTTCGGTAGTACATGCTCTTAAGATCTGGCGTCATTATCTCTATGGAGCGATCTGTCAGATCTTCACAGACCATAAGAGTCTGAAGTACATATTCACTCAGCGGGAGTTGAATAACCGCCAGAGGCGGTGGCTAGAGTTGATCAAGGATTTCGACCTTGAGATTCTCTACCACTTCGGGAAGGCGAATGTAGTTGCTGACGCTTTGAGTCGGAAGACGCCTCGGGAGAAGGCGATAGGTCAGTTGACAATACAGCCACAGTTATAGAGAGACTTAGCTTGGTTGGAGGTAGAGATCCAGTTCCCCGATACAGCTCATCAGTTAGCCACCTTAGAGTTACTTCCTGATCTATTGGGTGAGATCCGACAGAAGCAGGAGATGTTAGCATGAAATATTGTGATATTTTAGGCACGTTTTCTAAACGTATTAGATTCATATTGATAATCTTTGATTGAACTTTGTGCATATGTGAGCTAGTATTACCTATATTGTCGATATGGATGTCTACACTAGTTCTATATTGATTATAGGTGATTTGGAGCTATTTCCGAACGGAATCGAGCAAAAGAGAAGTTGATTGAGTGAGTCCATAGATTGAGGATATTCTTTGGAAGCAAATTGGAGTCTTAGCTTGAGGAATGCACGAGGCTAGGGAAGAATCACGTTCTTGCCCTAAATTACGCCCTAAAATACGACCGTATCACGTTCCACGTTCAATTCCACGACCGTGGATTTGGAGTCAGAAATTGATGTTCATTCCAGAGGATATTACGGCCGTGGAATATATGGTGCAAACCGTATTTAATTCCACGCCCTAAAATTACGGTCGTGGAACACTTCCACGACCGTGATCTTGGCGAATCTTTTCGCCACACTTTGAAGCCACGATCTTTTGAAGATTGGGCCGGGCCGACATTTTGCCCTACATTATAAAAAGACGGACGAAAGGAGATTCCGTCATGCCTGCTTACAATCATCGCATATCCTCGCATACCACATAGATCTCCGCTTAGCAACGCCGCTTACCCTCGTTGAGGAGCATTTGGAGATCTCGTTGGAGATCAAGGTTCGTGTTTGGAATTGCCCTAATCTCGCACTTGGTGGAGATTATTGCTGGGATTTCCTTATTTTCCGGATTGGCGGAAGATCGAAGCTTTTGGAAGATTTTGCAAGAAGATCTCTCTTCTTGTTTAGGTTTGAATTGGGAAACGGATTGACATCCCGTTTTTCCCTTCTTTCCTAAAGTTGTGATTGTTTACCTTAGTTTGAATCCTTTGATAATACCTGTTCTTGATTGTGACTTTGAGATTGGTTTGAAGGTTATTGAAAGTTCTTGAAAGTTTCCATCTTTCTATCTTTTAATTCTTGAATTGATATCAACATGACTATTATTGGCTAAAAACCCTTAACAATTCTAAGGTGAAGGGTTGATAGTTGTGGCTTAGATGATGATAGATCGATCGCAAACAGATTAGACCCTGAGAGTTAGAGAGAATCGCCGATAAACTATAAATTACGGCCTGTTCTTGAGTCCACGGCCGTGGAACACCAAGAACTAACCGTAATTTCTCTTAAATCTACGAACTTGCTTTTACTTTAATCCAAAGTTAAAGATTTGCTTTAACTTAGTTTAGATTTATCTTTTCTAGGTGGTAGTGAAGCCTCAACAACCTCTACCTCGATTGTGAGTGTCACAACCTCAATCGGTTAAGTTAGTCTTGATCCTTGGGTTACAAGTTTGGGTATTTGACACTAATTCTCGCCTTTAGAATCTTTCTATATTGAGCCTCAACAACCTGTATAGAGAGTGCCTTGTAGGTGAGTTATATAAGGTTTTTGGAACTTCACCGTACGATTACCTTACTTTAGTATACCTTTGCATATCTCAACTCTGTCTTTATATCATTAGTATAGCTTGAATCGATTGCCACAGCTGGATACTTGGATCTTTAGGATTGTTGTTTTCCCAATATTTGCAAAACTCTCATACTTACTCGCTTGACAATCTGAAATCGAATTTGTTCCCACCCAAATCCCTGTGTTCGATACTCTGGAATTCTTGCTTAGCTACGTCGATCCGTACACTGCGGGTTCGCTGCTTGATTCTAGTTTTATAAATTTAAAGCTTATTTGCACACACCTTTAGGGGCGAACAAGTTTTTGGTGCCGTTGCCGGGGATTTGGTTTCGGCCGAATTCGGTAACCGGTTGTCAAGCTTGGGAGCTTGCTCTCGTTATTTGATATTACTTTAAGTGCATGCGCAGGTCTAGGAACACCGAGGATCTCTTACCTCTTGATCAAGAGCTAGAGAAAACCTTAAGGCAAAAGCGCAAGGAAAAGAAGATGGCTGAAGAACACGAACGTGATCTTCAGACGGAATTGGCTGAGAAGGAAGCTCAACTCCATTGGAATGAGAACCTCCGCTGGGATGAGATGGATCGCCATCAATCCCAAGTTAACAGTCTACAGGATCAGATGTTCCAAATGAGATTAGAAATAAGCGATCTTAAGAGTAAAGAAATCAAGAAATCCTCAAGAAGGACATCAAGATCTAGAAGGAGGAGAGGTCATTCATCCGCTGATGATAGTGACTCTTCCATGCCACCATTAGAAGAAATTGATCCTACGATCAATGTGAATCCTTTCCATCCACGAGGAGCTACTAACCGCCGCATTCCGCCTAGGAATGTGAGGGTCGAACGCGTGGATAATGAGCCAAGAACTCTTGGCCAGCGGATGGATCCAACACAACAACCACGCCGCTTGGGCGTGAATTTTGATGCTGAAGATGTGCAAGGGTTTAGCTTTAACCCTCAAGTTATTACTCTTGTTCGCCAAAACCAATTTGGCGGTACAAGCGCTGAATCTCCACACCAACACTTGCAAAACTTCGAGTGTATGATGGAGACGATGAGACCGAAGAGCGCTACTACCAACAATTACAAGCTTAAGCCCTTTTTCTTCTCCTTGAAGGGGAAGGCGTTGTCATGGTATCAAGCTCTTCCTAGTGGGAAACTAGATACGTGTGAAGACCTTTCCGCGGAATTTCTCACCAAATTCTTTCCGCCTTCCAAAACGGCGGAACTTAGAGGTAAGATTAATGCTTTTTCTATGAGACCTAACGAAAGTTTGTTTCAATCATGGGAAAGGTTTCAGGATTTGCTCTTGGATTGCCCTCATCATGGCATATCCAAACTTGCCTTGCTGGAGATTTACTACAAGGGGCTGGATGCGGGAACGCAGTTCAACCTCCAATCCCTCTCATGTGGAACGTTCATGGACATGAGAGAAGATGACGCTTGAGACTTCATTGAGAAACAAGCAAGAGTCATAGAGAAGTATTCCCACCGGAAAGTGGAGGGAAATCGTGTGGAGCAAGGAGCAAAGCTCACACATGAAGCTCAAAATCAGATTTTATCCCTCAACAATGAGATCAAAGAGTTGAAGGAGGCTATCAAGACCAACTTCCCAAAGCAACAAGGGAAGGATGTTGGTTATTTGGGCAACAATAATGGCGGCAACAACAATAACCGGGGTAACAACCGGAATAACAACTGGAATGGAAACAACAACAACCGGAACAATGATTGGAACAACAATAGGGGTTCAAACAACAACAATTGGCGCCCCAATCAACAAAATTCCGGTAACTCTTATCCTTCCAATTCTAATTCACTAACTCCACCTTCCTCTTCCTCTACCCCTTTGAAAAGCCAGGGGCAATCATCTAATGGAGGAAACACTTCGGGGAAGGAGAAGCCCGATCCCATATTGGAAACGATCATGGGAAAGCTTCAAGGGTTGGAGAACCGCCTCATCAAGGTTGACGATCAAATCTCTAAGGTTGACAAGGCTCAAAAGGTTTTGGAAAACCAAATGTTCAACCACGCATAGAAAGTTCCTAGAAATCAAGGGAGACTTCCAGGAAAGACGGAGGACAACCCTAAGGGAAGAGTGATGGCGATAACAACTAGGAGCGGAGTGACTACCACCGATCCGCAGCCTACGTTCGTTGAAGTCCCCGTGGAGAAGGACAAAGAGAAGGGGAAGGAGAAGGAAAATGTCTATGTTCCTCCTCCGGCTAACAAACCTCCCCTACCATTCCCTCAATCTAGAGCACGAGCGCGCCTAGACAAACAATTCGGTAAGTTCATAGAACTCATGAGTAAGCTGCATATTAATATACCATTCATTGATGCTATTGTAGGTATGCCCGCTTACGGCAAGTTCTTGAAGGAGCTTCTCTCTAACAAGAGGAAGCTAGAAGATTTCAGAGAGGTCAAGATGAGTTCGGATTCTTCGGATCTCATCAAGACCATGAAAGAGAAAATGCCCCCAAAGTTGAAAGATCCGGGGTCATTTTGCATTCCTATTAGAGTGGGAGAGGTCACATATGACGCTTTATGTGACTTAGGAGCAAGTGTGAGCATCATACCACTTGCGTTGTGCAGGAAGATCGGTTTAGGCGAACCTAAACCGGTGAAGATGACGTTATACATGGCGGATCGATCCATCACTCGCCCCGTCGGTATTGTAGAAGACGTCCCGGTCAAGCTAGGTAAATTATTTGTTCCCATTGATTTTGTCGTGCTTGACATTCCTGCAGATAGTCCGGTCCCGATCATACTCGGAAGACCGTTCCTTGCAACTTCCGGCTGCATGGTCGATTGCAAGAATGGTAGACTCGCTTTTGATATTGGAGAAGAGAAAGTAGAGTTCGTTCTTTCCACTCTAGTGAAGGAACCAATCTTTGATAAGGATATTTATGATATCCAAGATGAAGAAGGTTTATCTAGGGAAGAGGTAAGCGCAATTCTCTTTAACGATCCTTTATAAAAAGTTATTACCATGAGTCTAACAGATGTAGGGGAAGAAGAAGAGTGCAAAGAGGAAATTGAAGCCTTGGAAGCACAAGAAGAGATCCATGAAGAGGAGTTTGAGAAACTCCACGATGAGGCTGAAAATGTTAGAATCCACGGTCATACCCTGTATTCCACGACCGTGGATTTCACAACCAAAATCGACCTCCATTCCAGGGGATTACACGGCCGTGGAACATATGGGGAGCCCGTAATTCTGACCGTGGAAGAGGGTAGTCGGCATACTTCTTCAACTTCTTTTGATTCTTCTCCAACTCATTCAAAACCCTTAGAAACTTCTAAGGAGACGTCGGAAGCTCCTCAAGGATCATTGGAAGCTCCGAAAGTGATGGAACTCAAACCACTTCCTACTCATCTAAGGTACGCTTTTCTTGGATCTAATTCTACCTTTCCGGTTATCGTTAGCTCCGAATTAAGCATAGATGAACATGAACAACTCATGATTATCCTTAGGAAACATAGAAAAGTCATAGGCTATACTATCGAGGACTTAGTAGGAATTAAACCCTCCCTATGCATGCATAAGATACTAATGGAGGAGGACTTTAGAACTTCAAGACAACCTCAAAGACGGTTGAATCCGACCATGAAGGAGGTTGTCAAGAAGGAAATTCTTAAACTTCTTGACGCAGGTATCATCTATCCTATCTCCGATAGCAAGTGGGTGACTCCAGTTCAAGTAGTTCCGAAGAAGGGAGGAATGACGGTCATCACCAACAAGAACAATGAACTCATTCCTACCCGAACCGTAACTGGATGGCGGATGTGCATAGACTACCGCAAGCTTAACAACGCAACGCGGAAGGATCACTTTCCATTGCCATTCATCGATCAAATGCTTGAAAGGTTAGCACAACATTCACATTTTTGCTACCTTGACGGTTATAGTGGTTTCTTTCAGATTCCGATACATCCGGATGATCAAGAGAAGACCACATTCACGTGCCCTTGGGGTACGTTCGCCTATAGGAGAATGCCATTCGGGCTTTGCAACGCCCCAGCCACCTCAACGGTGCATGATGGCCATCTTCTCCGAATATGTAGAGGAAATCATGGAAGTCTTCATGGACGACTTCTCCGTATACGGTTCCTCTTTTAACGATTGCCTCTCTAACCTTTCTCTTGTTTTACAAAGGTGTGAAGACACTAACCTAGTTCTTAATTGGGAGAAGTGTCAATTCATGGTTAAGGAAGGAATCGTGTTAGGTCACTTAGTCTCTAGTAGAGGGATAGAGGTAGACAAGGCTAAGATAGAGACCATAGAGAAACTTCCTCCCCCAATTTCGGTGAAAGGGATAAGAAGTTTCCTAGGACATGCTGGATTTTATAGACGTTTCATAAAGGACTTTTCTAAGATATCAAAACCTCTCACTAATCTATTGATGAAGGATGCGGTTTTTGAGTTTTCGCAGGAATGTTTGGATGCGTTTAACACCATTCGGCAAGCTCTAATTTCGGCACCTATTATCCAACCTCCGGATTGGACTCTCCCCTTCGAGATTATGTGCGATGCTAGTGACGTAGCTATTGGAGCTGTTCTTGGACAACGAAAGGAAGGGCGAACCCATGCCATATATTATGCTAGCAAGACGCTAGACGAAGCGCAGCTCAACTACGCCACTACCGAGAAAGAGTTTTTAGCCATTGTCTATGCTATTGACAAGTTTCGCTCTTATCTTGTAGGTGCAAAGGTGATTGTCTACACGGATCATGCTGCGATCCGGTACCTCCTTGCAAAGAAAGATGCGAAACCAAGGCTGATTAGATGGATTCTTCTCCTACAAGAATTCGATCTTGAGATCCGCGACAAGAAAGGCTCGGAAAATTCTGTTGCAGATCATTTGAGTCGCCTAACACATCTAGAGGACGACCATTTACCCATTGATGACTCCTTTCCGGACGAACACTTACACATCATAGAGGAGTGCATCAACGTGATCTCCAAAGGTAACGAACCATGGTTTGCTGATTTCGTTAACTATTTGGTTTGCCAGGAGATACCGGTCGGACTATCCTACGCACAAAGGAAGAAGTTCTTTAAGGACGTCCGGGAATACTATTGGAACGAACCTCTCCTCTTTAAGAGAGGTCCGGATGGCATCATTCGGCGATGTGTGCCGGAAGATGAGATGCAAAGTGTCATTCACTACCTTGTGGAGGACACGCTAGTTCGAACAAGACTAGCGCAAAGGTATTGCAATCTGGATTCTATTGGCCTACTTTATTTAGAGATGTGCAATCCTTTGTTTCTTGCTGCGATGCTTGTCAAAGAACAGGCAATATTTCTTGAAGGAACGAGATGCCCCTCAACAACATCCAAGAGGTGGAGATTTTCGACGTTTGGGGAGTTGATTTCATGGGACCATTCCCATCTTCTTGTGGAAATCAATACATACTATTGGCGGTAGATTATGTTTCTAGATGGGTGGAAGCAATTGCCTCTCCCACAAATGATGCCATGGTGGTGGTTAAGTTCTTCAACAAGACCATCTTTCCGCGATTCGGGACACCAAGGACGATCATTAGTGATGGAGGTTCTCACTTCATAGCCCGTCGCTTCGAAGCTCTTCTAGCTAAGTATGGGGTTACTCACAAGATCGCTACCCCTTACCATCCACAAACGAGTGGACAAGTTGAGATCTCAAATAGGGAGATCAAAGGAATTCTAGAGAAGACGGTTTCAAGGACTAGGAAGGATTGGTCCTTGAAGCTAGATGATGCTTTATGGGCGTACCGGACTGCGTACAAGACTCCCATAGGAACCACACCATACAACCTTGTGTATGGGAAATCTTGTCACTTGCCGGTAGAGCTAGAGCACAAAGCGTTTTGGGCTATCAAATGGCTAAATTTCGGCATGAAGGAAGCGGGAGAGAAGCGTCTCCTAGACATCAACAAGCTGGATGAACTCCGTTTGAACGCCTACGAAAACGCCAAGATCTACAAGGAAAGAGCAAAGCGTTGGCATGATAAGCATATCATTCGAAAGGACTTCAAAGAAGGAGATCAAGTTCTCCTCTTCAATTCAAGACTTCGCCTCTTTCCAGGTAAGCTTAAATCCCGTTGGACCGGACCCTTTCTAATTAAGCGTATTTTTTTCCATGGTGCAGTTGAAGTATGGGGTGAAGCTAGCGGAAGTTTTAAGGTGAACGGCCAACGACTCAAGAAGTATACGCCGGAACTCCAAGCTGAGGAGTTCACGCCTACCGCACTCGAATAAGTGCGAGACTGGTCTAGCTACGGACCTTAAACAAAGCGCTTCTTGGGAGGCAACCCAAGGTATTACACTTTCGTTTTTGTTTTTCAATTCATAGATTAGTTTAGAATAGACATTTTCGCTTTGTTTTTCCTCGATTTCCTCCGGTATGTTCGTGTTTTTGATTGTAGGATCAATGGAAAAGGAGAAAGGGAAGATAATGTCGAAGAAAAGTGACGAAATGTGGACTTTGAAGCTTTACAGGAGGTTCCACGGTCTAAATTACGGTCGTCATAGCTACAGTGGCCGTAATTCTCAAAAGCCTTTGAAAAATCACCAAAACCACGGTTCCGTACACTTCCACGGCCGTGGAACACCCCGACAGACCGTGATTTTCAAAATTTTGCCTGCGACTATATAAGCCACATTCTTCACAAATTTGCCCCAAAAATTCCCTTTCCACGACCTAAACGCCGAAACCCCACGACCTCCTCCAAATCTTCGTTTTCTAATCGTTTTCAACGATTCTTCATCCTAAACTGCAGCAAATCCAACCACGAACAAGATCCAAGCGACAAACCAAGCGGAAATCCATCAACAAACGCGCATTTCGGATTTTTCAATCCGAAAAAGAGGTTTATTCTTTCTTCTTGATTTTTGCGGATTTGATTCGTTTTTGCTATAGATTTTTAGGAAGAACTGACAAAGACTGGAAGGAATTAGATTAGGACTGCTTGTTGTGGTGATTGTTGGTGAATTTGCTGAGATTCGTGAAATTCTGAGATGAATCACGGTCTCTGGGTAAACCACGGCCGTAATTTCCCAAGAACAGACCGTAATTTTTGGAGAAAAATGGATTTTGTAAGGAGAGTGTCGGGAAGGATAAAGGAGAAGAAGGGAGAGCAGAATAAGAAAAGGAAAGGCAATCCCTCCACCTCTAGGGCACCACCACCCTCATCTCCTTCACTACCATCTTCACCTTCACCTCCATCCTCACCTCCTCACCCTAGCATTCCGACCATACACGAGAACCACCTTGCTGCATTTGAGAAGATACAGAAGAGGGCAGTGATTGGCCCTAGGTATTTGTTGTTGGAGGATCTACATCCTCTCAACAAAGTTGATGATCTTACATGGCTCTTGGATAGAGCCGGATTACTTGTCTTCACGAACATTCGTGAAGACGCCTACGAGGAGATTACCCGGGAGGTTGTGACATCTTTTGAGCACAGCCACGTAGACAGGACCGTCTCCTTCCGTCTCATGGAACGAGACTATCATTTGAGCATCGTTGAGTTTGGGACTATTTTTGGGTTTCATGAGACCTTCAATGGTCGATTTCCGAGCGGTGTTTACCCTAAGGATTTTTGGGCGGAAGTTGCGATGATTTACGCCGACGAGGACCGTTGGCAGCCCGCCGATACCAAGGCTAAATTGATGTACCATTTAGCCTTGAAGATAGCTCACCGCGTTCTTTCGGAGTGTCTCTTTCCTAGGACGGAGACGCCCCAAAAGATCAAGACGGATGAGCTATTCTTGCTCTATTGTATGCTTTATGGACGCCGTGCAGATTGTGCTACTCTCTTGGCTGCTACGATGAGCAAGCTCAAGAACAAGTCGAAGGGGAACATCGGATATGGTGGGATAGTTACCCACATTGCTAGGAGTTTTGGTGTAGATTTTTCTGCTTGCACCCGCATACCGGCCGTACCTTTAGGATTACATGCATTCATGGTTAGGGGACTCATTTTCCCCACTCATAGAGGTCCGCCTTATGCGGGCATGCCTTGGGAGAGCAGGACAGGCAGGGGTATTGAGTGGCTGCCGGAGTACTCCATTGTGGCGGGACGCCACAATTGGAAGGAGATGTTCGCTGCGATGCATACGAACAGGCTAGTAGCTCCCCCTTACGTCCCACCACCGGTTGTGGAGGAGGAGGAGATGGGAGATCAGTACGAGAGTGGTGGAGGAGCGGAGCAGGAGTTTGGCACGTTTCCGGACCAGCCGGAGGCAGCCCCACATGTACCTAGACGCTCTCCACACCCAGCTAGAGCCTCAGGCTCGTCATCTCGCTGCGCTAGCGTGAGTGAGAGGCCCACGTGGATGACTACACCTCCCACTTGGTATGACACCCCCCCTCCTTGGTCCACGGAGCAGCCAGCAGCACCACCACCAGCACCAGCACCATACGATCGCGCCCCGGGATGGTACGAGAGGATGCCGGATTGGGCTACCGGACTTTCAGAGAGAGTTGGAGCGTTGGAGATCCGGGCCGACGCTAGAGACGGACGCCTCGACGACCTTGACCACATGATGAGGGACGTCTACCGCCAGCAGTTTGGGCGGCCATACGACTCCAGCTTCTCCCCATTCCCGCCTCCACCGCCGCCGCAGTGATTGGACGCATGATCGTTTGTTTTAGACATTCCCGCCACCACTTTGTGAGTTCCTTTTTCTTTTCTTTCTTTTCTTTATTTCTCTTGAACATTAGGGACAATGTTCGTCCTAAGTATGGGGTGGGATGTACTAAAAAGTTTGTAATAACTCTACTCTCTATGTTTGCTTTCATTTGAGACTATCGTTGCATGTTCATTATGTGTTACACGTTTCCTTATTGCATTGCATGAAAAAGAACTTTAAAAACCCATAAAAATTGACAAATTTTGAAAAATTTTGTGCTCCTAATGAATTGAGATGATTTCCATGATAATCACTACTTGTGAATTGAGTTTGATGACAATTGCATGCTTAAAAGGATTGTGAATTGAAAAGAATTTGAATGAGTGAATTCTACCTCTTTTGCAAGTTTTATAATGTGAAAATGTTACCTAAATCATGTTGAGAAATTGAAGTTGAAATCACGCTATAAGTTCCTATACTTCTTGTTGAAATGATTAAGGCATTTCGATACTTTCTTTCTTCTTTCTTTGATCATCTAGCTCCTCATTGAAATACTAGCCTCCCTTACCTATCCGGCAATTTTGGAGAAGTAAATGAAAAAGGCAAGCTTGATGTGGGAGGGCCATGAGAGCAATTATTTGCAATCAAGTGAATAGAAAGAAATTGTAGGTTTGGGGAAGTCAATCATGACGATGAGTAACTCGGCACCATTCACATAGCCGGGTGTTTGTGTCTTGCCAAAATCGAATTGAGCGATATTCCTAGCGGATTATGGTATGTGCGCTAAGGGTTTGAGGCATCTTATGAAAATTGAGAAACGCCAATCTCCTAGGCTTCGGTTTTTGTGCACCTCTATCCATAACTCCAAAAGTAAAGTCGAAAAATGAAAGGAAGAGAGCGAAGCTCTAAGTAAAGTGTTGCGGAAACCGCAAAAGAAGAAGAAGGTAGTTGTCCACTTTCCCGGATTCAAGCACCACATTACCTAAAGGTTTCCTTCCCTTTCCATATTCTAGACCCTTTTCTTTGAAAGTCCTTAAGATCAAAAGAACGTTATATGACTTGTGATCTAAATTGAAGTTCCTTGTGATTGATTTTGATAATGTTTGAAGGTTATGATGCTTGTTTGGAAGTTAAATTGATTCATAAATTTTCTTTGCTTTTTACTCTTTAATTAAGTGTGTGAAAGTTTGATGAACGATTGAAGCAAGGTTTGAGAATGATCTATTCTTTAGAAGTCACATTCATCCAAAAGAAGGTACACATATTTCATCCTAACTCTTGTTTAAAACTTTTTGAAAGACCTTGCTTAGGGACAAGCAAGTGTTAAGTATGGGGTTATTTGTTAGCATGAAATATTGTGATATTTTAGGCACGTTTTCTAAACGTATTAGATTCATATTGATAATCTTTGATTGAACTTTGTGCATATGTGAGCTAGTATTACCTATATTGTCGATATGGATGTCTACACTAGTTCTATGTTGATTATAGGTGATTTGGAGCTATTTCCGAACGGAATCGAGCAAAAGAGAAGTTGATTGAGTGAGTCCATAGATTGAGGATATTCTTTGGAAGCAAATTGGAGTCTTAGCTTGAGGAATGCACGAGGCTAGGGAAGAATCACGTTCTTGCCCTAAATTACGCCCTAAAATACGACCGTATCACGTTCCACGTTCAATTCCACGACCGTGGATTTGGAGTCAGAAATTGATGTTCATTCCAGAGGATATTACGGCCGTGGAATATATGGTGCAAACCGTATTTAATTCCACACCCTAAAATTACGGTCGTGGAACACTTCCACGACCGTGATCTTGGCGAATCTTTTCGCCACACTTTGAAGCCACGATCTTTTGAAGATTGGGCCGGGCCGACATTTTGCCCTACATTATAAAAAGACGGACGAAAGGAGATTCCGTCATGCCTGCTTACAATCATCGCATATCCTCGCATACCACATAGATCTCCGCTTAGCAACGCCGCTTACCCTCGTTGAGGAGCATTTGGAGATCTCGTTGGAGATCAAGGTTCGTGTTTGGAATTGCCCTAATCTCGCACTTGGTGGAGATTATTGCTGGGATTTCCTTATTTTCCGGATTGGCGGAAGATCGAAGCTTTTGGAAGATTTTGCAAGAAGATCTCTCTTCTTGTTTAGGTTTGAATTGGGAAACGGATTGACATCCCGTTTTTCCCTTCTTTCCTAAAGTTGTGATTGTTTACCTTAGTTTGAATCCTTTGATAATACCTGTTCTTGATTGTGACTTTGAGATTGGTTTGAAGGTTATTGAAAGTTCTTGAAAGTTTCCATCTTTCTATCTTTTAATTCTTGAATTGATATCAACATGACTGTTATTGGCTAAAAACCCTTAACAATTCTAAGGTGAAGGGTTGATAGTTGTGGCTTAGATGATGATAGATCGATCGCAAACAGATTAGACCCTGAGAGTTAGAGAGAATCGCCGATAAACTATAAATTACGGCCTGTTCTTGAGTCCACGGCCGTGGAACACCAAGAACTAACCGTAATTTCTCTTAAATCTACGAACTTGCTTTTACTTTAATCCAAAGTTAAAGATTTGCTTTAACTTAGTTTAGATTTATCTTTTCTAGGTGGTAGTGAAGCCTCAACAACCTCTACCTCGATTGTGAGTGTCACAACCTCAATCGGTTAAGTTAGTCTTGATCCTTGGGTTACAAGTTTGGGTATTTGACACTAATTCTCGCCTTTAGAATCTTTTTATATTGAGCCTCAACAACCTGTATAGAGAGTGCCTTGTAGGTGAGTTATATAAGGTTTTTGGAACTTCACCGTACGATTACTTTACTTTAGTATACCTTTGCATATCTCAACTCTGTCTTTATATCATTAGTATATCTTGAATCGATTGCCACAGCTGGATACTTGGATCTTTAGGATTGTTGTTTTCCCAATATTTGCAAAACTCTCATACTTACTCGCTTGACAATCTGAAATTGAATTTGTTCCCACCCAAATCCCTGTGTTCGATACTCTGGAATTCTTGCTTAGCTACGTCGATCCGTACACTGCGGGTTCGCTCTTGATTCTAGTTTTATAAATTTAAAGCTTATTTGCACACACCTTTAGGGGCGAACAGGAGACCTGCCCGACTTTGACCCGGATCCGAGATCGGATGTCACGAGATGAGGCACCTCAGTTCACTATTGGTGCCGATGGAGTGATGAGACGGCAGGATCGTATCTGTGTGCCATCAGACAATGAGTTGAGACAGAGAATACTAGGTGAGGCTCATGCTACCCCTTACTCCATACATCCAGGAGCGAGTAAGATGTATAAGGACGTGAGACGTTCCTTCTGGTGGGGTGGTTTGAAGCCTGATGTGGCTCGATATGTAGCCTAGTGTGCGACCAGTCAGCAGGTCAAGATTGAGCATCGTAGGTCCGGAGGAGAGCTCCACCCACTTCCAGTACCACATTGGAAGTGGGAGGATATATCTATGGATTTGTCACAAGGTTGAGGCTCAGTAGAGGTTTTGATGCCATTTGGGTAGTGGTAGACCGTCTGACGAAGACCGCACGTTTCATTCCGATTAAGGAAACGTGGCCGGTAAGTCGTCTAGCGGAGGAGTTCACCAGACACATTGTGAGACTCCACGGAGTACCGAGGACTATCGTCTCCGACAGGGATGGATGTTTTACCTTGAGATTTTGGCAGCAGGTACATACTTCTCTAGGGACGAGTCTCCACTTTACCACTGCCTATCACCCACAGACAGACGGACAGTCTGAGAGGACCATTCAGACCTTAGAGGACATGTTGCGGGCATGTATACTAGATTGGGGACAGGTATGGCCAGATCATCTCCCACTAGTAGAGTTTTCATATAATAACAACTGGCACGCGTCTATTGGGATGGCACCTTATGAGGCTTTGTACGGGTGGAGATGTCGTACACCGTTGTGCTGGGATGAGCCTAGCAAGGCTGGTGGGGTAGCACTAGACCAGATACAGGATGACATCGCTCGGATTTCCCTAGTCCGAGAGCGGATGTTAGCAGCTCAGAGTCGCCAGAAATCCTACGCCGATAAACGGCGTCGACCTTTGGAGTTTAGAGTAGGTGTACAGGTGTGGTTGAGAGTGTCACCTACGAGAGGAGTTAGACGTTTCGGCATTAAGGGGAAGCTGAGCCCCCGATATGTCGGTCCATTTGAGATCTTAGAGAGAGTCGGAGAGGTTGCATACCGATTAGCACTGCCACCGAGATTAGAGGGAGTACATCCAGTTTTTCATGTATCTCAGCTGAGAGAGTACATACCGGATCCTAGACACGTCATCAGTCATGAGGATCTGATAGTCGAGCCAGACCACTCTTTTATGGAGTATCCAGTAGCCGTCCTAGAGCGTAGTATTAGGCGCCTGCGTACTAAGGAGATACCGATGCTGAGGATCCAGTGGTCTAGACGAGGAGCTGATGAGGCTACCTGGGAGACAGAGGAGAGTATTAGACGTAACTACCCTGAGTTCTTTGCGGAGTTAGCCGCTACCTCAGTACCGACGGGTTAGTATTGAGACGATACTTTATATGATTTCTGTGATTATATGTTTAAATGATTGTTTATGTTTATGTGCTTAATGGCGTGAGTAGTTTGCATGCTAAAATATAACTCTTCAGGGGAAATGTTTGGGTAGATACCTTATTCTAAGTTTCGGGACGAAACTTATTTTAATGGGGTACTGATGTAATATCCGGAATTTTTATTCCGTTTATTTCTGTAACAAACCCGATCTCGATCAGTTGATCCATATCCGTCTACTTAGTTAGACACATTATTATAAAATTTATCATTTTATGTAGATTTCCTTCACATAAAATGATAGAATCTTTTAAAAGTTTATCATTTTATGTAGCTTACCTTCACATAAAATGATAGGATTCTTATAACCAATCCTAAACTATAACATAATCCCTATCCGTCTATTCCGTCCATTCATTTGTCGGGATCTTGTTTCCGGACTGCAGCTAGCACCGGGCTGCTACTCCCTTGCGCCAGCCCAGTCCAACGCAGCTTGCCCAGCAGCTTTCAAGCGCAGCAGCCCAGCCTTACAGCAACTTCAGCCCACTGCCTTGATTGCTCTAGCCCGTGCAAATGCGTGGACCCAGTAGGAAAGAACAACAGTTAGCAGCCGTTACTTTTTCCCCTCTTTAGCGTGATATGAGTCGTTCTTTCCCCAACCGATTTCTTTCCTTCTGCAAGCCGGATTCTCCGCAATACATACGCTGCACATGATCTTCCTTCCTTATACACTCCTCCTCTTAATTCTGTCCAGATTCACGCCATTCCTTCGTCTGTATCGAGTGCTTCAACGCAACAGCAAGCAACACATTCCTTCGTCTGTATCGAGTGCTTCAACGCAACAGCAAGCAACACATTCCAGCGTCACTTCCTCCTTCTCCCTCCCTTACTGATCTACCACAGGAGCCTAAGTTCTGCACGCAGGGGGTCCGTCATAGGTGAGTCTTCGTCCCTATACCGCCTGATATCGACAGCCTAGAGAGACGGAGAACGTTGGTAAGATCCTTCGCCCTCCTGCTGTGGCCTTCAGAAGCAATTTTTTTATACGGTTTCATCTTCTGTTCCTCTTCTGAACCGTAGTTTAATTAGTAGGGCTTCTCTTCTTTGCAGCTATATTCGAGCCATTTCCTTCCTAGATCAATCGAGAACTCCTAGCCAACAGCTGCTGGAAGAGGTGAGTTCTCCTGTCTACAGCCTTTTATTCGTTTCATCTTCTGAAGAATGTAGTGTAGTTGTATGTATTGATCTCCGTGAGAGAGATTTTTCCGATCTCGTAAACTGGGGGGAGGGCTGAGGGTTGTGAGTGTTCCTTGGGGTCAAACCGGTGATCATAGGAGGACTTTAAGGGTAGAGACAAGGGCTGCTGCTGTATACTTTCTTTTTATTCGGTTTTTAAAAGTGAGGAACTGCCTAGCTTGTAGGCCAATGTTTAAGAGTTAGGTTGAAGATCCACCGTTGAAATTTTAACAGATGATAGGTAGATGTATGTAGTTTACTCTATTAAAATTTGAGAAGAAATGAACGGTTGGATTAGAAATTATAAGCTTCCGAAGTTGGGTAGTTGAGCAGTTTTTTGTAAACTTAGGATTTTTGGTTAAGTATAGAAATTGTAAGTGTAGTAGCCAACTTTGAGAATTTTTATAAAACTGATGGATGAACAGTTTTGAGAAATTCTTACTCCTAAGGGTAGATGGAACATCATAGATGATCTAGAGAATTATTTCGGAATTTTTATAAGCTGTTACAAATTTTATATTTGAATCCGAAGTTGGACCTTTACGATCTTTCGGAAAATAGGAAAATAAGAAAAGTAACAGTTCGTAACCAAACTAAACTTTAGGACTTAGAATATGACTTTATAGTCTCAAATAGAAATTTAGACTTGAGTTTTGGAAATTCTGGGAGTTTCGGGACCAAGGGTAAAATAGTCATTTTACCATAAGTTAGTACTATAATTAGTTATGTCCTATTACGATCTTCTATCTTAGAAGTCTTAAACTTCTAATTACGTCTGAGTGTGCTAATGCACTTATCTCCTTTGGCAGGCAACTGAGTTGCTACAGTTTACAGAGCGAGTTTGGTTTACAAAGAGTCGAGCTTTATAACAGGTAAGTCCTTTGGGCTTACTTAGCTGACTTCTAAATATGATCATGAATGATGATAGTGGTGTGTGATTGAGATGTTTAGAGTTATAGGTTGTGATAGATATTTACCGACCTATACTTGGCCTAAGAGTAACGGGCGGTGGCATTCTGCTCAGTTAGCTTGCGGGCGCTGGGGGTTTCTTTAGGGACTAGTCCATACTCGGTTTATAGTGATGCTACCGGCGGAGGTCAGTTAGACCTACACCCAGTTGGATAAGGAACGGAGGCGAGAACTGTTAATAGCTCTCGTGCCACAACTGTAAAATTTAATAAGATGAATCACCTAAATAATAGATAATAAACGGTTGAGTGCTAGCATGATGTTTGTTTATAATTTTTCTGCGTGTGTTTGTGCTGTTGTTATTCTACTTATATTTGGATAGTTAGCTAACATTTGTTATGTTGTGTAGACTTACCACAGGTTAGAGCAGATGCCGAGTGATCCGGATGGTAGTGGTCAGCCGGGGTATCGTACTTTTAGGACGTGTTGCAGTTTCTTTATTTGTGGGATTTCCAGTTGGACCTTGGTTCTTTTCTTTCTTTCTGTACTTTGTTATCTTATGTTTTCCGGCTGTTAGTTGTTCTGGTCACATTCATACATTGTTAAGATTTATTTTATGATTTCGGGTTTTCCTTATCTGTGTCTTGTTGTAAGATCTTGTTAAGTTGTTGTCAAACTAAGGTCGGGACCCACTGTGCGGTCCTAACCAGTAACTCCCCGAGTTGTAAAATTTGGGCTGTTACAAGTTTAATAAAAAAAATAAAAATAAAAATTTAAACCTTATTTTTGGAAGTGAGAGGCGCGTGTTAAACAATCCTCACCATAACTACCCAATTTAAAAAATTCCCTCAAATAAATCCCCTAAATCTTTTTACGGTTATTTGTGTATTCCGCTTCTTCCTCCTAATCAAAATCCAATGTTGTTCGAACTGAAGTAGACCATCGGTGCCGCAATCTTCTTCCGCTATTCGCTGCCGTTTGTGGAGCAGGTGCTTTTTTCCCATCCATTCTGCAGTAGGTATTGTATTCGCCTTTCCCCGCCGTCACTCGAGATAATGTTCATGTTGATGAACTTTCTGTTTCGTTTATTCCGATTTGGGTTTTGCGGTTAAAAGTCATGAAATCCCTAAATTTGTTACAGTTATCTTCGTCTTCTACTTCTTCTTCCGGTATTCGGCGCCATTGGGGTCGCCGGTGTTGTGTTCGAACTCGATTCCGTATTTAGTCGTGGAAGGGCCGGTATTCGGCGTTCTGCCTCTTAATCCCCTTTTCATTGTCGATTGGTACATAGATTAGGGTATTCTTCGACTAGCCGCAACCCTCCATCACACGAGGTACTGTTATCGGTGTATTCCGCTTGCCTATTCATATATGATTGGTGTTAATGGCTATTGATTTTTATATTCGGTAGTCCATTGTTGTTGAATGTTGCCAACCGAATGTCTATTGATTTTTGTTGATGATTTTGAAGTATTGTTGCCGAATTTGGGTTGATAGTCCATTGTTGTTGAATGTTCTTCATGCCTTGTCGAATGCGAGTTATGCTGCAGCCTTTATACACTTGTCTGTTCATATTTTATTGGTGTTATATGTATAATGAAAATGAATCACTTACTGTGAATTATTCCGGCGAAGATATGGTTATGTTTCCGGCGAAAATGGAGACCAAGCAGTATCAGCAAAACGTTGCAGACAAACGGAAGAGTATGCGTTCGAACGATGATGCTGAATAATCTGATATGGGTAGTGCAATTTCGAAGATATTCTTTAATATCCTTATCAATTAATTGGAAGATTCTGTAAATTGTAACTACCTAAAATAGTGGAAGAAGATTTTATTTATAATTATTAAAAAAATAACGAAATTGCCTTAAATTGGAGAGTGTATTACACACTCCAATTAGGAGAGTGGTTTGACTTTTTCAGAGAATATTTGCGTAAAATTTCAGCCATTGGATTAATCAGATCAAGGGTTATTATTCGTTCTCATTAAACACTATAAGGGTTGTTTACGTGTATATGGTCCGGGCCGGGTTGGCCCACGGGCCAAAATGTTAATCATACCTGTCCCACCAAAATTTGGGCCGGGACAGGCCCGAACGGGCCAAACTTGCTGCCCATACCCTTGATTTATCCCGGGTGGACGAGCGGGCTGGACGAATCGACCTGAATTTGAACAGGTCTAATTGAAAGTTGCTTATGTTTTCCTTCTTTTAGAACTATTAAGGTTGTTAGAACAAGTGTTGGAGATTATAAGTTCCCACATCGAAAGTTTGGGACATTTCGAAGCTAGTATATAAGGTCAGTGAGCTACTCCGATCCTCCTATTGCCAATTGATTTTAAGATGGAACCTCGTCGAATTTTTGTGTTGGGCTTGAACCTCATGCGCATATGCGCTCGTATACACATGACCCCAACCAAAAGTTTGGAAATCCAAATACATTTCATGGAAACACAGACGATGAGTTAACTTAGTAGCCAATTGTTGCACAATCACTAAAAGACAAATTTCGACACCCTATGATTGTATAAATTATTGAAGTGGAAATGAGTGCTAAAAGACAAATTTTGACAACCTTAGTGCGATAACTTTGAATAACTTTTTTAAAGGTCGAAGAAATCTCACTCACGATGAATTTGAGGTTGTGACTCATGTAGCCCTCTCTTACATATATTGTGGTATGTGAATAGTTGATTAACGTTAAACTTTAAGGATTCATCACCGTCATCAACCCCACAATTTTGTCGAGTACTGTAATAATTGATTCGAGAACTATAATTCCATAATTTACATTTTGTTTATTTTTATCTTCTTATCGTACTTGTGAACCAACTATTTGATACCACACCTTAGAAAATGTCAAATCGTGAAGATAAACTTGACTAAAATAGACATTTTTGATTATTAGTAAAATTTATTAGTCAATGTAACTTATACAACAATTACTAAAAATTCGGGTGAATTCGACAATGTTCCTTCATCATTTTGAAAAACCGTTTAGGACAAAAAAAAATCTAGAGAGTTTTGATCCATAGTAAATGTAGCATTATTGAATCTTTGGCGTTTTGATAGATCTAGATTTTTAAGGTAATTAATCGTTGACCAGGAGAGACTCGCTTTGTTAAAACACGTTGTGTGTATGTTTCATTTCATATCTTTATTCGTAGTTTATGTGTCATATTTCTTTTCTTACGTGGATGCATGTCATATTTATAATATAGAAAAAGGGTTTTACCTGATGGTGCCTCTGTGATTTGGGTTTTCTGGATTTTGTCTAAGGGTTTTTTTTTAAGTCCAAACGGTGACACTAAGCTTAATACTTTGCCAAATTTTGCCAATTTCGTTAAGACCACCAAACCAAACACTCATGTTAGAAAAAAAACTAATAAAAAAAATAAAATTAAAATAAAATGAAAAAAAAAGAAACCATTCGATATCTTCGTTACTCCTTCCCCAATGAAGATCGGCGTTCGCGATCCGCAGATGGCCGGCAACATGAAAGCGATTCCAATGGAGATTTGCGTTGCACTTGGGATCCTAATCTCGAAATTGAGCGAAGAACCATGGAAAGAGAAGGTTTTCAATCATGACCCACACCTCCATAACATCGAAGGAAAATATGTGAAATAAAAAAATCAATCATGAAGAAGATGAATTAGAGGAATGAACATTGATTTATATAAAGTGTTTGTACAAATACAATCATTGGGGACAATGTTTTAGTGGGTGAGTTATGATCCCTTACCTTTCTATATATCATATGTAACAAATTATCTGTTGAATATGGAGTTTCTTGATTCTTCTTCTTCTTCTTCGTATATATCTTGATTTTTGTAAGATTTTCGGCTTTTTTTTATAGTATCAGAGCTTCTAAGTTTAGATTGAGAGATTGTTTTGCGTTGATTTTCATTCCTTTGTTGATGAACTATGAAATTGACCTTCCTCCTCTGATTGCGATAAACATGAGTGCGAATATGAGACAAAAATCTCAAGGTATGAACAATTTAACAGGAATCGCGGTCAATGATCAATTATCATTGTCCAATTTGGATCAGGGCTGCAATTGATTACAAATCGTTCATTGAAAACAACTTTCTCTCTCGGAGGCGCGCACTAAATATGGTGGTGGGAGCGAAGTACATATTATGTTTCATTGACGGGAAGATAATTGAACTTGTCGATGGAATGAATGATCATGCCCAATGGATTCAACCTTGCATTACTCTTCGCTGGGGAAGGAGTGGCAAAGATATGGAAATGTTTCTTTCATTTTTTTTGATTTGTTTGATTTGTTTTTATTTATTTATTATGCAAACATAAGGAGGTTTGATGGTATTAATGAAATTGGGCAAAAATCCGGTAAAATATAAAGCTTAGGGGAAATATCCGGACTAAAAAAAAGTCTTGGACGAAATCCGAAAAAGTCCAAACCACAGGGACACCATACAAAAAAATCCTAAAGAAAATGTATAATTCAAGACAAAGATCAAACGAATCGTAAGACCGTCGATTATTAGTATTTTGAGGTATATCTTAGATTGATCACATCCAAAATAACATTTCTGCGGTATTTTACAATGTATTCATAATGAAATAAATGTCGACACATAAATTGATCTCTCAATGAACTATATACCTTACTTATTTTTCTTGTAGATATTTATATAAATGAATATAAATTTACCTAGTTGATTTTCAAGTTGACAAGTTTTGAACTAAGAAAACGTGTAATATACATGAATAGAATTGTTAGCAACAGATCCGCAAATCAGCTCACCAAATGGATTGGTGTAGGAGCTGCTACCAAATGGATTGGCTTTAAGTATGAACGTCTCCCCCCGTTTCTGTTATAAGTGTGAAAGAGCATCAAGACATTCACAATGTTGTTTAGAGATCGATGCTCCTGGAAAATTAATCCATATCTTGCATGACCTTATAATGGGAAATTCAAAATGCCGAGAGGATATCAAACGTCTAGAAATGAAGCTTAATGGATTGCAACAAGGTGATCCTATGAACACATGATAGAGCGGAAGAGAATGTAATCTGTGTATTCATTGATGAGGAAAAACCGAATGAAAGAACTACATCTGAACAAGGCTAATATATGCCTTAATGTCTGTAATAACAACTAACTGAAGGTTGTTAGTACTTCTCTCTTATTTACATATATGGCCCTATTATTCTCTGGTTTTACATGCGCACGTATATACTCCTATATCCCCCCTCAAGCTGGAGTTGGGGAAACAAGTCCAAGCTTGTGAGTCAAGAAGGAATGCTGAGGAGAACTTACAGCTTTGGTGAACAAATCAACAATCTGAAGAGAAGATTTAACATGGACAATGGAGATGAAACCTTTAAGCACCTCATCTCGTATGAAATGACAATCAATACGAAGATGCTTAGTTCTCTCACGAAAAACTGGATTGGCAGCTAAATGTTGAGCAGCTTTGTTATCACACATCATTGGCATTGGAAGAGAAATTGGCACATGTAAATCTCTGAGTAAACCTTCCTTCCAGATGGTCTCAGATGCAGTGGCAGACATTGCTTGATATTCACTCTCAGCTGAAGACTTGGAAATTGTCTTTCGTTTCTTTGTTTTCTAGGAAACCAATGTTGAGCCAAGAAACAAATTATAGCCAGAAGTAGATTTGCAAGTGAATGCACAAGAACCCCAATCAACATCACTATATGTTGTAAGAGTGAGATCGTTATGAGATGGATAATTTAAAGCAAGATCAATTGAACCTCCGAGATATCTGAGGCGATGAATAGCTGCATTCCAATGGGGCACACGAGGGCATGACAAAAATTGACTTAGTTGTTGGACAGAATAGGCAATATTAGGTCTTGTCAAGGTAAGATACAAGAGCCTTCCAATTAATCGTTTGTAAGAGTCAAGCTGATCAAATAAATTTCCCATGTCTGGAGTTACTTTCCAGTTGACTTGCATTGGAGAGGACAGTGATTTACAATTCAGGAGATTGGAATCCCCGAGAAGATGAAAAATGTATTTTCTTTGATTGAGGAGAATACCTTGATCAGACTTGGAGATTTCCATGCCTGAGCCAAGCCTAAATCCTTGATGGTGAAGACTTTATCAAGGTGGAGTTAAGAAGATTAATCTCAGATGGGGAATTACCAGTGATCAACATAAACAAGAGCAATGGTGATGCTGGATTGAGTACTCTTGACAAAGAGAGAATAATCCTGCTTAGATTGTGTGAATCCCAAATGAGTGAGAGCCTTATTCAATTCAACATTCCACTGTCGACTGGCTTGTTTAAGACCATGCAGTGATCTTATTAATCTGCAAACTTGGCCCGAAATAGGAACATCATACCGTAGAGGTGAGAGCATATAAACTTCTTCATCAAGATAGCCATGTAGAAAGGCATTATTGATGTCTAATTGATGAAGAGGTCAATTGTAGGAAGAAGCAAGAGCTAATAGAACTCTGACAGTAGGAAATTTTGCCATAGGGAAAAATGTGTGTTTATAATCTTTGTCCTTGACCTAATTATAGCCTTTAGCTACTAACCTTGCTTTGTATCTTTTCACATACATCTTGTCTATATTTGATTTTGTAGACCCATTTGGAACCAATGGGCCGGTTTATGTCCAGAAGGTAAAGTAGTTATCTCCCAAGCATTATTATCTTCTAGTGCTTGTAACTCTTTGTGCATGGCTGTCATCCAATGAGGGTCATTTCGAGCTTGATGAAAAGTAGTAGGTTCAAAAGATGAAATGACAATCAAAAGAGAAGCAATATAATCTGGTGAAAGATGGTGAAGAGGAAAGATTTGAGAAAAATGATCAGAAGAAGATCTGGAACTATGATAGACAAAATCTTGTAGATGATGTGGAGGTTTAGAGATTTTGGAAGATTTTTCTGGCAAAAGGAGGAGGTGAACGAAGAGAAGTAAACTCACTAGAAGAGGAGTGAGGGGAAGAAGTGAAAGGAACCTGGAGAAGGTGAGCAAAATCATCGGAAGGAATAGATGAAGGAGACAAAAGTGTAGGTGAGGATTGAAAACTATCAGGGGGAACTAAAGTTGGAGATGGAGAAGGAAAAATATTAGAGGAGGGCACATCTTCACAAGTAGGGGAAACAAAAGGTAAGGATAAAGATGGTGAAGGGAAAATGCTTGATGAAGAGGATGGTTGCTGAAAAGGAAAAATGTCTTCTCTAAAATGAACATTTCGACTTACAAAAATTTTATTAGTAGCCATGTCAAAGAGTTTGTATCCCTTCTGACCAATAGGATAGCCTATGAATACACAAGGTTTCTTGTTATGTAAAATCTCAAAAGGAATTCTCCACTGAAGCACTGAAGAGGGTAATAAATTAATGATGTAGGTTGTTGTCAATATACACTCTCCCAAAACTTGAGAGGGAGAAAGCCATAAATTCGTATTGCTCGAGCAGTTTCAAGAAGATGCTTGTGCTTCCTTTCCACTCTTCCATTATGTTGAGGAGTATAAGGAACATATCTTTGATGAATAATGCCTTTGTGAAGGAATAATTGTGAAGTCGATTTTGGAGAAATTATGTGCCATTATCTGTTCTGAAACGTTTGACAGCAGTGTGAAACTGTGTGGAAACTTGCTGTATAAAATGCTCCAGAATAGAGTAAACTTGTTTTTTACTAGCCATGAGATAAGTCTAGGTACACCTAGAATGATCATCAACCAAGGTCAAGAAATCTCTTCGTTGCCACATGTCATTTTTACATAATTTTGATTTTTCGAAAAATAAAATATATATACATAAATAGTTGACATCTTACCTATTAAAATAACTATCCTACAATACATAATTTATATCTACTTACCAAACTTACTCTTTAAATATCTATATTATACTATATATGTTAAAATTATATGATTACGAAAATAATGTCATGTATACAATTTTATTGATGTAATTAAAATCTGTGTAATGATGATATACATTTATATATATCTATATCTATATATCTATATACTTTATTAAAGTAAAAGCCCTCAAAGCCACATGTCATTTTCTTATACATTGGATGACACGTGCCATTTTCTCATAATTTATGTTTTACTATTTATTTTATTTTATTTTATCTATTATATTTATTTTAATTATTAATTATATATCTTTCATTAACTACAATGTAGTTATTTTTATCATATAAGTCAAGATAAAATAAAATTCTACTAATCTAAAAAGACAGCATATAACTAATTGATATCTTTATCATCTAAATATATTTTAATTCTACTATATAAAATCTCATATAATTATTTCCTAATATAATAGATTTGGTAAATTTTATTTCAAACTTTTATATTTTAAATTAGCGAAAATTCCAATATATTACATTTATCATAAACCACATGTACTTTTTTAATTGTAATATTTATTATAATATATTTATTGAATATATTTTATGTTATTTTTTCCAAAAACAAATCGTGCAAAGCACGGGATTACACTAGTGTTTTGTTTAAAAATCATTACTAAAACCTTTGCACGTCGCCTTAAGGGCATGTTTGGTATCGTATGAGTATTTTTTTTTAGATTCTTCGGGATAGAGATTCTTGAGATTTTTGGAGATTGTTGGGGATGAGGATTCTTAGAGATTTTTCTTATGTAAAATTTATATGTTTGGTATTAGATTATTTAGAAAGATTGTTTACGAAATGATTACGACAATACCCCTAATCTTTTTCTTGATTCCAATAAAAAATCAGAATATCAATGGTTTGAAGAAAACTTTGAGAGAAGCTCTAACTTGTTGACTGTAAGATCCAATGATCATATACTTGGAGAGTGTCCAATTGGCCTTCAATCTGAGCTCCGGCCTTTGCTCGAAGCAGTAGATGAAAACCCCTTTTTTAGCTTCCTTTTTTTTACCTTGATCTGCTTAACAAAGATGGGGCTGACATATTTCTGGTTTTGCTCAGCCTAGCCATCTCTGAACCTCCCCTCAAACTACTCAATGCACAACTCTAATCACCAATTACAAAGTAATTCACAAATGCATAAACCCTAGGCAAAATTCTGAGATGATCGTGCAAACTATCATATACAAGTAGACCAACCTCAAATTAACCAATACAAAATTGAGCTTCACCTAAAACATGGGATTGAGATAGAGAAATTTGACCCAGTGCCCAAATACAAGAATTCAGCAAATTGACTTGCTCAGATGCTAGCATTTTGTTGTACTCAGAAGCCGGATTTTGCTTTGCTACTTCATTTTTGCATTCCATATTTTACACCTTACTTGAATACGTGGGTCATCCTGATTATCAAATCAAGTTTAACAAACAACAATCTTGTCAATAATCTGGAAATGATCATCTATTATGTAAGCTACAAGAAACTGAAATTACTTTAATCCAATATCAAATTCAGGATCTCATGAATGTGTATCTGACCAAAGATCATTGTCAAAATCAGAAAAAGCCAACATAAAGGGAAAAAATGGCTCTAGTGGATTAGGGTGATAAGCTACACAAGGGTCTGATGCAATGCTTCAAACAAGCCAACAGAAAGGGGGAAAATGGCACCGCAAAAATGGCTCTAATCACCAATTTAGAAATCATTTTGTTGTTTGTCTATGTTTGATTTCAGCCTTCATTTTGTTGTACTTCGATACTAGGAGAGAATGAGGGTAAACAGCAAAGGCGCATAGAACGAGCAAAGGAGAAGGGAGAGTGGAGAGAACGAACGATCGACGGTAGAGAAGGAGAACTTTGAACAAAGGAGGATGGACGATTTTTGAGTTTCGATCTATCGAAAGTGAGGGCAAACGATTTTTGAGTATCAGCTCCTCAAGAATGATCGACAGAGAGAGAAGGGTGAACGATAGAAGAATGAGGGTATGACTGGAAAAATAAATAATCTAATCTAAAGAATCCTAAAAAGCTTGGGGGCCAAGCTTCTTTTTACGGGATTCTTTTGCCAAACAATCTCGTAAAAGAATACAATACATAAGCTGCATTTGATACCAAACAGTGACATTTTTGCCATCCCGAAAAATATATTGAAAAAGAATCTAAATGAATCCAAACTGTCCCTAAGTCTTTTCCCCCTCATATTATCTCGAATGAGCAATGTGCGTTTGTCAATGGAAGGCTCATTACGGACAATGCTATGATTGCCAACGAATGCTTTCACCACATGAAACATAAGAAAAATGGTTATGGTCTTATGTCTCTAAAACTGGATTTATCTAAAACCTTTAATTGTATAGATTAGCGGTTTCTATACGTTGTTCCCCATAAATATGGGTATGCTAATAGATGGGTTTCTATGATCATGTAGTGTGTCTACTCAGTTTGATTTTCCTTCAATATTTACACTTTGTTGTTTACGATCTCTCCTCATCCCGAGGCATGAGACAAGCATAAGAAAAATCATTTAGGATATTCATATACCGGAAGAGATGAGAGGATGTATGTCTACCATCATTTACAAAATTGACACTTATGCTTATTTGGGTCTATTATATCCATGTGGAAAGAAATTTGGAATCTACATTTACCAAACAAAGTTAGATTATTTGCTTGAAGGTTGCTGTATGGATCTCTGGAGGTTCCTTTGCACAATTCCAATCCCTTATTCATCTTTCTCTATCAAATATTGTTAAAAAGAGGCTGAGTACCCACATCGGTTCTATTAAGATTAATCTTAATGGACATGTAGGATAGAGAAATCATCATTTTGATAGAACCCATAAAATTTCATCTTCTGCGAGAACATGCAAGATTAAAATTATAGGGGTCCCACTATATATAAAATATGTTTTATTTTTTCTTTTTCCTCTTGATTTTTTGATACGTTTTTTTTACATATAGATACTGTTTTTTTTTTGAAAAAAAAGTGAAAGGAAGACAAATGACCTTTTAAACTTATTTGGCTCTTTTATCTAATTTCAAATCATTTTATATCAAATTTAAACAATAAATTAAAAAAAATATATATGACACAATGTAAAAAATAATTTTATATATCCTTATACATCCATATATCTATATTTATCTATTTTTTTTAAGAAATATTACTTGTGCACACACTTATTAATATAACTTTTTTATGATTTTTAAATCGATTGAGTTAGAGATTTTAAATTTATAATTTATAATCTTTTAAAAATCAAGGTTTAAATTTTATTATTACTTCCAAAATATAAGTGTTTTGTTGTGTTAATCTAAGTGTAAAATTGGGTGTTGTTTTTATTGTTTATGTACAAGATACTATAATTATTACTTTAAAATATTTTACATATTCACATACAAATAATTTGATATAACACAAGTTTTATATTATTTTGACTCGTAAAATAAGCTTGTTTAACCTAAATTTTAGTATACCAATAATCATCTTTATTTTTATATAAATCTTTTTTTTGTATATATTCAATAATCATTCCTATTAAGTTTAAATGAATTAACTTAATACTCAAACTAACTTTCAATTCGAATATTGTTCTATTTTGTATCATTGATAATATAATCTACTCAAATATTATTAGTGTAATGTCATTTGTATTATTAATTTATGTAAAAAAAATAATAGTTTTTGTAGTAAAAATTTGAAAATTTATGAATTTCACAAGATATAATATTTAGTTCATATTTATTTAGTATAATTCCAATATATTTTAATAATAAAATAAATAAAAATAGATAATATATAATATGCATGTTAAGAACAAGTAGTTTATTCTATTGATGTGAGCATAAAGTTGTTGTGTTCTTAAGCTGATGTGGCAGAGAGAAGAGCTGAAAAGCGAGTTAAAATTAATCTTAAGTGCTCTCCAGTGTGGATGCTCTAAGAAACTATGTTCTTTACCTGCAACTAGAAGTGCTTTTTCGACTGACATCACTTTTTGTCATCGGCTGGCACATGATACTACCAAACTTAAGCCCATGGTTAGAAATTCTGAGATTCTCCAGCATGGTTACATGGTTTCCCATGAAATACCTTTAATTAGCGTTCGAATCCGCGCTACGCACAAATTATCAGTCAGGTATTCAACTTCAATAACTAAAATGGTTATCCCAATCATCATATTTAATTGTATTAACAAGAAACTTATCTTTAATTAGTATCTGAATTATTTTTTTTGTGGGAAGGAGGGTCAGTGGTCTCCGGCGCATCTGGACGCGCTTTTATTCATAGAAAAGTGGGCTAAGTAGTCATATGCATATGGGGATAGTCCGGCCCCTTACATCATCAAAAAAAAAATTGCACTAAAAATTTATTTTTCAACAATTTATGAGTCAATTAATGCTCTCAGAACCTTAAATATAGGATAATTAGATAAGATGCTTATTTTTATGTATTGATAAGGTATACATTATTAAGTGAGCTTATAAATAAATTATTTACTATAGTTATAATGTAAATAAATAATACTTATTTTTAAAACAGACATGAAAGATGCCCCAATCATCATTAACCACAAGTTCAGATCAAAGAGCACAAATGTGAACAGAAAGAGCAAGCATTTACCTGCAAATTGCCACATACACGGAAAATGAAGTATGTGCAATAAGATTCAAATAAAATGATCGCATCCAGTCTACCTCAACTGAAATTTACCCAACAAATTGTCAAGTTGCGGAAAATGATAATAGTAAGTATTAACTGTAGATCATGACATTAGAAAAGTCTTACTATTGTTCTATAAGTGAAACAATAACTTGCTGAATTTTTTATTATTTTTAAGTGAATTACATTCCGAACCCTCAAGGTGATAAGATCAAACTTGAGCACAATATACGTACTATGCGTAGTATCATAAATATCATATAATTTTGAATAAATGAGGGAAATAGGGTTCTTGAAATTTTACTTTAGCAAAGTGGGCTCCTAGTATAATTTAGGCCTGTAAAAAAATTAATAGCTGTATTTGTGGGCCTCCCAAGAAAAGATGGATGGATGAATGGGTTCAAAAAAATTTAGGCCTGCAAAAAAATTAATAGTTGTATTTGAATTGAAATGATGGGCTGTAGAAAATTTAAATGCCAACCTCTTTTTTTTTAACCTAGCCGCATCCTTCTTCTTTCTTCTCTTGCTCAGCCGCCGGACCTTCACTTCCCTACCTTCTCAGTCTCTCTTCCACTTTCCGTCTCAGATGAAAACCGAAACCTGCTTTGTTGGTCATCTCCTATTTCAGCCCGTCGAGGACCGGCATTGCATACCTTCAATCTTCTTCCCCAGCCCGTCGAGGCTTCTGACAAGTCTTCCTCTTCTTCCTCTCTCGTTCTCTGTCTCTCTCCGCCTCTTCCCCTACCCTTCTCTGCACCACCGGACCGAAGAAAGCACAATCGTCGCCTTCCATCGCTACCGATTGGCCGCTAGGGGTTTAGAGTGCCGCAGTCGGTGCCTTCGATGCACAAGAAGAAGTAGTCGACGAGTCTTCCCTCACTACAAGACGCTGCCAGGGGTCGCATTTTTGGGTATGCATTTTTGGGTATTGCTTATTGAGTGATTGATATGCATTTTTTGGGTATTGTTTATTGCGTATATGTGTGTGCAGTTTGGGTAAGTATTTTTGGGTAATGTTTATTGAGTATATGTGTGCAGTTTGGGTAAGTATTTTTGGGTAATGTTTATTGAGTATATGTGTGTGCAGTTTGGGTAAGTATTTTTGAATATATGTGTGTGCAGTTTTGAGTATTGCTTATTGAGTGATTGATATGCATTTTTTTGGGTATGCATTTTTTGGTATTGTTTATTGAGTGATTGATATGCATTTTTTTGGTATTGATCATTGAGTATATGTGTGTGCAATTTGGGTATGAATTTTTTGTATTGCTTATTGAGTATATGCGTGTGCAGTTTGGGTATGCAGTTTTGGATATTACTTACCAAAAATAGAACAGAGATTGCTTCCAGATTTCGGTGAAGGGAAGAAGAAAGGACCTGCGTTTGGAAGAATTTGAGTTATGGAAGAAGAAAGGAACTGCATTTGAAGGGAAGAAGAAGGGACATGAGTTTATAAATAGGGAAGAAAAAGGGTTGCATTTATTTGGCACAAATTCCATGTAAAATGTCCATCAAATTGTCATCAATCAAATAAATGACTATCACTTTTTTGTACTTTTTCTGATTTCATCTAGTATATAGGAGCCCATTTTTTAAATGAATAATTGGGAGACCCTAAATCCAAACTCTACATTGTAAAAGGCCTACATTGCAAATTCAGCCTATAATTTTTATGGCACCATATAATTTTCATTGCAATAGCACTTGTACCATTTGTAAACTTCCATATGAATGGCGTGGATATCAAAAGGAAAATATTGCAATGGGAAGACTAACCTTCACTGTCATCAACACTTTTGATAATCCTTTTAACAAAAAGCTTCCAAATTTCAACCCTATCGTAAATATTCAAAGAAAAATAATAAAAAATCACCAAAGAAAAAATCAGTAAAAGGGTAATAGTAAATCTTCAAAGAGAAGATATTGTTGACCTACAAAATTGGGAAAGATGATAATTTATTTCGGTAATAAATTAAAAAATATATAAAGGACCTACTATTACATCACTAAGAAGGTTACGTTGTTACGTTGATTGGAAAGAACGATTGTTATAATTTTTTTTATTAATATATATTAAAAGAAAAATAGTCATCGTTAGGATGTACAATTTTAATATACTACTAAAGTAATAAATTTAAAAAAAAAAGAAACAAAATCTATCATTTACACTATTTTTATTAAAAAAAAATACATTAATTGATAAAGGTTTAATAAAAATAAGCTCTTTAATTTTTAATAAAATTAAAATACATTTTCGTATATACGTAAATTAAAAAAGTATGTTTAGTATAGATAAATATAAGTATAACTATATATATAAAATTATTTTGGTATAAGTTTTATCATAGAATAACTATTCTATTAGTATAATTTAAAGTATGTTTATGTATATGTGTATATATATATAAAGACATGTTTGGTAAGTAGATAAGTATAAATTCTATCATAGGATAATTATACTATTATTTTATTTACTTTTAAATATGGTAGCTATATATATAATTTTTTTTAAAAAAAAACAAAGAAGGTGTGAAAGCCTCCGCAAAAAGAGTGATATCATCTGCAAAGAAGAGGTGTGAAAGTTGTGGGTCGCCTCTAGAGAGGGTAATAGGTTTCCACTCACCTCGGTCAGTAGCCTCAAGAATGAGATGACTTAATCTCTCCACATAAAGAACAAACAAATAGGGGGAGATGGGATCCCCTTGTCTGATACCTCTTTCCGGGATAAACTGTTCAGTAGCCTCGCCATTCCAAAGAAGTTGCATTCTTGCAGTGGTAACACATTCTTGTATCATTCTACCCCAATCCGACGGGAAGCTGGCTACCGTACTTGTGTCCTCAATGAAGTCCCACCTAAGTCTTGTCATATGCCTTCTCGAGATCAAGTTTCAAAAGCATCCATTGCTTCCCCGTTCTCTTCTTTCTCATAGAGTGAACTACCTCTTGCATAAGGACAATATTATCTTGAATAAGCCGTCCTGGAATAAAACTGCCTTGAGTGGGTCCAACCAGATTTCCTACAAATCTACAATACTCTACATAAGTTGAACCAACACTTTAGATGTAACACCCCAAATCTGATAGACTCGGGATGCTACGGGCTAGGACCTCACAATGGGTCCCGACCCTTAGCCTGACAAAAACTTCATCGGACCTTACAACACGGTACAAATAAAAGCCAAATGGAAAGAGATTTAATGCATGATGAGTATCGGAAATACAACTGTAAAACATAATCCCAACCAAGTTTTAAAAACAAACAACAAGACGACGTCTGAAGTAGTAATAATAAAAGATAACTGATCCCGTCAAATAACGTACGGAACCCCGGCTGCTCACTACCGCCGGATCACTCGACCGCCTCCCTAACCTGCAAGGCATCTACAAGCGGTATAAAACCGTTAGCTAAACATTCTATGCATTAGAATAAAGGTAAAGACACATAAACACATAATGAACACACTCAACATGCAACACTCAAGTCAATTTATTATCTTTGTTTAAGTCATATCCTTTACTAATGATACTTATTTTGTGACACGAGGGATTCCCAAACCTCACCTCCGTCCCCATTTACCAGCAAGGAATGGTAGTATTACATCTGACCGTCCCAATGGACTAACCAGTCCCAACGCAAAACCCGGTCGAACTCTCTCAACCTCCCGTGGGAAAATACGCAACGTCTGTTCAACACAAGGCACACGGATAAAACAACACTCTAGTCAACTAGAAGTCCTTAGAGTTCTAGGCTCAACATCCTCTCAAAAACAACAACACTTTAGTCAACGTCCATAGACTTATAGGCTCAACATCCTCTTAAGAACAACATCACTCTAGTCAACTAGAAGTTCTTAGACGTCTAGGCTCAACATCCTCACAAGAACAACATCATTCTAGTCAACTAGAAGTCCTTAGACTTCTAGGTTTAACATCCTCACAAGAACATAAACGCATAAGATAGATCAACACTTAAAACCTAACACAACTCTTCTAAACCAAACTATACTTATACCCAACTTCGGAACATCCTAAATATGGATTAAACCAACGGATCGTTCTCAACTTTTACCACATGCTCCTATGTATATCCATCAACAACATATCCAAAATTCAAGTCCAACGGATGTCAATAGCCCATCCAAATCTACCTCACAAAACTGCATCACAAGCAGTTTTTCTAACACTTTCAGCAACCCTCCAGAAAACTGCTTACAACCTCGACTTTGAAAAATCATAACTACTAAACCTCTCGAAGGAATCCTCTCAAATTTTGATATATTCTACCATTCAATCCTAAATATATCATATCCAAAATTCAAGTCTAACCGAGGAATATAACTCAATCAAATCTGTTCCACAAAACTGCATCCCAAGCAGTTTTTTCTCAAACTTAGAATATTCAGCACTGTTCTAAAAACTACATGAGGAACCAACTTTGGAGAATCATATCTCTTAAACTATAACTCGGAATACTCTCAAATTTCAGTATGTTATACATTATAATACCAACTGTAACATATCCGAAATTCAGCAACAAAGGAGGAGTCTAACTTACCCAAATTTGGACCCGACCCTGCGGTTGTTGTCCAGAAACGTCGCCTCTTGGGTCCTTCGATTGCACATCCGCCTTCTTAAGGTCTCCTTTGATGCTATGGACATCCTCTAGCTTCCAACACAAGGTCTTAGCCTTCCTTCAAGGTCCTAGCACGTCTCTGCAGTCCTAGCTTCACGTGGCAACCTCAAAGGACGATGGAGCAAGAATGGAGGATGGAAATGGAGGTGAAGATTTGGAAGAAGAGAGGAAAACAAAGTAACGTGAAAAAGAAATGAGAGAGGAAGGGATGGGCTGCATAAAAGAGTGGGATAACCAAAAGACCCCAGCCATGAAACTCCCACTGATTAATAGGACGAAGCTTAATGGTGGGAATGTGAAAGGTTGGGCGAGAAGATACTGAATTCTCGCAATAGCGTGTCACTGCCCCCGCGGTCCAAGCCGCGGTCGCGGGCCTTCTAAGCCGCAAGGGCGGTAGCCCTAGCTCAAGGCTTCTAACGTCTCTCGTAAACGAAACCAAAAATTTCGGGCGTTACATCAGATCCCCTTCAAAATAAGTTTCGTCCCGAAACTTAAATAAACGCTAATCCTCTCGGTCTCAACAAAGACATGCACTCGGAACATGAAGGCATAATCCTTCTATCTACACACACGATCTACTCAAGCTAATACATCAAGATCATACAGATCAAACACATAATCCCGCATAGGCATAACTACACATAACATCACACATGCACATAAGTCTAACTCATCGATCATGTCGATCCTACTAGCTCAACGTAAAATTACACCAAGGATACTATCCTCCATCTCGCAAGTAGTCTCATAGGCCCCCCGTCTATGCCACTAGATTGTCATGACTGATAACGCATCTCAAGTCATGTACGTACTCCCTTGGCTGATACACATGAAATGTTGATGAACAAATTCTACTTCTCGGTGGGAACGCCAACCTATATACCGTTTTTCCAACTCGCACCAAGATCTCAAAAAGGTCCGATTTAACGGAACTCAACTCCCTTTTTAACACCCAAAAACGTCTGAGGCCTCACGTTGGTGATACACTCAGGTAGGCTTTCTCAATATCTGAACTCTCGAGGCATGTGCCTCCTATCTATACACGCCTGCTAGCGACTCAGCGCAGCTAGCATCCGCTCTTGGATCATCGTTACTCGAGCGATGTCATCACATATCTGCTCAAGGCTATCTTACCATTACTACTCAGTTAATCCCTACACCACGGTGTATGACATATCTGCCCATATAATGTCTCAAAAAGGTCATCCCAAACGATGCATGACAACTATAATGATACAAAAACTTAAACAAAGGGAAGTGTTTTGATCACACTTGTCCCCCAATCTAGCATACATGCTCTCAATCCGAGACGATGGTACTTGGTATCCCCATGAAATTTTACTTTTAACATGTCCTCCACTAGCCGACTCATTGTCCACGTTTCCCAAACAGTTATAAAAGGCGCGATCTTGTCAGTTGCTCTACGACAATCCCGATTGTGCTACAACTTTTACTCGGTCTAAAACCGGTAATAACATTTACAAAGATATCCTCCCACTCCCACTACGTAACTGGAAGTGGATGAAATCCTCATCCCGTCATATAGTGCTCGGACTTGACATGATGGCAGGTCGCACATTGGCTTCGTACCTAGTCGCATCGGGCTTAAGCCCTCCTCACCACTACAACATATGATCTCCCGGTTAATCTTATATTCTGTATAACACATAAGGTATCCTCTCCCCAAATCGGACAAGGGTATGTCCTTATCCGGAAACCGGATATCCATCTCCATCTATACTAAATCCCTCTGCAACTGAAACTGGACCGTAAGTCAAGCTATTGCCTCCTCTCGAGACATCCACATACTAAGGGTGTCGGTGACTACACTCACCTTCCCCGGATGATACAATTGCAAAAACACCTGACTGAAGTCCTTAATCGACCCTATCCATCACTTCTGGTGGATATTCAACTCTTGCTGAGCGTATATATACATCAAATCCTTATCGCCCGCTCCAGGCTGGCTTGTCGCTCCATAAAAATACTGACATCCTCATAAGCACATGTATTAAGCAGCTAGCTCACGACCCTTCATGGGTCATTCCTCTCATATGCCCAAAATTGTCTAACACATACACGTGAAACCTCTCTTCTTACTTCAACCGTATCCAATGGGATGCATCCCTATTTGTCACCAAGTCCACAAGACTCTTGTTTGTGTAAAAGAATTCTAAGTAGAGGCTAATCACCTCTTCAGCTTTTCAAAGCTCAACGGACACGCTCGGACCATACGATTCTAGTACACCTCCTCGGAAAGGAAGGGCGTTAAAACCATTCCGCAACTGGGCAGTTATAGCCCACCTATCTAAAAGCTCCCTACCTCCCCAACATACTTTGGAGGTAGCACCGAAAATACCACCTTGGTCTTCATCGGATCAACTTGATCTCTCTCGTTGTCACTACGTATCCTAGGAAGTCAGTTTAGACGTCCTAACTCCCACTTAGTTGACTTTGCTCATAATCTTATACCACATAACTTGTATTATTGTCATCCCATGTCAAGCTTGTTCCTCTCAACTCCGAGAGTACAACAAGGTATCGTCAAAATGAGAACATAAGAATCATTCGTACATCTCCTAATTCACTAGTTGTTGTTACTAACATTAGGTTATGGTCCATATTGGAACCGTCTGTAAAACCACAAATTGTGTGACACCACTACTACTATATTCAAAAATCGATGAATACTTATTTACATAACCTCTCAACTTCTCGTGTGTAGTGCCCAAATGGCTTCACTACAACTTTTAGTGACCATACCGGTCCGAAATACCGTCTTACGTAGTTACTTTCTTTTCTCGTCCTAAACTGGTGACATCTCGGCTTCAAGTCGTTACTTTCTTTTCTAAGCTTGCAACATTGACCTAATTCGGGTTCTCCGTTTCCCGACATAGCCCTCGTGGCTTCTTCGGGTGAGTCTAGAAAATTTTTGACTCATCTCTTGCTCACGACGACATATCATCCATTTCACACCATGCACCCTTTATATATATTCTCATTTGCGTAAAGCCACAATGAAAGCCTCACCTTCCTCTTGATCCTCTAGTTCTTCCAACCGTGATCACACCTTAAAGGTTCTGATCCGTTTCGTTCTTCCACATTTCAATCCCATGACCTAAGAAGGTCTCATAGGTCATACAATCCCTCTCTAAGAGGTCTTTTACTATTACTTGCCTTGAACCCGCTCAATGCTACTTGATTACGCCATTTGCCCTTCCGTTGATATAACTCCTTATTGCTGACATTGAACCACAGGGAATATTCCAAGCTCTTGTTACCGTTCCTTTATGATCCACGGTATGGATTACTCTTCCCATCTACACTCATCAATAGACAACCTATACTTGTGCGTTCTCGGTTGTCACTGTTTAGCTTATAGTTGACCTTCTTTAAGGTCAACAACTTACCTTTCTTCTATACTCTCTATGTTACCATTCTCATGAAGGCTACTCTCTCGGGGTACTCTACCTTAACTCCGTTAGCTCATTTTTCATTCCACACTCCCTTTTTCTTCTGCAATATAATTATACCCTTCTCGACCTTGTTGCGTCATGTGACTCACCCTCATAGGCTTAACCGCATTTCATGATATCTTATGAGTGCGTCTTTTCAAAAGTCATTAACGTTAGTTAGCATCCACTTGGGATCTCCTAAAATTGGCACTTCACCTTCTAGTCCTTCTATAATAAGCTTAACTTACGTATCTCCTAGATCTTCGTAACTAGTCCATCTGCACCTTTCGTCTAGACTCCCATGCTTAGGAGCGCCTAAGGAAACTTACGTCTCAATTGGAACGTCAATCTTATCCTTGAGTGAAACTGCACTCATCTTCACTTGCTTCGCGTCTTTAATTTATCAGCGCGAGACTGTGAATAACCTTCAGTTCATTGTCTCTTGTTGCTTTCTTAATGATCCATCCTTGCTTCTTTAGAACACTCTCCTATCTTCATGCTGCCTCCTTAAATGTGTAGTTTTCCTCTCAGTTTCGCTTAATTTCCTCTCTATTTGTTTAACCTTCGGTTAAGTCATCTCTGATCTTCTGCTTCAACGTCTTCATAAAGGGATCCAAGAAATCATCGGGGTGCTTCCTAAAACTTGATGCTCAATTCGATAATTTGAACATACTCCTCGTCGTATGCTACTACTATAATCCTAACAAGTCTAGAAACAACTTACAATCCAACATACAACTTTAAATCCAGTAAATTAGGCTGTCGAGATCCGCGGAGTTAGTAATGTTCCCGTACATTCTATCCCAACCCTACTATGCTCGTGATTAGAAAACGAAATTCATTTTGAAAACTCAAAACCCTTGCGGTTTTTGTTTGTTTGTCTATTTGGCCTTTCAGAAGATTGTGAGTGCCATCGTTGTCAACATAGAGCTCTGATACCATATTGTAACACCCCAAATATGATAGATTCGGGATGCTACGGGCTAGGACCTCACAATCCCGACCCTTAGCCTGACAACAACTCCACCGGACCTTACAACACGGCAGAAATAAAAGCCAAATGGAAAGAGTTTTAATGCATGATGAGTATCGGAAATACAATTGTAAAACATAATCCCAGCCGAGTTCTCAAAACAAACAACAAGACGACGTCTGAAATAGTAATAATAAAAGATAACTGATCCCGTCCTATAATGTACGGAACCCCGACTGCTCACTACCGCCGGATCACTCGACCGCCTTCCTAACCTGCAAGGCATCTACAAGCGGTATAAAGCCGTTAGCTAAACATTCTATGCATTAGAATAAAGGTAAAAGGACATAAACACATAATGAACACATTCAACATGCAACACTCAAGTCAATTTATTATCTTTGTTTAAGTCATATCCTTTACTAGTGATACTTATTTTGTGACACGAGGGATTCCCAAACCTCGTCTCCGTCCCCATTTACCAGCAAGGAATGGTAGTAATGCATTTGACCGTCTATCTAACTGGTCTAGTCGCAAAGAACCTCCTAACTCTCGCAAGAGCTAGACAGTGATGTCACCGTCCGTTATCATACACTTGGGCCATTTACGTAATATATATAGGTCATCCTATTCCGATTTTGTTGTTTAACATGACTAACACGCACCACCAAAACACAATACACTAATACGAAGAAGTCAGCTGAGTAAGTCCATGGACTTACCAGTCCCAACGCGAAACCCGATCGAACTCTCTCAACCTCCCGTGGGAAAACATGCAACGCCTGTTCAACACAAGGCACACGGATCAAAAAACACTCTAGTCAACTAGAAGTCCTTAGACTTCTAGGCTCAACATCATCTCAAGAACACCAACACTCTAGTCAACTAGAAGTTCTTAGACTGCTAGGCTCAAAATCCTCTCAAGAACAACATCACTCTAGTCAACTAGAAGTCTTTAAACTTCTAGGCTCAACATCCTCACAAGAACAACATCACTCTAGTCAACTAGAAGTCCTTAGACTTCTAGGTTCAACATCATCACAAGAACATAAACGCACAAGATAGATCGACACTTAAAAACTATAACAACTCTTCTAAACCAAACTATACTTATACCCAACTTCGGAACATACTAAATATGGATTAAACCAACAGATCGTTCTCAACTTTTACCACATGCTCCTATGTATAACCATCAACAACACATCCAAAAATCAAGTCCATCGGAGGTCAATAACCCATCAAAATCTACCTCACAATACTGCATCACAAGCAGTTTTTCTAACATTTAGAATATTTCAGCAGCCATCGAGAAAACTACTTACAACCTCGACTTTGAAAAATCATAACTACTAAACCTCTTGATAAAATCCTCTCAAATTTTGATATATTCTACCATGAAATCCTAACGATAACATATCCAAAATTCAAGTCTAACCGAGAAATATAACCCAATCAAATCTGTTCCACAAAACTGCATCCCAAGCAGTTTTTTCTCAAACTTAGAATATTCAGCACTGTTCTAAAAACTACATGAGAAACCAACTTTGGAGAATCATATATCTTAAACTATAACTCTAAATACTCTCAAATTTCAGTATGTTATACGTTATAATACCAATTGTAACATATCCGAAATTCAGCAACAAAGGAGGAGTCTAACTTACCCAAATCTTGACCCGACCTTGCGGTTGCTGTCCAGAAATGTTGCCTCTTGAGTCCTTCGATTGCACATCCGCCTTCTTAAGGTCACCTTTGATGCTATGGATGTCCTCTAGCTTCCAACACAAGGTCTTAGCCTTCCTTCAAGGTCCTCGCATGTCTCTGCAGTCCTAGCTTCACGTGGCAACCTCAAAGGACGATGGAGCAAGAATGGAGGACGGAAATGGAGGTGAAGATTTGGAAGAAGAGATGAAAACAAAGTAACGTGAAAAGGAAACGAGAGAGGAAGAGATGGGCTGCATAAAAGAGTGGAATAACCAAAACACCCTAGTCATGAAACTCCCACTCATTAATAGGACGAAGCTTAATGGTGGGAATGTGAAAGGTTGGGCGAGAAGATACTGAATTCTCGCAATAGCGTGTCACTTCCCCCGCGGTCCAAGTCACGGTCGCGGGCCTTCTAAGCCGCAAGGGTGGTAGCCCTAGCTCAAGGCTTCTAACGCCTCTCGTAAATGGAACCAAAAATCCCGGGCTTTACATTAGAGATGATCTTGTAACTAATGTTACAGAGGGCTATAGGTCTGAACTGACTAATAAGCTCCGGTTTACCAAACAATGATACCATGATTTCGAGGGGTTGAAGTCCGATTCCGGGGTTTACAGGGGTTACGTGCCGTTGATGTTTGTTACTTTACAAGAAGATGTTGAGTATCTAAGGTATCATGGTTTGCAAGAATTTGATCGATAGTATTTGAGTTTTTTGTTGATTTATTGTGTGTTCAGTTGCTGACGGGTTAGGTTAGGTGCGTTGAATTATATGATATATGGAGAAAGGCAATGGAACTATAACCCAATGAGGGTTAGTAACTAGTACTTGACAAACTCTTAACCGGCTTTAAAATTTCGTTTTAAGGATACATCTTTGATATCGAAGAGGGTTAAAAGAAAGTGATAATCAAGTCACAAAATCATATGGATGGATTGATGAGTGTTATTTTCTTACTTGATGAATTGTCTTCTCAGCTGGAATAAAGAGGTGTAATACCCGGAAATTTATTTCCGATATTTCTTCGAGTCGATCGGTTAACGATCAACTGGATCTATTAAATCATGATTTTGGTATCATAATTTGATCGAATTTTATCATTTTATGTGAATATTTTTAATCACATAAAATGATAAAACCATCACCATTTTCCTTACTTTACAAACCTTGAGAATATAAGTCATCTTGACAAAGCCATGACAAGGCCATGACAAGGGCTTGACAAGGCCGTGACAAGGGCTTGACAAAGCCATGACAAAGTCTTGACTATTGCAGCCCATGTTGTCCAGCCCAGCTTGAAGAACTCCTATATCATCCTTGACGTGGACTCCTTGCTGCAGCCCATGCCATCCAATCTCGCCTCAGCCCATGCCACTTCTGCCTTCCGCCAGCCCAACAAGAAGGGGCCCTCTACAGCATTCTTGGAAGGCATCTCTTGTCTGCGTGAAGATGAGCTAAAGGAGGAGTTATGATGATCGTAACGACTCCCTAAAATCACGCAGCAGGTCTTCTCTCTCTTCCGGAAGCACCTCCAGATCCACCCTCCTGCAAAATCCCCTCTCTCACTCTAATAGCCCTAGTCGACTGGAATCGGTTGCCTCCCTCTTCGATTCCAACACAGGCGCAGCAGTCGACGTTATCGTTTCCCTCTTCGAACTTCCAGCCAGGCGCATCAGTGACGACACTGTAGGTGACTCATCGAGGTGGGCTAGATCGATCTGTTGCTCCCTTCTCCCACCATCGTCAACAAAGGACAACCACACGCCGTAAGCCCTAGCTTCCCCGCCCAAGATGCTCTCCTTTCTCTCCTGGACAGAAATGATAGAGACATTAGAAGGCCTGTCATCAACCCTTGCAACGAGATCCGTCTTCACCAGCTGCTGAAGACTCGTCCTGGTTGCTGCTAAAAGAACACAACCTCCTTCATCGATTTCTCCACTGCAGTGCCAAGTAGGGTAGCCTGAACCATCGTCCTTCCCAAGTACGTACCTAAACAGCCGAGATTGGCTTGTCCTAGGTACAATCGAACACTACAAAGTCGGGTAAGGTTGATACCCTTCTCTTCCTTGCACTTTCGTCCAAGTAATTCATGCCTAACGAGTGCTTTTTATATCTCCTAAATCTACCCAGAACAGCCATAGAGGAGCAACAAAGATTCATGCTGTTTTTTCGAGTTTTCAAGAAGTGACAAGAAGGCATTTTCGAGTTCAGATTTGGGTGAGTTAGACACCTCCTATATTGCTGATTTTCGGGTATGTTGTAGTCAGTGTAGCATAGTATATCAAACTAAAATTTGGGAATAATCGGAGTTACGGTGTGAGAGTTATAGTATCCCGAAGTTGGCTATTTATGCAGTTTTTCTTTTAGTGTGCTGAGTTTGAGGAAATTTGCTTGAGATGCAGTTTTGTGGAATAAATTTGGAGGGGTTATTGACTTCTGTTAGACTTGAATTTCTGACAAGTTATATTTGATATAGTATAGTAGATCATACTAAAATTTTAGAGGAATCCATGCTACGGTTTGAGAGTTATGGTGTCTCAAAGTTGACTCCTCACACAATTTTTATAAGTGTGCTGAGTGTTGGAAAAAAACAGCATGTGATGCTGTTTTGAGAGATAGTTTTGAATAAGAGTTTGATCTGTGTTTGACTTGAATTTTGGATATGATATAGTTGGCATATTTTGGTGAAACATATTAAAAATTGGGATGAATCCAGCAAGTGGTTTAGGAGTTATGAATTTTTAAAGTTGAGACCTTAAACAGTTTTTTGGATGTTGCTGAAATTGTTGAGTGCTGGAATTATCTGGTTTGTGCAGTCATGTTTGAGCTTAAGTTTGGATATCTTAGAAACATAATCCACCGTTCAGTTTTTAATATGTTATAGAGTGTCATGCATAATGTGGTGTATCAAAAGTTGGGGTTGATCCAACGGTTGGATTTAGATCTATGAAGGTCCAAAGTGGACTGGCTGAGCAATTAAGAAATACTCAGTTTTTGGCTAAGTCTGAATTTCTGGTTTAGGAACTGACTTTGAGAATTTGTGTAGAAGTGATTATTATGTATTTTTGGGAAATTCTGACTACTATGGATAGAGTGCATAGCATAAAAGACTTAGATATTTTTGTTAGACTTTTTATATTTTTATTCGGTTCTCATATCTTAAGCCAAAGTCGGACCTTGACGACTTTTTATGAAAGTCAAGAATGTAGTTAACTCTTCTAAATCTTTAGCAAACTTTCCTTTGAGAGTTTGAGTGTGGTTTTGAGTTCCAAAGAATAGTTTGGAACTTTGTTATGGAATTTTATAAAGTTTCGGGACCAGGGGTAAAATAGTCATTTATCCGTATAAGGGTATTTTGGTAATTTAGCTGATGATAGAGTTAAATATCTTAGAAGTCAGAGACTTCTAATTAAGTGGGATATATTATTGATCCACTTGCCTTTTTTAACAGGCGGATGAGTTCCTGCGGTTACAGACCGAGTCGAGATAACGGGATTATGTTTGAATTCAGGTAAGTCCTTTGGGCTTACTTAGCTGACTTCTAGATATGAGTATGAATAATGGTAGTGGTGTGTGAATGAGATGCTTATAGTTATATTTTAGTAATATTTATATACCGACCTATACCTTTGCCTAAGAGTAACGGGCGGTGGCATTCTGCTCAGTTAGCTTGATGGCGATGGGGGGGTTCTTTAGGGACTAGTCCATACTCGGTTTGTAGTGATGCTACCGGCGGAGGTAAGTTAGACCTACACCCAGTTGGATAAGGAACGGAGGCGAGAACTCTTAAGATTTATCGTGCCACAATTGTAAAATGAAATACGGTGAATCACTTAACTGCTAGATTATAACCGGTTTGTGTGCCATCATGATGATTGTTTTTATGTTATCTTGGTTGTGTGTGTGATATCTTTATTCCTCTTATATTTAGATTGTTAGCTAACGGTTTATCCGTGTTGTAGATTTGTTGAGATAGACAGTTGTAGAGAGATCCGGGACGGATGGTCAGCCGGGTCCACGTACTCATTAGATGGGGACGGGGGAGTCTTCCATACGGCATGCATGTTATGTATCTATATATATATATATATATATATATATATATATATATATATATGTTTGTAAGGCTATCACATGTATACATTCATACCATAAAAAATATTATGTTTTAAAATTGTTTTAATTACAATTGTGCCTTGTTGTAAGATCCTAGTAAAGTTGTTGTTAAACCAAGGTCGGGACCCATTGTGAGGTCCTAACCAGTAGCTCCCCGGGTTCCAAGAACTTGGGGTGTTACAACATGGTATCAGAGCTCTGGGTTGGCAACAATGGCACTTGAAATCTTCTAAAAGACCGGATGTATAAAATAACTAGAACCCGAAAGGGGTCTAAGATTTTCAAAACGGATTTTTGTTTTTACACACGTGCATAGTCTGGTTGTGGGTTAGTTGTACGTCGGACCACCATCGTTCTCCGTGGATCTCTACAACTTGGAATGATAGATGTTAGTATTAGACTTATATTGATATGTTTTAATTATGATCATATATATGAGTATGTGTAGCATGTTAGAATCCTAAAGGATGTCTTATATCCTTTAGTTGTGATATCATGAAGCGATTACCGCCTCATGATAAATCGGAAGCTGACCTATAGAGTTTTCAACCCAAGACAATGATTTCAGACCTAGGATTGAGTATTATGCTCTGGTGGGCGTCCTGGGGACCCTATAAATCATCCGAAGGACGGGTGAGCAAAGAAGTAGAGATATTGAGATAATTTTCACCACAAGTACAACCCGATGAGAAAGAAATTCCCGAGTCAACTCAGATAGAAGTGATAGAAGTCCGTACAAGGAATTTAGCGGTGTGAGGACTAGAGATGAAACACAAGGATGCATGTAAGGACTGATAAGAAGTGCAGATTGAAGAAGACAATATCGGAATACAAATCCAGTGGGTAGTATACAACTACACTTGACAGGTGAAATGACAAGTACAACCAAGAGGGATACCGCCATAGGCAAGGATGGGTACGAGAATCTAGAGAAGAAAGGATGGGACCTAGATAGGAAGGACTGGAGGAGCACAAAGACCGACATTTACATTGGAATTAAAGATGAAAGGCAAAATCCACAACCATTGAGAATGGTGGACTTCTTTAAGACTACGGAAATTTTGAAAGATATCACAACACAAGTATTAAAGGGAATGGAAGTCTATAACTAAGACAAGAGATGTCCATGAAGGAAAGGTTACAATACAATGCTAACGAAAGGAAAGGAGTGAGAATGACCTGGGTAGGCTCAAGTGTCCACGACGATCTCTCACTCCACACGGGACTTAAGTTACCGACACCAACAATCCATAAAAGAAAAACCGATGGTGGGTGGAAAATTTAGGTTAAATACAACTAGACTCGGGTAAAGTGATCTTACAGAGAGGAAGAAAAGCGTTGAGGGTAGAAGAAGCTAAAGGTGTATAAATGAATAACCTAGTGGATAACTTTCTACTCAGTATATCCACATCGAAGGAAATAGAGGAAAATGCTACGATCTGGTAGAAGATCAACTTTATACTAGTGAGTAACAACTAAGAATTTATACGTATGGGTGACTAGTTGACTGGGTGACAGATAAGAAGAATAACTACACAATTATAAAAGACTTTTATCAACATTTGGATCCTGCAAGGGATCAACTGCGACAATAGTGAAATTAAATCGAAATGAGTGTTAGTAACACTGAATAAGTTCAAGTTAGTAACTCTAATTAAATTTAGGAAGAAGATTCGGACGGTCGGATTTGAATCCTTAATTATTAAGGGTAAAAAGGATTGTTTGAGCTGCTGTCTACCTACTAGTTAAGAAAAATTTGACAAATCACAATTAACATAGAATAGAGACTTACAATTTAGAGTAAGGGCGAAAAGTAGACTTCACAAGCCAGGAGACGTTTTATCTTCTTCGAAAATATAATAATTCGAAAAGAAATCACAACGCTAGTATCAAAAGGATTGAAGCCTGGAACATAGTCAACAGAGTTTTTGAAGGAAGTATTACAAACTACGCCGATTAAGGAACATGTGTATGTGAGAATAATGTGGCGGACTTAAGAGTTCGGGGTAACCTCTAAATTATAACAGGTCTTAAGTCATGAACACCCGCAATCCATACAAGAAGAACGGTAAATAGAGAATAATTAAGGTCATAGGAACCGCAAGGAAGTACTTTCTTATCATGAAAGACTTGAAGGGACCATTTACGCTAGATAAGTGTGGAATGTAGAACGAGCTAAAGAAGTGTAAAAGGAGTAACTGAGTAAGTGGTGCTCATAAGGAAATTTTATGTCAGTAGAGATATGAGAAGAGTGATGATAGCATGAATTATAGTCTATATTTTGGGGTTTGTTTGGACGTTTTATCTTTCATAATCTGCATGTTTGTATGTACATTATGTGATTTTACTACCATTTCATCTACCTTTACGAGAATCGAGGTCTACACCTAGTTTCGTTGTAATTGCAGGTAATATGGTACGTTTTGCATCAAAAAGGAGCGGGAAAGAGTCATGAGTCATTTGGAGCTACATCCAGGGAGCATAGCCATGGATTGAAGATTCACTTTGGAGCAGATTCGAGAGATTTCACATTCTGTTGTGACTCACCTCGGTTGACCATTGATTCACATCGACCGAGGCGATCCAGAGACGCCGACTCGACCGAGGCGAACACCTAGGACGCGGCGAGAATATTTTATTCTTGGAAGAGATCTTTTAAATTTGGAAAGTGATCTTATATTTTTGGGCTTAGCTTCTGGAAGGAAGGAGATATGCAGAATCATATATTTTACCTATTTTTTTATGGGAAGATATCTTCTTAAGATTTATTATCTTTGGAGGTTTATTTTCCTATAAAAAGGGTCGGATTTCCCATAATTCCGACATCCGCATACAGTTGGAAATTCCGCTTACACCCCACACACGCAGCAGCCGCAGTATACTCCAATTTGGGGAGTTTTCGAAGAACCTTTTTGAAGGTTGAAGGAAGGTTGAAGATCATAGCTTTTTATAGCTTTTTTTGAAGGGTTTTGTAAGATTGTCTTCAATTCCCTCAATTGTTGTCTTGTCTTGTTGGATTATTATCCAAGGAACGCTTTGTTGTGATATTTGATTCAGTTATTGAAGTCTTTTCATTAAATTCTTCTTTGTTCAAATATTCACCTTCTTCCCATATATTTAATACTTTCATTATGATGATGAGTGGCTAATTTCCTTGTGTGATTCTAGGGTGATTAGCTGAAGGTTGTGGGAAAAACAATGATAGAATAATCTTAGATTCCAGTAGGATCCTGAAAGTTCGAGTCTTTAACCTTAACCCTAAGCATCTCGTTCGGTTGATGAACATCTCGGCCGGGGTGGAATTCTTCTGACCGAGGTGACTTATCCGACCTAAAACAGAAAGTTAAGTGTTAGAGTTTGCTAAATCCTATTCTTATTTCACCTTCCTGGTTCAATGCAAGCTTAGGATGAGACTTACCCGGTAATTCCTTAGTTTGTGTATTAACGATCATAAGTGTAGGTAATAAAGGTTTATCCTTTATTGGGGTTTGAGTGTGCTTCCATCCCATCTTTGTGAGTTAGCCTGAGACTTACCCGGTAAAGGTTGATTCTATTCCCTTAGATGGTATGTTAGTTTGAGGTTATAATTCTTTATCTTGATTCCTTGAGACTTACCCGGTAATAGGAGTTACGGTTTAGGATTAGTGTGTAGTGAGACTTACCCGGTGATCTACTCCACTTTAGCAACGCCTTCCCCACGCAAAAATCTCAGCTTTGTCCGCTTATCTATAAGATCTTGAGTTGGAACCACAGCTTGATGCTTTAATCCCTAGAATTGCATGTTTGCTTTATTGACTTCTTATTCATCTTTGATTGTGTTAAATTGCTCTTGTGGTTAGTATTGACATTAGCATACCGTATTGACTCTGTTTCACCGAGTCCCTGTGATCGACCCCTGGAATTTTCTTGCTTTTACTACGATTGACCCGTACACTGCGGGTTCGCATCCTTGTTTTAAGCTTAAGTCTAGGGTTATAAATTTAAAGCTTGCACACACCGTTTGGAGCGAACAAGTTTTTGGCGCCGTTGCCGGGGACTTGGTCTAGACCGAGCCGGTACGGTTTGCTCTTGGGGCATTTGCCCCGTTTCATCTAACCACTCTACTTGAGTGACGATCTTTGCAGGTTCTTTCTTAGGTATATGCGAAGAACCCGCGCTGGGAAGGAAATCGTTCCTTACGATCCCGAACCAGAAAAGACATACAAGCGACGCTTAAGAGAAGCGAAGATGGCCCAACAAGACGATCACGATCTTGCGGCCCAATTGAGAGAGACGCAGGAGCTGCTACGTCTCAGTAAAGAAGAGCTAAGGCAAGAGAAAGAAGAGAATCATGCCAGGACTGCAGCAATCGAAGCTGAGATTGCAGCCATTCGGAATCAGATTCTACTTCGACCGATGCAGGATCCCGTAGTTGATCCTCGACCGATGCAGAATCCAGTAGTTGATCCTCGACCGAGGCAGATTCCAGCACCTGACGCCCCGGTCGATGTACTTCCACCTCGGATACCAGTCCGAGATGTTCTTCTTGCAGGAATCCCGCAAACCCTAGGTCAAAGGATGGACCCTAACCAACAGCTGAGGCGTCCAGGAGTGAACCTAGGAGATCCAGCAGATCATGACTACGAACTTCGACCGCAAGTTCTATCCATGATTCGCCAATGTCAATTCGGAGGGCTAGAGAAGGAGTCGCCGCATCAACATCTTCAAAACTACGAGATCTTGATGGAGACCTTGCGACCTTCTAGAATTGAAAATAACAACTACAAGCTAAGACCTTTTTACTTTTCTTTAAAAGATAGAGCTCTTACTTGGTATCAATCTCTTCCTCCAGGAAAAATTAGCACATGGGAGGAGATGACTACGGAATTCCTAACCAAATTCTTTCCCCCCTCAAAGACCGCTGAAATGAGAGGGAAGATCAATGCTTTCATCATGAAGGACAAGGAGAGCTTGTCCAAATCTTGGGAGCGGTTCAAGGATATCCTTTTGGATTGCCCACATCATGGGATTCCAAAGATCGAGTTGTTGGAGATCTACTTCAAAGGGCTGGACGGAAGCACCCAGTTTAATCTCCAACTACTCTCCGCCGGTACCTTCATGGACATGGCGATTGATGATGCATGGGACTTCATTGAGAAGCAAGCCTTGCACATGGAGAAGTATACCCACCAAGGAGCCGAAGGTGGAGTAAAAAGAGTCAACTTTCAAGAGACTCAACCCAACAACAATCAACTCACATCATTGAAGAATGACGTGAAGCAATTGAAGGAGCTCTTGATGGCTCAAACTAAGAAGGAAGAGCAAGGGCAAAGGAACAACAACAACAACAATAACGGGTACCGTAACAACAACAACGGACCCCGAAACAACAACTACAACAACAACAATAGAGGATCCAACAGCAACAACTGGAGGGCGAATAATCAAAACCACGGTAACAATTATTCGAACTCCAACTCTAATGATTCCTCTAACCCTTTCCTCTCTTCGCCTTCTTCTTCTTCTACTCCATTGAAAAGCCAAGGGCAAGGATCAAGTTCGTGTCAGCCAGAAAAGAAAGACGCAGTTCTGGAAGCAATCTTGATCAAGCTTAACGCTATGGAGAATTCTATGACTTCATTTTCGAGGGCCCAAAAGTCCCTTGAACAACAACTTGTTAATAGGGCGAATGAAGCGCCAAGAGATCCAGGGAAGCTTCCAGCAAAGACGGAAACTAACCCTAAGGGCCAGTGCATGGCCATAACGACGAGGAGTGGACTCAAAACTGCAGATCCAGTACCTCGCTCGACGCAGACCACCTCGGTCCAGATCGGGTCGAAGAACACCTCGACCGAGATGCCAACCGAGGCGGAGCAACAGAAAGTGGGAGGAACGACAGAAACTTATGTTCCACCTCCTGCATATAAGCCACCACTTCCATTCCCTCAATCCAGAGCCAGAGCACATCTAGACAAGCACTTCGGTAAGTTTCTTGACTTGATGAATAAGCTACATATTAATATTCCTTTCCTTGATGCTATATTAGGTATGCCCGCCTATGGGAAGTTCTTAAAAGAGATTTTATCAAGGAAGAGGAAGCTGGAGGATGTTGGTGAAGTTAGGATGACGTCTAAGTCTTCGGAACTAATCAAAATCATGAAGGAGAAGATGCCACCTAAATTGAGAGATCCCGGCTCATTTTGCATTCCCATTCAAGTTGGGGATGTCACTTGTGAAGCCCTTTGTGATCTAGGAGCCAGCGTGAGCATCATCCCGCTGGAGCTATGCACTAAGATCGGTCTTGGAGAGCCCAAACCGGTCAAGATTCGACTTTACATGGCGGATCGCTCCATCACCCATCCCGTGGGCATTTTGGAGGACGTTCCGGTCAAGTTAGGTAACTTCTATCTACCTATAGATTTTGTCGTACTTGACATTCCCGCAGATTATCCTGTTCCTATCATTCTCGGGAGACCATTTCTAGCAACTTCGGGTTGCAATGTGGATTGCAAGAACGCCAAGTTGAAATTCAACGTTGGTGGCGATGAGGTAGATTTCGCACTACTTGCAGCCATGAAAGGGGAGCAACTAACTGATGATATCTTCAACATCTACGATGAAGAAGAATCAAGAGAATTGGTGAGCTCTATCCTTATTAACGATCCACTCGAAAGAGTTATTAGCTTCAGTTTAATGGAGGAAGGTATAGATGCTTCTTGTGATGCAGATATACGGAGCTTGAAGGCACTGGAAGAGGATCCAGGAGCTAAAATTGAGAAGCTAATCCAGGAGACGAAGATCTCCAGTCTCGGTTCCAGTAGCAGTACCTCGACCGAAGCACCTTCTGGACAGAGCGAGGCGTCTGAAGAACACCTCGGTCAACGCCTTTGCGCCTCGACCGAGATCGGCAGAGAGACGATTCAAACTGAGACTGCACATAGTCCAGTTCCTGACACCACTCCACTGGAAAGAGGAAGCACAGATCCGTCTCAGAAAGCACCCCCAGTTGTGGAGCTTAAACAACTCCCTAGTCACTTGAGAATTCTAATGGAAGACAATCATAAGACTTCACGGGAACCTCAAAGACGGTTAAATCCGATCATGAAAGAGGTTGTGAAGAAGGAAGTTCTTAAGTTGTTGGATGCAGGTATTATCTATCCTATCTCGGACAGCAAGTGGGTTAGCCCAGTGCATGTCGTTCCAAAGAAAGGAGGGATGACCGTTGTGACGAATAAGAACAACGAGTTGATCCCAACAAGGACCGTTACGGGCTGGAGAGTTTGCATCGACTATAGGAAGCTGAACACGGCGACTCGGAAGGATCATTTTCCGCTTCCCTTCATTGATCAAATGCTCGAACGGTTGGCCCAGCATTCACACTTTTGCTACTTGGACGGCTATAGTGGATTCTTCCAGATTCCTATCCATCCGGATGATCAGGAGAAGACCACTTTCACTTGTCCATGGGGGACGTTTGCCTATCGGAGGATGCCATTTGGATTGTGCAATGCACCAGCTACCTTCCAACGATGCATGATGGCTATCTTTTCCGAGTACATAGAGGAGATCATGGAGGTATTCATGGATGATTTTTCTGTATATGGTTCCTCTTTTGATGATTGCCTATCTAACCTTTCTCTAGTGCTTAAAAGATGTGAAGACACTAACCTTGTTTTGAATTGGGAGAAGTGTCATTTTATGGTTAATGAAGGCATTGTGCTAGGACACCTCGTTTCTAATCGAGGTATTGAGGTCGATCGAGCTAAGATCGAGACTATTGAGAAACTCCCTCCTCCTTGTTCTGTTAAAGGTGTGAGGAGTTTTCTCGGGCATGTAGGTTTCTACAGGAGATTCATCAAGGACTTCTCCAAGATTTCTAAACCTCTAACAAACCTCTTGAATAAAGATGTTATTTTTGAGTTTTCGCAGGAGTGTCTTGATGCTTTTTACAGGATTAAGGAAGCGTTGATCTCCGCTCCCATTATCCAGCCTCCTGATTGGACCTTACCCTTTGAGGTCATGTGTGACGCTAGTGATGTAGCCGTAGGAGCGGTGCTTGGACAGAAGAAGGATGGACGGACCACCGCCATCTACTATGCTAGCAAGACGCTAGATGAAGCACAACGCAACTACGCTACCACCGAGAAGGAGTTATTGGCGGTTGTATATGCTTTCGAGAAGTTTCGTTCCTATCTAGTAGGGGCGAAAGTCATTGTCTACACCGACCATGCAGCCATTCGTTACTTGTTGGCGAAGAAGGATGCCAAGCCGCGCCTTATTCGATGGATTCTCTTGCTTCAAGAGTTTGACCTAGAGATCCGCGATAAGAAGGGATCCGAGAATTCAGTTGCGGATCACCTCAGCCGGCTACCGGAATCTTCCCGCGAGACGGATAACCCACCCATAGACGATTCATTCCCCGATGAGCACTTGCACGTCTTGGAGCGTTTGATGGATCTACTTACTTCACCCCACGATGGAGGTGAAGTATGGGGTGAGGGAACCTCCCACCTCCTTTGAGACACATCATGGTCCAGCTAGCGACCTTAAATCAAGCGCTTCTTGGGAGGCAACCCAAGGTATTGCTTTCTTTTCCCGTTTTCTAGTCTAGCATAGATAGTTCTTGTTTTTGCTTTTATTTTGCTTTGTTTTTGGCGTTCTGGACAGACAACAGGGAGGAGCACATCTGGAAGGACAGAAGTTCGAGAATCTGAGAAGACAGAAGCACCTCGGTCACTGTCAGAGCATCTCGACCGAGTTGATTCTTGAAGCAACCGAGGCAACTAGGGTTTCTGCAGAACCGCCTCGGACCACATCACCTCGGTCCAGTCGAGACCATCTCGACCGAGGTGACAGCAGATCCAGTAACAGTATAAAAAGGGAAATATTACTTTTCACTTTTTTTTTTTTTACCCATTTCGACCGCGGCGACAGATCGACCTCGCCTCCTTCGTTTCTCGCTCGTTTTCGAAGATTTCTGCTTCCAAACTGCAATTGAAGAGTAGAGGATCCGATTGCAACTACAGATCTACAAGAAATCTGAGTGAATCGGCCGGAAAGAGGTAAAAACGTTCGAAAACCTAAACTCGTTTGTTTACTGCATATTGGGCTTTGGTTGCCCTTGATTCTGTTGAGGAAGTCTATAAGTACCCCTTAGGAAGCATCGGTAGTGATTTTTGGGGGAAAAGAACTGAAAATCAGAGAGTGGAATCGCGACTGTCTTCGCCTCGGTCCAGTCGTTCTGCACCTCGATCGAGGTGATTCTTGGAGTTGTCAGTCGACCGAGGTAGTCTGACAGTGTGTTTTGAAAATGAGTTCAGATCGCCGTTTAGCTCTTAGAGATAGATCCTCCCCTTCCCCTTCTCCTTCCTCATCCCGTCCCTACCGCCCGGTTATCCACGAGAGATGCCGGGTAGACTATGAGAGGATAGCTGGCCGTCTAGTCATCGCACCACGATTTCTGGATGTGTCAGCTTTTGACTGCCTAGGGTTAGATGCTGACCTTAGGAGGATGATTGCTACCGTCGGGCTGGATCAGTTTACTGAGATCCGAGCCCCAGCTTACTTAGAGCCGACACTCGAGTTTGTTAGCTCCTTCTCCTACCTCCCCACAGACCGTTCTGTGAAGTACCGGTTGATGAGCCGGAACTTCATAGTTCCTTTAGAGATTTGGAGAGAGATCTTTGGCTTTCCTGACCCCACCGCTGTAGACTTCCCCTCCCGAACCGTAGCTAGGGAGTTCTGGGGACAGATAGCCCACATTACTACACACGCAGACAGATGGCGCCCTGGAGATTCCAGGGAGAAGGTCATCTTTCACCCAGCCTTCAGACTTGCCCACAGGATCTTCAGTGAGACACTTCTGGCGCGTACTGAGACGCCCCAGAAGATCAGACAGGGTGAGCTCTTCAGCCTCTATTGCATGGTCACAGGAGGATTCCCAGACTTTGGCTTGCTCCTAGCAGAGGATCTTCATAGGATCAAGGCCAAGGCGAAGGGAGATATTTGTTGTGGAGGTCTAGTCACCCACATCGCTACTTACCACGGGATGGACCTCAGCATTTGCACGTTAGCAGCGGCTCCGAAGCCGCTGGGATTGCAGGAGATGATTACACGGAGGATTATAGTTCCCCGTGGGCTGACTACACCCTACGTTGCCATGCCTTGGGAGCGGACTGCACCTCAGGGCATCAGATGGTCTGCACAGTTCTCTGTCTTTGATCCCCATTTCTGGCAAACTGCTTGGGATCCACTTATGAAGGATTACAGAGAGGGAGCAGCTGCCCCTGCTGAGGCTGAGGAGGAGGCTGATGAGGATGACGACGATGATGAGACAGTGGATGAGAGAGGAGGCGGCGTCCCGATGGACACAGGTACAGATACAGCTGGGACGAGCGCGCCACCCATTATTGATTTAGATGAGGATGAGGAGGATACTGAGCCTGCACCTCCTGCTAGATCTGCTAGGCGTCGGACACGCCGTCATAGAGATGCAGAGGCTCATCGTCGGATCGACGACTTGACAGATCAGATGATAGACTCATATGCTGCCCTTACAGTGGATATCCATGAGAGATTTGCCGCCCAGCACCGACACCTTGACAGCTGGACTCAGCAGATGTTGGAGGGGCAGCACTATCAGCGTAGGATGATGGAGCTACAGTTCCAGCAGACTATGGGCTATCCGTTTGATCCGACCCAGCATCCTTATGTACCACCACCACCACCGCCGGATCAGGACTACTGAGGAGCTGCAGAGTTTTATTATTATATTTTTATGCAGTTCGGCTCTTATCCGGTGAGTCCTCTTTTATTTAGACCTTTTATTATACCCACTGGGACAGTGTGTCTCAAGTATGGGGTATTTGTTATTTGACTATGTGGCTACTTTTGATGTATTCGACACTTATGATGTATCTTATTTATCGGATATTTTCATATTTATGCTTCATTTGCCTTTATATGATTATCTGATATTACATGCATACCTACAGGTTATTTGATTGAGAAAAAACGTCGAAACCGAACAAAAAAAAAAAAAAAATTGGTTTTAAAAAAAATTTTTGACCTCGACCGGGGATATTCTGGCGAAACGAGGTATTTCACCTCGGTTGAACCAAGAACATCTCGACCGAGGTGACGTAACAGAAAGTTTTCGAAAACGATTTTGTGTTATTTATCTGGATATGATCTCAGTGAAGATTTTGTTTACTTACTGTTTTTAAATTCTTTATGTGTTTGAAAGGTTTTATAATATGTTTAAGTTGCTAAATGCTTTGTTTGAAATTATTGGCATGTTTAATACTTTGTTTTTATCCAAATTATGTTGAATTTGAAGGTTGACACCGCAGGTTAAGTTCTCTCACTTTCTTCTTGGAAAGACCAAGGCAATTCATTCTTTTTCTCCTTCTTCTTCTTGATCATGCTTAACCCCTCATATACATTTTGCCTCCCTTTACCTATCCGGGAATTTGGAAGCAAGCGAAGTGGTGAAAGCAAATTAAAAGATGAGAAGTGGGCTGGAAGTGAAGTGTTAGAAAGTAATTTTAGGTTTGGGGAAGTCAATCATGAAGATGAGTAACTCGGCACCATTCACATAGCCGGGTGTTTGTGTCTTGCCAAAGTCGGATTGAGCGATATTCCTAACGGGTCATGGCATGTGCATCAAGGGTTTGATGCATCTCGAGAAATTGATGATTGCTGATTTCCTAGGCTTCGGTTATTGTGCACCTCTGTCCATGCATCCCAAAAAGTAAAAAAAAAGAAAAAGAAAAGTGTGAGATAAGCAAAGCTTATTGGTGGAAGATGTTGCAAGTTGAAGTGAAGTGAAGTTCATCCTTTTCCCGGATTCTAGCACCACATTACCTTACATACATCCCTACCCTACACGTTTCTTGACCTTTTCTCTTGGGAAGCCCTTGAGACCTTGAGCTTGTTGATTGACTTAGCGGTTTAAACTGGATTATACATGATTAATTTTGATAATTATGATTTATTATGCATTCTATGATTTTATGTAAAGATGAACAACTTTCTTATATTTATAAAATGTTTTGAGCATATTAAGTTTTTAATTCCAGGAAGTATTCTCTTGGAGTGATCTATGATAGTTGCACACCATAAAATATTTTTTGAAAGACTTTTCATTGATTTTCTTGACTTATAATCCATTCTATCTTGTCTTCTATATGAGGAACTTGCTTGGGGACAAGCAAGAGCTAAGTATGGGGTATTTTGATAGCATGAATTATAGTCTATATTTTGGGGTTTGTTTGGACGTTTTATCTTTCATAATCTGCATGTTTGTATGTACATTATGTGATTTTACTACCATTTCATCTACCTTTACGAGAATCGAGGTCTACACCTAGTTTCGTTGTAATTGCAGGTAATATGGTACGTTTTGCATCAAAAAGGAGCGGGAAAGAGTCATGAGTCATTTGGAGCTACATCCAGGGAGCATAGCCATGGATTGAAGATTCACTTTGGAGCAGATTCGAGAGATTTCACATTCTGTTGTGACTCACCTCGGTTGACCATTGATTCACATCGACCGAGGCGATCCAGAGACGCCGACTCGACCGAGGCGAACACCTAGGACGCGGCGAGAATATTTTATTCTTGGAAGAGATCTTTTAAATTTGGAAAGTGATCTTATATTTTTGGGCTTAGCTTCTGGAAGGATGGAGATATGCAGAATCATATATTTTACCTATTTTTTTATGGGAAGATATCTTCTTAAGATTTAGTATCTTTGGAGGTTTATTTTCCTATAAAAAGGGTCGGATTTCCCATAATTCCGACATCCGCATACAGTTGGAAATTCCGCTTACACCCCACACACGCAGCAGCCGCAGTATACTCCAATTTGGGGAGTTTTCGAAGAACCTTTTTGAAGGTTGAAGGAAGGTTGAAGATCATAGCTTTTTATAGCTTTTTTTGAAGGGTTTTGTAAGATTGTCTTCAATTCCCTCAATTGTTGTCTTGTCTTGTTGGATTATTATCCAAGGAACGCTTTGTTGTGATATTTGATTCAGTTATTGAAGTCTTTTCATTAAATTCTTCTTTGTTCAAATATTCACCTTCTTCCCATATATTTAATACTTTCATTATGATGATGAGTGGCTAATTTCCTTGTGTGATTCTAGGGTGATTAGCTGAAGGTTGTGGGAAAAACAATGATAGAATAATCTTAGATTCCAGTAGGATCCTGAAAGTTCGAGTC
>BSUD01000003.1:22550899-22565414 GCA_033239045.1 Fagopyrum esculentum
GAGTCTTTAACCTTAACCCTAAGCATCTCGTTCGGTTGATGAACATCTCGGCCGGGGTGGAATTCTTCTGACCGAGGTGACTTATCCGACCTAAAACAGAAAGTTAAGTGTTAGAGTTTGCCAAATCCTATTCTTATTACACCTTCCTGGTTCAATGCAAGCTTAGGATGAGACTTACCCGGTAATTCCTTAGTTTGTGTATTAACGATCATAAGTGTAGGTAATAAAGGTTTATCCTTTATTGGGGTTTGAGTGTGCTTCCATCCCATCTTTGTGAGTTAGCCTGAGACTTACCCGGTAAAGGTTGATTCTATTCCCTTAGATGGTATGTTAGTTTGAGGTTATAATTCTTTATCTTGATTCCTTGAGACTTACCCGGTAATAGGAGTTACGGTTTAGGATTAGTGTGTAGTGAGACTTACCCGGTGATCTACTCCACTTTAGCAACGCCTTCCCCACGCAAAAATCTCAGCTTTGTCCGCTTATCTATAAGATCTTGAGTTGGAACCACAACTTGATGCTTTAATCCCTAGAATTGCATGTTTGCTTTATTGACTTCTTATTCATCTTTGATTGTGTTAAATTGCTCTTGTGGTTAGTATTGACATTAGCATACCGTATTGACTCTGTTTCACCGAGTCCCTGTGATCGACCCCTGGAATTTTCTTGCTTTTACTACGATTGACCCGTACACTGCGGGTTCGCATCCTTGTTTTAAGCTTAAGTCTAGGGTTATAAATTTAAAGCTTGCACACACCGTTTGGAGCGAACAAGTTTTTGGCGCCGTTGCCGGGGACTTGGTCTAGACCGAGCCGGTACGGTTTGCTCTTGGGGCATTTGCCCCGTTTCATCTAACCACTCTACTTGAGTGACGATCTTTGCAGGTTCTTTCTTAGGTATATGCGAAGAACCCGCGCTGGGAAGGAAATCGTTCCTTACGATCCCGAACCAGAAAAGACATACAAGCGACGCTTAAGAGAAGCGAAGATGGCCCAACAAGACGATCACGATCTTGCGGCCCAATTGAGAGAGACGCAGGAGCTGCTACGTCTCAGTAAAGAAGAGCTAAGGCAAGAGAAAGAAGAGAATCATGCCAGGACTGCAGCAATCGAAGCTGAGATTGCAGCCATTCGGAATCAGATTCTACTTCGACCGATGCAGGATCCCGTAGTTGATCCTCGACCGAGGCAGATTCCAGCACCTGACGCCCCGGTCGATGTACTTCCACCTCGGATACCAGTCCGAGATGTTCTTCTTGCAGGAATCCCGCAAACCCTAGGTCAAAGGATGGACCCTAACCAACAGCTGAGGCGTCCAGGAGTGAACCTAGGAGATCCAGCAGATCATGACTACGAACTTCGACCGCAAGTTCTATCCATGATTCGCCAATGTCAATTCGGAGGGCTAGAGAAGGAGTCGCCGCATCAACATCTTCAAAACTACGAGATCTTGATGGAGACCTTGCGACCTTCTAGAATTGAAAATAACAACTACAAGCTAAGACCTTTTTACTTTTCTTTAAAAGATAGAGCTCTTACTTGGTATCAATCTCTTCCTCCAGGAAAAATTAGCACATGGGAGGAGATGACTACGGAATTCCTAACCAAATTCTTTCCCCCCTCAAAGACCGCTGAAATGAGAGGGAAGATCAATGCTTTCATCATGAAGGACAAGGAGAGCTTGTCCAAATCTTGGGAGCGGTTCAAGGATATCCTTTTGGATTGCCCACATCATGGGATTCCAAAGATCGAGTTGTTGGAGATCTACTTCAAAGGGCTGGACGGAAGCACCCAGTTTAATCTCCAACTACTCTCCGCCGGTACCTTCATGGACATGGCGATTGATGATGCATGGGACTTCATTGAGAAGCAAGCCTTGCACATGGAGAAGTATACCCACCAAGGAGCCGAAGGTGGAGTAAAAAGAGTCAACTTTCAAGAGACTCAACCCAACAACAATCAACTCACATCATTGAAGAATGACGTGAAGCAATTGAAGGAGCTCTTGATGGCTCAAACTAAGAAGGAAGAGCAAGGGCAAAGGAACAACAACAACAACAATAACGGGTACCGTAACAACAACAACGGACCCCGAAACAACAACTACAACAACAACAATAGAGGATCCAATAGCAACAACTGGAGGGCGAATAATCAAAACCACGGTAACAATTATTCGAACTCCAACTCTAATGATTCCTCTAATCCTTTCCTCTCTCCGCCTTCTTCTTCTTCTACTCCATTGAAAAGCCAAGGGCAAGGATCAAGTTCGTGTCAGCCAGAAAAGAAAGACGCAGTTCTGGAAGCAATCTTGATCAAGCTTAACGCTATGGAGAATTCTATGACTTCATTTTCGAGGGCCCAAAAGTCCCTTGAACAACAACTTGTTAATAGGGCGAATGAAGCGCCAAGAGATCCAGGGAAGCTTCCAGCAAAGACGGAAACTAACCCTAAGGGCCAGTGCATGGCCATAACGACGAGGAGTGGACTCAAAACTGCAGATCCAGTACCTCGCTCGACGCAGACCACCTCGGTCCAGATCCAGTCGAAGAACACCTCGACCGAGATGCCAACCGAGGCGGAGCAACAGAAAGTAGGAGGAACGACAGAAACTTATGTTCCACCTCCTGCATATAAGCCACCACTTCCATTCCCTCAATCCAGAGCCAGAGCACATCTAGACAAGCACTTCGGTAAGTTTCTTGACTTGATGAATAAGCTACATATTAATATTCCTTTCCTTGATGCTATATTAGGTATGCCCGCCTATGGGAAGTTCTTAAAAGAGATTTTATCAAGGAAGAGGAAGCTGGAGGATGTTGGTGAAGTTAGGATGACGTCTAAGTCTTCGGAACTAATCAAAATCATGAAGGAGAAGATGCCACCTAAATTGAGAGATCCCGGCTCATTTTGCATTCCCATTCAAGTTGGGGATGTCACTTGTGAAGCCCTTTGTGATCTAGGAGCCAGCGTGAGCATCATCCCGCTGGAGCTATGCACTAAGATCGGTCTTGGAGAGCCCAAACCGGTCAAGATTCGACTTTACATGGCGGATCGCTCCATCACCCATCCCGTGGGCATTTTGGAGGACGTTCCGGTCAAGTTAGGTAACTTCTATCTACCTATAGATTTTGTCGTACTTGACATTCCCGCAGATTATCCTGTTCCTATCATTCTCGGGAGACCATTTCTAGCAACTTCGGGTTGCAATGTGGATTGCAAGAACGCCAAGTTGAAATTCAACGTTGGTGGCGATGAGGTAGAGTTCGCACTACTTGCAGCCATGAAAGGGGAGCAACTAACTGATGATATCTTCAACATCTACGATGAAGAAGAATCAAGAGAATTGGTGAGCTCTATCCTTATTAACGATCCACTCGAAAGAGTTATTAGCTTCAGTTTAATGGAGGAAGGTATAGATGCTTCTTGTGATGCAGATATACGGAGCTTGAAGGCACTGGAAGAGGATCCAGGAGCTAAAATTGAGAAGCTAATCCAGGAGACGAAGATCTCCAGTCTCGGTTCCAGTAGCAGTACCTCGACCGAAGCACCTTCTGGACAGAGCGAGGCGTCTGAAGAACACCTCGGTCAACGCCTTTGTGCCTCGACCGAGGTAAACAGCGAGACGATTCAAACTGAGATTGAATTTAATCCAGTTTCTGACACCACTCCAATGGAAAGAGGAAGCACAGATCCGTCTCAGAAAGCACCCCCAGTTGTGGAGCTTAAACAACTCCCTAGTCACTTGAGGTATATCTTTCTTGGGCCGGATTCTACTTATCCCGTTATTGCTAGTGCTTCCCTCTCCGATTCTGAATTATCTAAGCTCATGCATGTCCTGAGAAAGCATCGAAAAGCCATAGGTTACACCACGGATGATCTTATTGGAATTAAACCTTCTTTCTGCATGCATAGAATTCTAATGGAAGACAATCATAAGACTTCACGGGAACCTCAAAGACGGTTAAATCCGATCATGAAAGAGGTTGTGAAGAAGGAAGTTCTTAAGTTGTTGGATGCAGGTATTATCTATCCTATCTCGGACAGCAAGTGGGTTAGCCCAGTGCATGTCGTTCCAAAGAAAGGAGGGATGACCGTTGTGACGAATAAGAACAACGAGTTGATCCCAACAAGGACCGTTACGGGCTGGAGAGTTTGCATCGACTATAGGAAGCTGAACACGGCGACTCGGAAGGATCATTTTCCGCTTCCCTTCATTGATCAAATGCTCGAACGGTTGGCCCAGCATTCACACTTTTGCTACTTGGACGGCTATAGTGGATTCTTCCAGATTCCTATCCATCCGGATGATCAGGAGAAGACCACTTTCACTTGTCCATGGGGGACGTTTTCCTATCGGAGGATGCCATTTGGATTGTGCAATGCACCAGCTACCTTCCAGCGATGCATGATGGCTATCTTTTCCGAGTACATAGAGGAGATCATGGAGGTATTCATGGATGATTTTTCTGTATATGGTTCCTCTTTTGATGATTGCCTATCTAACCTTTCTCTAGTGCTTAAAAGATGTGAAGACACTAACCTTGTTTTGAATTGGGAGAAGTGTCATTTTATGGTTAATGAAGGCATTGTGCTAGGACACCTCGTTTCTAATCGAGGTATTGAGGTCGATCGAGCTAAGATCGAGACTATTGAGAAACTCCCTCCTCCTTATTCTGTTAAAGGTGTGAGGAGTTTTCTCGGGCATGTAGGTTTCTACAGGAGAGTCATCAAGGACTTCTCCAAGATTTCTAAACCTCTAACAAACCTCTTGAATAAAGATGTTATTTTTGAGTTTTCGCAGGAGTGTCTTGATGCTTTTTACAGGATTAAGGAAGCGTTGATCTCCGCTCCCATTATCCAGCCTCCTGATTGGACCTTACCCTTTGAGGCCATGTGTGACGCTAGTGATGTAGCCGTAGGAGCGGTGCTTGGACAGAAGAAGGATGGACGGACCACCGCCATCTACTATGCTAGCAAGACGCTAGATGAAGCACAACGCAACTACGCTACCACCGAGAAGGAGTTATTGGCGGTTGTATATGCTTTCGAGAAGTTTCGTTCCTATCTAGTAGGGGCGAAAGTCATTGTCTACACCGACCATGCAGCCATTCGTTACTTGTTGGCGAAGAAGGATGCCAAGCCGCGCCTTATTCGATGGATTCTCTTGCTTCAAGAGTTTGACCTAGAGATCCGCGATAAGAAGGGATCCGAGAATTCAGTTGCGGATCACCTCAGCCGGCTACCGGAATCTTCCCGCGAGACGGATAACCCACCCATAGACGATTCATTCCCCGATGAGCACTTGCACGTCTTGGAGCGTTTGATGGATCTACTTACTTCACCCCACGATGGAGGTGAAGTATGGGGTGAGGGAACCTCCCACCTCCTTTGAGACACATCATGGTCCAGCTAGCGACCTTAAATCAAGCGCTTCTTGGGAGGCAACCCAAGGTATTGCTTTCTTTTCCCGTTTTCTAGTCTAGCATAGATAGTTCTTGTTTTTGCTTTTGTTTTGCTTTGTTTTTGGCGTTCTGGACAGACAACAAGGAGGAGCACATCTGGAAGGACAGAAGTTCGAGAATCTGAGAAGACAGAAGCACCTCGGTCACTGTCAGAGCATCTCGACCGAGTTGATTCTTGAAGCAACCGAGGCAACTAGGGTTTCTGCAGAACCGCCTCGGACCACATCACCTCGGTCCAGTCGAGACCATCTCGACCGAGGTGACAGCAGATCCAGTAACAGTATAAAAAGGGAAAAATTACTTTTCACTTTTTTTTTTTTTTACCCATTTCGACCGCGGCGACAGATCGACCTCGCCTCCTTCGTTTCTCGCTCGTTTTCGAAGATTTCTGCTTCCAAACTGCAATTGAAGAGTAGAGGATCCGATTGCAACTACAGATCTACAAGAAATCTGAGTGAATCGGCCGGAAAGAGGTAAAAACGTTCGAAAACCTAAACTCGTTCGTTTACTGCATATTGGGCTTTGGTTGCCCTTGATTCTGTTGAGGAAGTCTATAAGTACCCCTTAGGAAGCATCGGTAGTGATTTTTGGGGGAAAAGAACTGAAAATCAGAGAGTGGAATCGCGACTGTCTTCGCCTCGGTCCAGTCGTTCTGCACCTCGATCGAGGTGATTCTTGGAGTTGTCAGTCGACCGAGGTAGTCTGACAGTGTGTTTTGAAAATGAGTTCAGATCGCCGTTTAGCTCTTAGAGATAGATCCTCCCCTTCCCCTTCTCCTTCCTCATCCCGTCCCTACCGCCCGGTTATCCACGAGAGATGCCGGGTAGACTATGAGAGGATAGCTGGCCGTCCAGTCATCGCACCACGATTTCTGGATGTGTCAGCTTTTGACTGCCTAGGGTTAGATGCTGACCTTAGGAGGATGATTGCTACCGTCGGGCTGGATCAGTTTACTGAGATCCGAGCCCCAGCTTACTTAGAGCCGACACTCGAGTTTGTTAGCTCCTTCTCCTACCTCCCCACAGACCGTTCTGTGAAGTACCGGTTGATGAGCCGGAACTTCATAGTTCCTTTAGAGATTTGGAGAGAGATCTTTGGCTTTCCTGACCCCACCGCTGTAGACTTCCCCTCCCGATCCGTAGCTAGGGAGTTCTGGGGACAGATAGCCCACATTACTACACACGCAGACAGATGGCGCCCTGGAGATTCCAGGGAGAAGGTCATCTTTCACCCAGCCTTCAGACTTGCCCACAGGATCTTCAGTGAGACACTTCTGGCGCGTACTGAGACGCCCCAGAAGATCAGACAGGGTGAGCTCTTCAGCCTCTATTGCATGGTCACAAGAGGATTCCCAAACTTTGGCTTGCTCCTAGCAGAGGATCTGCATAGGATCAAGGCCAAGGCGAAGGGAGATATTTGCTGTGGAGGTCTAGTCACCCACATCGCTACTTACCACGGGATGGATCTCAGCATTTGCACGTTAGCAGCGGCTCCGAAGCCGCTGGGATTGCAGGAGATGATTACACGGAGGATTCTAGTTCCCCGTGGGCTGACTACACCCTACGTTGCCATGCCTTGGGAGCGGACTGCACCTCAGGGCATCAGATGGTCTGCACAGTTCTCTGTCTTTGATCCCCATTTCTGGCAGACTGCTTGGGATCCACTTATGGAGGATTACAGAGAGGGAGCAGCTGCCCCTGCTGAGGCTGAGGAGGAGGCTGATGAGGATGACGACGATGATGAGACAGTGGATGAGAGAGGAGGCGGCGTCCCGATGGACACAGGTACAGATACAGCTGGGACGAGCGCGCCACCCATTATTGATTTAGATGAGGATGAGGAGGATACTGAGCCTGCACCTGCTGCACCTCCTGCTAGATCTGCTAGGCGTCGGACACGCCGTCATAGAGATGCAGAGGCTCATCGTCGGATCGACGACTTGACAGATCAGATGATAGACTCATATGCTGCCCTTACAGTGGATATCCATGAGAGATTTGCCGCCCAGCACCGACACCTTGACAGCTGGACTCAGCAGATGTTGGAGGGGCAGCACTATCAGCGTAGGATGATGGAGCTACAGTTCCAGCAGACTATGGGCTATCCGTTTGATCCGACCCAGCATCCTTATGTACCACCACCACCACCGCCGGATCAGGACTACTGAGGAGCTGCAGAGTTTTATTATTATATTTTTATGCAGTTCGGCTCTTATCCGGTGAGTCCTCTTTTATTTAGACCTTTTATTATACCCATTGGGACAGTGTGTCTCAAGTATGGGGTATTTGTTATTTAACTATGTGGCTACTTTTGATGTATTCGACACTTATGATGTATCTTATTTATCGGATATTTTCATATTTATGCTTCATTTGCCTTTATATGATTATCTGATATTACATGCATACCTACAGGTTATTTGATTGAGAAAAAACGTCGAAACCGAACAAAAAAAAAAAAAAAATTGGTTTTAAAAAAATTTTTTGACCTCGACCGGGGAGATTCTGGCGAAACGAGGTATTTCACCTCGGTTGAACCAAGAACATCTCGACCGAGGTGACGTAACAGAAAGTTTTCGAAAACGATTTTGTGTTATTTATCTGGATATGATCTCAGTGAAGATTTTGTTTACTTACTGTTTTTAAATTCTTTATGTGTTTGAAAGGTTTTATAATATGTTTAAGTTGCTAAATGCTTTGTTTGAAATTATTGGCATGTTTAATACTTTGTTTTTATCCAAATTATGTTGAATTTGAAGGTTGACACCGCAGGTTAAGTTCTCTCACTTTCTTCTTGGAAAGACCAAGGCAATTCATTCTTTTTCTCCTTCTTCTTCTTGATCATGCTTAACCCCTCATATACATTTTGCCTCCCTTTACCTATCCGGGAATTTGGAAGCAAGCGAAGTGGTGAAAGCAAATTAAAAGATGAGAAGTGGGCTGGAAGTGAAGTGTTAGAAAGTAATTTTAGGTTTGGGGAAGTCAATCATGAAGATGAGTAACTCGGCACCATTCACATAGCCGGGTGTTTGTGTCTTGCCAAAGTCGGATTGAGCGATATTCCTAACGGGTCATGGCATGTGCATCAAGGGTTTGATGCATCTCGAGAAATTGATGATTGATGATTTCCTAGGCTTCGGTTATTGTGCACCTCTGTCCATGCATCCCAAAAAGTAAAAAAAAAGAAAAAGAAAAGTGTGAGATAAGCAAAGCTTATTGGTGGAAGATGTTGCAAGTTGAAGTGAAGTGAAGTTCATCCTTTTCCCGGATTCTAGCACCACATTACCTTACATACATCCCTACCCTACACGTTTCTTGACCTTTTCTCTTGGGAAGCCCTTGAGACCTTGAGCTTGTTGATTGACTTAGCGGTTTAAACTGGATTATACATGATTAATTTTGATAATTATGATTTATTATGCATTCTATGATTTTATGTAAAGATGAACAACTTTCTTATATTTATAAAATGTTTTGAGCATATTAAGTTTTTAATTCCAGGAAGTATTCTCTTGGAGTGATCTATGATAGTTGCACACCATAAAATATTTTTTGAAAGACTTTTCATTGATTTTCTTGACTTATAATCCATTCTATCTTGTCTTCTATATGAGGAACTTGCTTGGGGACAAGCAAGAGCTAAGTATGGGGTATTTTGATAGCATGAATTATAGTCTATATTTTGGGGTTTGTTTGGACGTTTTATCTTTCATAATCTGCATGTTTGTATGTACATTATGTGATTTTACTACCATTTCATCTACCTTTACGAGAATCGAGGTCTACACCTAGTTTCGTTGTAATTGCAGGTAATATGGTACGTTTTGCATCAAAAAGGAGCGGGAAAGAGTCATGAGTCATTTGGAGCTACATCCAGGGAGCATAGCCATGGATTGAAGATTCACTTTGGAGCAGATTCGAGAGATTTCACATTCTGTTGTGACTCACCTCGGTTGACCATTGATTCACATCGACCGAGGCGATCCAGAGACGCCGACTCGACCGAGGCGAACACCTAGGACGCGGCGAGAATATTTTATTCTTGGAAGAGATCTTTTAAATTTGGAAAGTGATCTTATATTTTTGGGCTTAGCTTCTGGAAGGAAGGAGATATGCAGAATCATATATTTTACCTATTTTTTTATGGGAAGATATCTTCTTAAGATTTATTATCTTTGGAGGTTTATTTTCCTATAAAAAGGGTCGGATTTCCCATAATTCCGACATCCGCATACAGTTGGAAATTCCGCTTACACCCCACACACGCAGCAGCCGCAGTATACTCCAATTTGGGGAGTTTTCGAAGAACCTTTTTGAAGGTTGAAGGAAGGTTGAAGATCATAGCTTTTTATAGCTTTTTGAAGGGTTTTGTAAGATTGTCTTCAATTCCCTCAATTGTTGTCTTGTCTTGTTGGATTATTATCCAAGGAACGCTTTGTTGTGATATTTGATTCAGTTATTGAAGTCTTTTCATTAAATTCTTCTTTGTTCAAATATTCACCTTCTTCCCATATATCTTAATACTTTCATTATGATGATGAGTGGCTAATTTCCTTGTGTGATTCTAGGGTGATTAGTTGAAGGTTGTGGGAAAAACAATGATAGAATAATCTTAGATTCCAGTAGGATCCTGAAAGTTCGAGTCTTTAACCTTAACCCTAAGCATCTCGTTCGGTTGATGAACATCTCGGCCGGGGTGGAATTCTTCTGACCGAGGTGACTTATCCGACCTAAAACAGAAAGTTAAGTGTTAGAGTTTGCTAAATCCTATTCTTATTTCACCTTCCTGGTTCAATGCAAGCTTAGGATGAGACTTACCCGGTAATTCCTTAGTTTGTGTATTAACGATCATAAGTGTAGGTAATAAAGGTTTATCCTTTATTGGGGTTTGAGTGTGCTTCCATCCCATCTTTGTGAGTTAGCCTGAGACTTACCCGGTAAAGGTTGATTCTATTCCCTTAGATGGTATGTTAGTTTGAGGTTATAATTCTTTATCTTGATTCCTTGAGACTTACCCGGTAATAGGAGTTACGGTTTAGGATTAGTGTGTAGTGAGACTTACCCGGTGATCTACTCCACTTTAGCAACGCCTTCCCCACGCAAAAAATCTCAGCTTTGTCCGCTTATCTATAGGATCTTGAGTTGGAACCACAACTTGATGCTTTAATCCCTAGAATTGCATGTTTGCTTTATTGACTTCTTATTCATCTTTGATTGTGTTAAATTGCTCTTGTGGTTAGTATTGACATTAGCATACCGTATTGACTCTGTTTCACCGAGTCCCTGTGATCGACCCCTGGAATTTTCTTGCTTTTACTACGATTGACCCGTACACTGCGGGTTCGCATCCTTGTTTTAAGCTTAAGTCTAGGGTTATAAATTTAAAGCTTGCACACACCGTTTGGAGCGAACAAGTTTTTGGCGCCGTTGCCGGGGACAGTTCTGATATGTTTAAGTTGCTAAATGCTTTGTTTAAGTTGCTAAATACCTACAGGTTATTTGATTGAGAAAAAACGTCGAAACCGAAAAAAAAAAAAAAAAAAATTGGTTTTAAAAAAATTTTTTGACCTCGACCGGGGAGATTCTGGCGAAACGAGGTATTTCACCTCGGTTGAACCAAGAACATCTCGACCGAGGTGACGTAACAGAAAGTTTTCGAAAACGATTTTGTGTTATTTATCTGGATATGATCTCAGTGAAGATTTTGTTTACTTACTGTTTTTAAATTCTTTATGTGTTTGAAAGGTTTTATAATATGTTTAAGTTGCTAAATGCTTTGTTTGAAATTATTGGCATGTTTAATACTTTGTTTTTATCCAAATTATGTTGAATTTGAAGGTTGACACCGCAGGTTAAGTTCTCTCACTTTCTTCTTGGAAAGACCAAGGCAATTCATTCTTTTTCTCCTTCTTCTTCTTGATCATGCTTAACCCCTCATATACATTTTGCCTCCCTTTACCTATCCGGGAATTTGGAAGCAAGCGAAGTGGTGAAAGCAAATTAAAAGATGAGAAGTGGGCTGGAAGTGAAGTGTTAGAAAGTAATTTTAGGTTTGGGGAAGTCAATCATGAAGATGAGTAACTCGGCACCATTCACATAGCCGGGTGTTTGTGTCTTGCCAAAGTCGGATTGAGCGATATTCCTAACGGGTCATGGCATGTGCATCAAGGGTTTGATGCATCTCGAGAAATTGATGATTGATGATTTCCTAGGCTTCGGTTATTGTGCACCTCTGTCCATGCATCCCAAAAAGTAAAAAAAAAGAAAAAGAAAAGTGTGAGATAAGCAAAGCTTATTGGTGGAAGATGTTGCAAGTTGAAGTGAAGTGAAGTTCATCCTTTTCCCGGATTCTAGCACCACATTACCTTACATACATCCCTACCCTACACGTTTCTTGACCTTTTCTCTTGGGAAGCCCTTGAGACCTTGAGCTTGTTGATTGACTTAGCGGTTTAAACTGGATTATACATGATTAATTTTGATAATTATGATTTATTATGCATTCTATGATTTTATGTAAAGATGAACAACTTTCTTATATTTATAAAATGTTTTGAGCATATTAAGTTTTTAATTCCAGGAAGTATTCTCTTGGAGTGATCTATGATAGTTGCACACCATAAAATATTTTTTGAAAGACTTTTCATTGATTTTCTTGACTTATAATCCATTCTATCTTGTCTTCTATATGAGGAACTTGCTTGGGGACAAGCAAGAGCTAAGTATGGGGTATTTTGATAGCATGAATTATAGTCTATATTTTGGGGTTTGTTTGGACGTTTTATCTTTCATAATCTGCATGTTTGTATGTACATTATGTGATTTTACTACCATTTCATCTACCTTTACGAGAATCGAGGTCTACACCTAGTTTCGTTGTAATTGCAGGTAATATGGTACGTTTTGCATCAAAAAGGAGCGGGAAAGAGTCATGAGTCATTTGGAGCTACATCCAGGGAGCATAGCCATGGATTGAAGATTCACTTTGGAGCAGATTCGAGAGATTTCACATTCTGTTGTGACTCACCTCGGTTGACCATTGATTCACATCGACCGAGGCGATCCAGAGACGCCGACTCGACCGAGGCGAACACCTAGGACGCGGCGAGAATATTTTATTCTTGGAAGAGATCTTTTAAATTTGGAAAGTGATCTTATATTTTTGGGCTTAGCTTCTGGAAGGATGGAGATATGCAGAATCATATATTTTACCTATTTTTTTATGGGAAGATATCTTCTTAAGATTTATTATCTTTGGAGGTTTATTTTCCTATAAAAAGGGTCGGATTTCCCATAATTCCGACATCCGCATACAGTTGGAAATTCCGCTTACACCCCACACACGCAGCAGCCGCAGTATACTCCAATTTGGGGAGTTTTCGAAGAACCTTTTTGAAGGTTGAAGGAAGGTTGAAGATCATAGCTTTTTATAGCTTTTTTTGAAGGGTTTTGTAAGATTGTCTTCAATTCCCTCAATTGTTGTCTTGTCTTGTTGGATTATTATCCAAGGAACGCTTTGTTGTGATATTTGATTCAGTTATTGAAGTCTTTTCATTAAATTCTTCTTTGTTCAAATATTCACCTTCTTCCCATATATTTAATACTTTCATTATGATGATGAGTGGCTAATTTCCTTGTGTGATTCTAGGGTGATTAGCTGAAGGTTGTGGGAAAAACAATGATAGAATAATCTTAGATTCCAGTAGGATCCTGAAAGTTCGAGTCTTTAACCTTAACCCTAAGCATCTCGTTCGGTTGATGAACATCTCGGCCGGGGTGGAATTCTTCTGACCGAGGTGACTTATCCGACCTAAAACAGAAAGTTAAGTGTTAGAGTTTGCTAAATCCTATTCTTATTTCACCTTCCTGGTTCAATGCAAGCTTAGGATGAGACTTACCCGGTAATTCCTTAGTTTGTGTATTAACGATCATAAGTGTAGGTAATAAAGGTTTATCCTTTATTGGGGTTTGAGTGTGCTTCCATCCCATCTTTGTGAGTTAGCCTGAGACTTACCCGGTAAAGGTTGATTCTATTCCCTTAGATGGTATGTTAGTTTGAGGTTATAATTCTTTATCTTGATTCCTTGAGACTTACCCGGTAATAGGAGTTACGGTTTAGGATTAGTGTGTAGTGAGACTTACCCGGTGATCTACTCCACTTTAGCAACGCCTTCCCCACGCAAAAATCTCAGCTTTGTCCGCTTATCTATAAGATCTTGAGTTGGAACCACAGCTTGATGCTTTAATCCCTAGAATTGCATGTTTGCTTTATTGACTTCTTATTCATCTTTGATTGTGTTAAATTGCTCTTGTGGTTAGTATTGACATTAGCATACCGTATTGACTCTGTTTCACCGAGTCCCTGTGATCGACCCCTGGAATTTTCTTGCTTTTACTACGATTGACCCGTACACTGCGGGTTCGCATCCTTGTTTTAAGCTTAAGTCTAGGGTTATAAATTTAAAGCTTGCACACACCGTTTGGAGCGAACAAGTGAGTACAAGATATTGAGGTAAGTCAACTATAGACTAAGCAATATCAACGGAAGATGTGCAAGTGTGCTAGTATTGAGGAATTAGGCGCCGCTAAGAAGAGATATTGGTGAATGTGGATTTACAAGGTAGCCTTACCAATGCCTTGGAGGATTTCCTTCAGTAGGCAACGACAACCTTCTTGGATGAACTAAAGATATAAAGAAAACCGTGTTAGAGATTTCGGGATGGCTGGTTCACATCAAACTCCGGCTGAGTCAAAGAGTTTGGATCCGTGTTAGAAGAATTCAAAAAAAAAATGAACGGGAGAGGTTGTCTTCGAACCGTTAACTTATTCCCTTAAGGCAAGTAAGGAAGGTTTCTAATACTTCATCCGGATAGGACTTATGGTGTAATCGGGAGAAAGAGTTTTGAGGACAATCACTTTGGATTCACAAAAATGTCCTTATGATTGATGGATGACAACAGAACTATCATAGTAGCGCAGCGGAAGCGTGGTGGGTCCTAACTCACAAAGCACGAAGCTCATTGTAAAAAAAAAAAAAAAAAAAAAAAAAAAA
>BSUD01000003.1:22576620-22618784 GCA_033239045.1 Fagopyrum esculentum
CTGATTCTTCTTCTGCGCTCGATAGGGCTATGTTGGAGTCGTTTGAGGAGGTTGTGCCAAGGACAAGACGCGCAGCACGCTTACCGCTTTTTGATCTGATCATTACGAGGACAGAGAATATGATTCTTCAGGGTGTTGAGAGGTTTGAGGCTGACTGGACTCGTCCCGACTGTTGTATCTGCATTGACAGCATAGAGCGGCAAGCTAGGTCGCTCACGCTTCCCTGTTCCCACGTTTTCCACGAGTCCTGCATTATGCGCTGGTTTGACACCAACCACGTTTGTCCGTTGTGTCGATACGAGATGCCAGTCGAGTCTTCTTGGCTCACCCTCAGTTAGATATATGTACTGTGTAATTTCTGTTACTCAGTTAGGAACACCTTCGTATAGAGAGATATGTTCATTTAGATATATGTACTGTGCTATTGCTGTTAGCGAGTTAGGAATCAGCCGAGTCTGCTTGACTCACCCTCAGTTAGATAGATGTACTGTACTATTCCTGTTCCTCAGTTAGGAACACTCTCATTTTGCTATATGTACTGTACTATTCCTGTTAGCCAGTTAGGAAGTACTGTGTTGTTGTCCTAAATTTTGTTCTGGGGTTTACATACTTCTGATTTCAGTTTTGACAGCAAATGGCTACAACTAATCAGTTTTGAAGCAACTGACTGCAGCCAGTTTTGACAGCAACTTGCTACAACTAATGTGATGAGGTTGTGCAATTTGTTTAAGCTTTCAGCTTGAGAATGAATATATTGCCACTGTTGAACTCTTTATTTCAGGATAGACAAAATATTTTAGGATAGAGAAACCAATGTGATGAGGTTGTGCAACCAAGCTTTACTGCCACTTGTTTATACACATGTTACTTCCAGATTTAGCCAACTATGTTATATAAGCAAACACCACATCCTTCCCAGTTGGCAAGAAACAAAAATCAAATCCATTTAGATATATGATGTGCCTGCACAATACTATTTTCAGATTTCACAACAAAACTGGGCAAATTCAGCAAACAGAGCAAACAAAATCCTATCAAAAAATAGCCATCTGTTTTGACCAAAAAAACTGCTGTCAATTGAGTTTTGACAGTTCTGAACATGATCAACCCAAAATGAAACTGTAAGAGTATAATAACAAAGATGAACAAAAGACTTCAAGAAACAGCATATATTTCATATCCCCAGACTTGGAATTCATTCAATCATTACATTATAAAGTGTTTACTACATAAAAATTTCCCAAACATCGGTACAACCGATAAAAGTCAGTTTGTGGACATACTAAATAGCTCCACAATATAAAAACCATAACTGCTCCAAAAAGTGCATTCCAATACACAACTATCATGTGAAATTTAAGTCAATATCCAGAGCAAGAACGAGAATTATAATAACAAAGATGCCTGCATAAATAACAACCCTCTGCTCCTTTATCACGGACAGTGCAACAATATGCTTTAACACGTATTACACAATAGCTCGACGACACCGCAGATAGCTTGTCGACTAGCAATGTATTGGAAGCCAAATGGTTCATTTCTTCCTCCCCAGCCCTTAAGATTCGTTCGTTGAGAGCGTATACTAGTGGTTTTTGACGCTTGTTAATAGCTACAAGGCGCAATCCATGATAAATTCAAAACAGTCTTCAAACAGATGGTTGGTGTGGGCTGAATCAATGGAGTCTGTACAACATCTCTCTTTTGGTGGGGTCCGTGAAAGGGTCTGCAAAACATACCAATTAGGGACAAATTACACCAGGTTAGGATAGATGTAACTTGTAAAAAACATAAATTACAGTTATTAATCAATGCAAATTAGAAAAAAAGAATGTACCTAGGGAGACAGCGTAAGAACCGCGAGCCAATAGCTTCTTCATGTCGTTGATGTTCTTCAAACTCCCAAACTGTCTAGTTCATACATTGACCACTTTCTTCTACTGCACGAATCTGGGGTGAGTTTTGATTTGCTAGGTTGCTTTAGAAAAATCACACACATAAATGTAATTTTAACATCATTAAGCAAAACAAAGTTGATGAACACACTAGCTGTCATAGAAAAAAAAAAATTGTTGCCTACTTTTGCCTAAATTGGATGTGTCTTATAAAAATTGTAATTAAACACACTAACTGTCATAGAGAACTAATTAATGTAATGCTGTCATAGAAATGAATATTGTAACAGCTAGTGTGTTTCCATGAACCAAAATCTGTCATAACTATGTTTGTAGAAATACAAATAACCAAAACTGTCATAAATAAACATAAAGCCCAAATTTGTACTATAATTAACCAAAGATGCTAAGGAAATACAAAAGAGATGAGATGTGTAGAACATAGGATTCATAGAATATATAGTTGGCATAACCATCATTGCTGGATAACTGTCTGTACTGTCATATAAGCTCAAAAATAAACAGTCAATAACAGATACAAAGAGATGAGATTCATGGTTAATTGTCTGCACTATCATATAAATCTCTATGCTTCCTCTATAACATAAACATTGAATTCTTAACCTACTCAAAAATAAACATTCAACCGATAGTAGCCTGCACTGTAAGAGAATTGTCTACGCTGTCATATAGAGGCAATAGTGAAAGAGATGAATCTCAAAAAGAATAAACCCTAAGTATGAATCGAAAAATCATCATTGACTTTGGAAGATCCAAAGTTTCTGTCGAACAAACCCTATCACACATGTGAAAATTGCAAAGAACGAGGAAGAACAGAGAGGGAGATGCGTACCTCTTTGCCGGCGGATGGGGATAGAGTCGAGCTTCCAAATTTTTCACACAGGGGAATGTTTATTGTTTAATAACATTCCCTCCGTTTCATAATCCATTTATAATTTTTCACACAGGAAGTATTAAAATAAAAACTAAAATAAAAATAGTATTATTATTCTTCACAAAAAAAACAAAAGGAAGTAATAAATATAACTTTTATTTCAAAACAGTAACTGCATAATTTTCATTTTTAAAATATTTTGTCATTAAATGAATATTTATGGACAATTATTTTGAAAATATTATTGAGACTAGGTAGACAATTATAATGAAACGGAGATAGTATTATGGGTGTGTTTGGCATATTACCATTTACACTAGTGTAAATAGGGGTTGTTTTTTTAGTAACACTAGTGTTTAGTGTCTCGAAACCCTTAAACGGTGTTTGGCAAAAACACTAGTGTTTCCTAGCCAGATTGTGGGGTGTTTGTTGTGTTTACTCGTAGAACACAAGTCCGACAGTTTGTTGCTCCACCCTTGGCGATTTTTGGGCGATTCGGCGAGAACTCCATCGAGGTTAAGTCGTCGTCTTCAGGGCGTCGTTCCCCTTCATCAACATCAAAAGGTTAGGCCGTCGTTCCCCTTCGTAACATCAGAGAGCTCCATTGAGGTTAGCCCTAATTATTAGGGTTTGCTGATTTCAATCGATTTTTTTTGGGTTTTTTGGTTCTTTGATAAGGGTTTCGATTTTTTTTGGTATGTTGTCTGATTGATGCAGTTTGTTGCACCACCAAAAGCAGTAGAAAGTTGAATGTAATCATCTATATAGAAGTAGAAGTTGAATGCTGTCTGATTTTTATTTTCAGTGTTGTAGTTCATTATCTCCTTATAAATGAGGCAGAAAACAAGGTAGCTTATCAATCACTATATGCAAATACCTTGAGAGCTTTCAGTTTAGCAGTTTAGCAAGGATACTTCAGTGCCCAAATATAACATGAATGTTCCACCAAAAGCAGTATAGTCATCTTCAATGGAGCTCTCTGATGTTACAAAAGTTGAATGTTCTAACTATATAGCAGTAGAAGTTGAATGCTGTCTGATTTTGGTATGCTGTCTGATTGATGCACTTGCCTTCTTAGCTGCCTCCCACTCCTTAACTAACAATGCACTTGTCTCCTCAATCTTATTTTGCTTGACTTGTAAGGAACTTCGCAGTTTAGCAATCTCTTGTGCTTTTACTTCTTCCAAATCAGTCTACCATGTAACATGATACTTCAGCACTTAAGCATCCTTAACTTCGCAGTCTAGGATTAATAAGTCTTTTATTTATTATTAGGAGTTAGATATTTCTATTCAATTATAAAAGGAGAAACTACTGCATTTGTTTAGGATCAGAGTATACTTGAATATTGAATTGAATTCAAAATGAGGATTCCTTGAATTTCCTATGCAACAGATTCTTTAGCACAAATCCTGCATTTATGAGATTCTTGCTACACAACCCTACGAGTGAGATTATTGTTGCTTGTAGTGGGGTTCTAACAGTATAAAAATCAACTGCCATGTTCTCTAGCTGTAGGCGCCATGTGAGTTCTTCTACACTTTTTTCTTATGTTTGGCCTCTTTCAGAGCACCTGTTTCTCTTGCAGCCTGGAGAGAAAATATAACAGTGGGTATGCTACACCTTGAAGGAAAACTTCAGAAACCATATCAATATGGTGATTGATGCAGTTTGTTACAAGCACTATTGGTTGCTCATCCTTGTTGTTTTTCTCTTCTTCCATCTGAAAAAAATATTTTGTTATTAAATGAATATGTATGGACAATTATTTTGAAAAATATTAATGAGACTAGATTGACAATTATAATGAAACGGAGATAGTATTATATTTGTAGTTGTAGCTGTGGTTTGTAGTTGTAGCATGGAGTGGTGGTTTTTTTTAGTAGATTTATATTTTAGAGAAGAAAAACACATAGGGATTGTGTTGTGTGTTTTGTAAAAATATATTTGTAGTACTATTAGCGTTTTTAAAAGACCAAAATGTCCTTGTATTTTTCAAACCAACAAGTTATGTGATGTGAGTCTGATAGCATGAATTATAGTCTATATTTTGGGGTTTGTTTGGACGTTTTATCTTCAATAATCTGCATGTTAGCATGTATAATATGTGATTATATTACCATTTCATCTACCTTTGCGGGAATCGAGGTCTACACCTAGTTTTGCGGTAATTGTAGGTAAAATGGCACATTTTGCATCAAAAAGGAGCAAAAGGAGTCATGAGTCATTTGGAGCTACATCCAGGGAGCATAGCCATGGATTAAAGATTCACTTTGGACAGTTTTGAGAGATTTCACATTCAGTTGTGACTCACCTCGGTTGACCAGAGATTCATCTCGACCGAAGCGATCCAGAGACGCCGACTCGACCGAGGCGAACACCTAGGACGCGGCGAGAATATTTTATTCTTGGATGAGATCTTTTAAATTTGGAAAGTGATCTTATATTTTTGGGCTTGGCTTCTGGAAGGAAGGAGATATGCAGAATCATATATTTTACCTATTTTTATGGAAAAAATATCTTTCTAAGATATCTTATCTTTGGAGGGATATTTTCCTATAAAAAGGGTCGGATTTCCCAAAAATCCGGAGGCCGTTATACATCCAGTGTACGCAGCAGTAGCAGCAGCAGCATACTCCAATTTGGGAGTTTTGGAAGAACCTTTTGAAGGTTGAAGGAAGATTGAAGTCTATAGCTTTTATAGCTTTTTGGAGGGTTTTGTAAGATTGTCTTTAATTCCCTCACTTGTTGGCTTGTCTTGTTGGATTGTTATCCAAGGAACGCTTTTGTTGTGATATTTGATTCAGTTATTGAAGTCTTTTCCTTAAATTCTTCTTTGTTCAAATATTCACCTTCTTCCCATACATTTAATACTTTCATAATGATGATGAGTGGCTAATTTCCTTGTGTGATTCTAGGGTGATTGGCTGAAGGTTGTGGGAAAAACAATGATAGAATAATCTTAGATTCCAGTAGGATCCTGAAAGTTCGAGTCTTTAACCTTAACCCTAAGCATCTCGTTCAGTCGATGAACATCTCGGCCGGGGTGGAATTTGGTTGACCGAGGTGACTTATCCGATCTTAAACTGAGAGTTAAGTGTTAGAGTTTGCTAAATCCTATTCTTATTACACCTTTCCTGGTTCAATGCAAGCTTAGGATGAGACTTACCCGGTAATTCCTTAGTTTGTGTACCAACGATCATAAGCGTAAGTAATAAAGGTTTATTCTTTATTGGGGTTTGAGTGTGCTTCCATCCCATCTTTGTGAGTTAGCCTTTGACTTACCCGGTAAAGGTTGATTCTATTCCCTTAGATGGCGCGTTAGTTTGAGGTTATAGTTCTTTATCTTGATTCTTTGAGACTTACCCGGTAATAGGAGTTACGGTTTAGGATTAGTGTGTAGTGAGACTTACCCGGTGATCTACTCCACTTTAGTAACACCTTCCCCACGCAAAAATCTCAGCTTTGTCCGCTTATCTTTAGATCTTGAGTTGGAACCACAACTAGATGCTTTAATCCCTAGAATTGCATGTTTGATTTATTGACTTCTTATTCATCTTTGATTGTGTTAATTGCTCTTGTGGTTAGTATTCACGAAGCTTACCGTATTAACTTTGTTTCACCGAGTCCCTGAGATCGACCCCTGGAATTTCTTGCTTTTTACTACGATTGACCCGTACACTGCGGGTTCGCATCCTTGTTTTAAGCTTAAGTCTAGGGTTATAAATTTAAAGCTTGCACACACCGTTTGGAGCGAACAAGTTTTTGGCGCCGTTGCCGGGGACTTGGTCTAGACCGAGCCGGTTACGGTTTGCTTTCGGGGCACTTGCCCTTGTTGCTACTAACTACTCTTTCTATGAGTCTTGTAGTTTTCAGGATTTCCGATGACTACATTTGATCCAGCCTGGATAGCAAGACAAAGTGCTAGGGCGGACCATTATGAATACTTGGAGGAGAAGTACTCCTTCTATTGGTTCAACAATGAATGGGAAAGAGAAGAGGCCATTCAACGTGAACTTACGATGTGGGATGAACTGAACGTCCCTAAAAAGATTTGTGAGCAACCTCTTGAAGATTCTCTTGAATCAAGATGGGAGAGGTTGATGAAGAAGGTGGAGGAGCTCAAGGAAAGCACCCTATCCGATGCTAAGCCGGAAGAGGAGCATAAGAAAGTGTTGCACGTTTCGAGCATACCTCCAGTCAAACCAGAAGTTTCTCCTGAAGCTTTTGAAGGAGAAGATGTGGAAGATCTCGATCTGACTGTTGAGACCTCGGTCGAGGTGGAAGTGACCTCGGTCGAGATAAAAGAAGAACCTGCAGAACCGGACGAGGCAGATGCAGAAGACTTTGGTCAAATTACTGAGATTGTGGTCAAGGTGGAAGGAAGACAAGCAGAACTGAGAGAGATTTCGTGGGTGGATTATCAACCCAACACAAAAATTGCCTCAAGCTTTGGAGAACTTTGTAAGGTACATTCTCCTACTTCATTTGAATTCCCTATTAATATTTCTGAATTTTTCAGGAAGGCACCGGAGAGTTGGAGGTCTCTTCCGAAAGAACCTCCTAAGATCAAGATGAAACCTCCCTTGAAACCGATAGAAGAAGATATTCCTTGGATTATAAGGAGTGGAGTTTGCAAACACTACACCGTTAAGGCGATGAAGTGTCTCTTGTTCAAGTATGGGGTCCCTCGCATGCTAAGGACCTTGTACCATCCCCATGCTAAAGATGGGGAAGCTACTAGGATTCTCGAGAAGTTGTTTTCTCGATCCAGGAAAGGATGGGACACGAGGCTAGATTATGTCCCATTGAAGTGGAGGAAATCTAGAAGGATTCCGGTGAGAATCAAACCGTACAAGCTTGTACGTGGGAAATCTTACCATTTGCCGGTGAAATTAGGAACCGGAACCTTTTTGGAAGATTCTTATGATGGATGTGATGAGCACTCCACGACGTTCGAAGTGCATTGAGTAATCCCATGCATTATGGTCCAGCTAGCGACCTTAAATCAAGCGCTTCTTGGGAGGCAACCCAAGGTATTGCTTTCTTTTCCCGTTTTCTAGTCTAGCTTAGATAGTTTTTGTTTTTGCTTTGCTTCGCTTTGTTTTTTGGCGTTCTGGACAGACAACAGGGAATATCTAAGGAAGGAGCATAACTGGAAGGATAGAAGTTCGAGATTTTGAAAAGACGGAAGCATCTCGGTTACTGTCAAAGCACCTCGACCGAGTTGATTCTTGAGCAACCGAGGCGACTAGGGTTTCTGCAGAGCCACCTCGGTCCGTACCACCTCGGTCCGGTCGAGACCATCTCGACCGAGGTGACAGCAGATCCAGGAACAGTATAAAAGGGAGAAAATTTTATTTTTTACTTTTTACTTCACCCAACTCGACCGCGGCGCCCTTCCCACCTCGCCTTCTCAGATCTTGCTCATTTTCGAAGATTTCCGCTTCCAAACTGCGATTGAAGGGTCGAGGAACCTATTGCAACAACAGATCTGCGAAGAAATCGAACGAATCGACCGAAACGAGGTAAAAACAGTCAAAACCCTAACTCGTTCATTCGCTTCGATTTGGGCTTTGGTTGCCCCTGATTCTGCTGAGAAAAGGCTTAAGTACCCCATAGGAAGCAATTGTAGTGATTTTTGGGGGAAAAGAACTGGATTTTTGAGATTTGAATCGCGAACTGTTGCGCCTCGGTCCAGTCGAACTACATCTCGACCGAGGTGATTTCTGAGTATTGTCAGTGACCGAGGTGTTCTGACAGTGTTGAGAGAAAATGAGTTCCGATCGTCGCCTAGCCCACAGAGACAGATCCTCACCCTCCCCTTCTCCCTCTTCTTCCCGTCCTTACCGCCCGGTGATCCACGAGAGATGCCGGGTAGACTATGAGCGGATAGCTGGCCGTCCGGTTATCGCACCACGTTTTCTGGACGTGTCGGCCTTCGATTGCCTAGGGTTTGATGCTGACCTTAGGAGGATGATTGCTACTGTGGGGCTGGATCAGTTTACTGAGATCCGAGCCCCAGCTTATTTGGAGCCGACCTTAGAGTTTGTTAGCTCCTTCTCCTACCTTCCCACAGACCAGTCTGTGAAGTACCGGTTGATGAACCGGAACTTCATAGTTCCTTTAGAGGTTTGGAGAGAGATTTTCGGCTTTTCCGAGCCCACCGTCACTGATTTCCCCTCCCGATCCGTAGCTAGGGAGTTCTGGGGGCAGATTGCCCATATTACCAAGCATGCAAACAGATGGTGCCCTGGAGATTCCAGGGAGAAGGTCATCTTCCACCCAGCCTTCAGACTAGCCCATAGGATATTCAGCGAGACACTTCTGGCGCGTACTGAGACGCCCCAAAAGATCCGACAGGGCGAGCTATTCAGCCTCTACTGTATGGTTACAGGGGGTTTCCCAGACTTTGGCTTGATCTTGGCAGAGGACCTGCACAGGATCAAGGCCAAAGCGAAGGGAGACATTTGCTGCGGAGGTCTAGTCACCCATATTGCTACCTATCACGGGATGGACCTCAGTGTTTGCACGATGGTGGCGGCTCCGAAGCCGCTTGGATTACAGGAGATGATCACACGGAGGATTCTAGTTCCCCGTGGTTTGACCACTCCATATGTTGCCATGCCTTGGGAGCGGACTGCACCTCAGGGGATCCGCTGGTCTGCACAGTTCACAGTCTTCGATCCACACTACTGGCAGACAGCTTGGGCTCCACTGATGGAGGATCATAGAGAGGCAGCAGCTGCCCCAGCTGAGGAGGAGGAGGATGACGACGACGATGAGGAGACGGTGGACGAGAGAGATGGTGGAGTCCCGATGGATACAGGGACGGATACTGCAGGTACGAGCGCGCCACCGATCATTGACTTGGATGATGAGGAGGATACTGAGCCAGCACCTGCTGCACCTCCCGCTAGATCTGCTAGGCGTCGGACACGCCGTCATAGAGACACGGAGGCTCATCGTCGGATCGATGATCTGACTGACCAGATGATAGATTCTTATGCTGCCCTTACGGTGGACATGCATGAGAGATTCGCTTCCCAGCACCGACAGATTGACAGCTGGACTCAGCAGATGTTAGAGGGGCAACACTATCAGCGTAGGATGATGGAGCTACAGTTCCAGCAGACTATGGGCTATCCGTTCGACCCGACACAGTATCCGTATGTGCCACCACCACCACCGCCGGATCAGGATTATTGAGGAGCTGCAGGATTTTCTTTATTTTCTTTTATGCTGTTCAGCTATTTATCCGGTGAGTTCTCTCATTTTCAGACTTTTATTTGACCCACTGGGACAGTTTGTCTCAAGTATGGGGTGTTTGTACTTATCTGACTACGTGATGTATTTATTTCGACTACTTTTGATGTATGACATTCTATAGGTTATTTGATTGAGAAAAACGTCGAAACCGAAAAAAAAAATAAATTTTTTGACCTCGACCGAGTCAGTCTTGGCCAAACGAGGCATTTCACCTCGGTTGAACCAAGAACACCTCGACCGAGGTACTTAACTGAGAGTTTTCGAAAACGATTTTCGTGTTTCTTATCTGGATATGATCTCAGTGAAGATCTTGTTTACTGACTGATTTTAAATTCTTTATGTGTTTGAAAGGTTTTATAATATGTTTAAGTTGCTAAATGCTTTGTTTGAAATTATTGGCATGTTTAATACTTTATTTTTATCCAAATTATGTTGAATTTGAAGGTTGACACCGCAGGTTAAGTTCTCTCACTTTCTTCCTGGAAAGACCAAGGCAATTCATTCTCTTCTTCTTCTTCTTCTTGATCATGCTTAGCCCCTCATATACATTTTGCCTCCCTTTACCTATCCGGGAATTTGGAAGCAAGCGAAGTGGTGAAAGCATGTGGAGTTAAAGTTGAGAAGTGGCTGGAAGTGAAAGTGTTAGAAAGCAATAATAGGTTTGGGGAAGTCAATCATGAAGATGAGTAACTCGGCACCATTCACATAGCTGGGTGTTTGTGTCTTGCCAAAGTCGGATTGAGCGATATTCCTAACGGGTCATGGTATGTGCATCAAGGGTTTGATGCATCTCGAGAAATTGATGATTGCAGATTTCCTAGGCTTCGCTTATTGTGCACCTCTGTCCATGCATCCCAAAAAGTAAAGTAAAAAGAAAAAGTGTGAAATAAGCAAAGCTTATTGGTGGAAGATGTTGCAAGTCGAAGTGAAAGTGAAGTTCATCCTTTTCCCGGATTCTAGCACCACATTACCTTACATACATCCCTACCCTACACGTTTCTTGACCTTTTCTTTTGGGAAGCCCTTGAGACCTTGAGCTTGTTGATTGACTTAGTGGTTTAAATCGGATTATACATGATTAATTTTGATAATTATGATTTATTATGCATTCTATGGTTTTATGCAAAGATGAACAACTTTCCTATATTTATAAAATGTTTTGAGCATATTGAGTTTTTAAATTCCAGGAAGTACTCTCTTAGAGTGATCTATGATAGTCGCACACCATAAAATGTTTTTGAAGAACTTTTCAATTGATTTTCTTGACTTATAATCCATTCTATCTTGTCTTCTATATGCGGAACTTGCTTGGGGACAAGCAAGGGCTAAGTATGGGGTATTTTGATAGCATGAATTATAGTCTATATTTTGGGGTTTGTTTGGACGTTTTATCTTCAATAATCTGCATGTTAGCATGTATAATATGTGATTATATTACCATTTCATCTACCTTTGCGGGAATCGAGGTCTACACCTAGTTTTGCGGTAATTGTAGGTAAAATGGCACATTTTGCATCAAAAAGGAGCAAAAGGAGTCATGAGTCATTTGGAGCTACATCCAGGGAGCATAGCCATGGATTAAAGATTCACTTTGGACAGTTTTGAGAGATTTCACATTCAGTTGTGACTCACCTCGGTTGACCAGAGATTCATCTCGACCGAAGCGATCCAGAGACGCCGACTCGACCGAGGCGAACACCTAGGACGCGGCGAGAATATTTTATTCTTGGATGAGATCTTTTAAATTTGGAAAGTGATCTTATATTTTTGGGCTTGGTTTCTGGAAGGAAGGAGATATGCAGAATCATATATTTTACCTATTTTTATGGAAAAAATATCTTTCTAAGATATCTTATCTTTGGAGGGTTATTTTCCTATAAAAAGGGTCGGATTTCCCAAAAATCCGGAGGCCGTTATACATCCAGCGTACGCAGCAGTAGCAGCAGCATCATACTCCAATTTGGGAGTTTTGGAAGAACCTTTTGAAGGTTGAAGGAAGATTGAAGTCTATAGCTTTTATAGCTTTTTGGAGGGTTTTGTAAGATTGTCTTTAATTCCCTCACTTGTTGGCTTGTCTTGTTGGATTGCTATCCAAGGAACGCTTTTGTTGTGATATTTGATTCAGTTATTGAAGTCTTTTCCTTAAATTCTTCTTTGTTCAAATATTTACCTTCTTCCCATACATTTAATACTTTCATAATGATGATGAGTGGCTAATTTCCTTGTGTGATTTTAGGGTGATTGGCTGAAGGTTGTGGGAAAAACAATGATAGAATAATCTTAGATTCCAGTAGGATCCTGAAAGTTCGAGTCTTTAACCTTAACCCTAAGCATCTCGTTCAGTCGATGAACATCTCAGCCGGGGTGGAATTTGGCTGACCGAGGTGACTTATCCGATCTTAAACTGAGAGTTAAGTGTTAGAGTTTGCTAAATCCTATTCTTATTACACCTTTCCTGGTTCAATGCAAGCTTAGGATGAGACTTACCCGGTAATTCCTTAGTTTGTGTACCAACGATCATAAGTGTAGGTAATAAAGGTTTATTCTTTATTGGGGTTTGAGTGTGCTTCCATCCCATCTTTGTGAGTTAGCCTGAGACTTACCCGGTAAAGGTTGATTCTATTCCCTTAGATGGCGTGTTAGTTTGAGGTTATAGTTCTTTATCTTGATTCCTTGAGACTTACCCGGTAATAGGAGTTACGGTTTAGGATTAGTGTGTAGTGAGACTTACCCGGTGATCTACTCCACTTTAGTAACACCTTCCCCACGCAAAAATCTCAGCTTTGTCCGCTTATCTTTAGATCTTGAGTTGGAACCACAACTAGATGCTTTAATCCCTAGAATTGCATGTTTGCTTTATTGACTTCTTATTCATCTTTGATTGTGTTAATTGCTCTTGTGGTTAGTATTCACGAAGCTTACCGTATTAACTTTGTTTCACCGAGTCCCTGAGATCGACCCTTGGAATTTCTTGCTTTTTACTACGATTGACCCGGACACTGCGGGTTCGCATCCTTGTTTTAAGCTTAAGTCTAGGGTTATAAATTTAAAGCTTGCACACACCGTTTGGAGCGAACAGAGTCCCTTCAAATTTAACGCGATTCTTTCAATTTTTCGGTCATTAATGACTTTGAGAGGATTCTTATTCAGTTATGCAAATCTCCATCTTCACGATCAATTGTTGGCTCGAAGGTGAGGCTTCAAGCTTTGAAGGGTTCTGGTTTCCATTTGAAAGCGTGTGAAAGGCTCTGGTTGGGAGGCTTCATGCATCCAAGGGCTCTGTTTTGGACGCTTGAGGAGAACATCGTTCAAAATAGTGGGAATTGTTTCTAGGGTTGTGTTGTATGCTTCTACAATTTCAAGGTATCTCGTTACTTTATTTGCAACATCTTTCCTTTCACTCTGTAACTTCGATGAACTGGTAGTTTTTTTAGGTTGAAACAAAGTGTTCTTAGGCATCGAAGGACTCTATTACTCTATGTTACAAATTTAGAATGCACAATGCAAATATAATGAGGTAAATCGGTAAGATGATGTGTACTTATGCTATCCATGGATATCATATTTTTGTGTGAGAAATTTAGATATCTTGTAAATTTAACCGGTTTTATTTGTACTCGACATTGGTTGTTGGTTAATGCTTGGGTTTTCATGGGATCGTAAAGTTAGAGTCATGGTTGAGACAAGTCTTGTCAATAAGTCCTCGATTTAGGGTAAAGAAAAGTCATTTGTATCACCGAATCCCTTACAAAGAGTTTTTTGAGTTGATACGTAATTATCAAAGACAAAGCAGCTGAAAAATGGGATTAGCTGGATAATAGAATCAACTCAAGGGTGAGGCTTAAGGGAGGGTCAACATTTGGAAGGGAAGATGAATCACCAAAGACTTATCATCAAATTCTACTAAGCAATCAGAAGAAATGAGCCTTAAACTATCTTTTCAAGAGAAAGCCATCAAATGATTTTGATGAAATTGGGTTTTTTCATATATATAAGGGTAAGTGGAACAAAGAGGGTCAACATCTAGAAGTTGGTTATCCCAACACATCCCTTTGGATGAGGTCTTCAATGTCTAGCAAAAGGATCCCATCATTTAGGGCCGAGCTATCTCCCATATAAGCGAATTTATCTGAATTGACATTGATTTTCCTAAAAATGTGTTGCATTTGTACTTGCGAACAACTTGTAATAAAAAGAAGAAGATGTCACAGATGATCATGTTTGCTTTCCATGATGGTTTCTAAATATGATTAATTGGGTTAATAAGCCTAAGGTTATCTTCTTTGATTTCAACAGTGTTATATCCTAAGCACATGTCCTTTTACAGACCTTCTTTAGAGCAAAAGCTTACGCTTGGAGGATGGTCTTTGCTCCACATATTCCCATTCCCGTGGAAATTGTTTCGGCGTTATGGTCTCGAATAATTAAACAAATGCACTTTGGTCATTTAAGTTTCTAGAGGCATCATAATTAGTTTTGACTGCATTGAAGCTTGGTCTTTGTCATCTACTGTTTTTTTTCGTCTTTGTTTTGGGATTCCTCTTACAAAAGAAGGTGTATGTGTGTTAGCCTCATCCATGTTTGGGGGCAAAATTTCATGAATTTTTACAACTCATTATTTAATGTAAACCACTCAAAATTTAAAATGCGTGATTAATCTCTCCAAACTTGACGTAAATATAATTTATTAGAAAAATTGGGATCAATAAATTATAATCATCATGTTTGGTAACATGATTTTTATTTTTATTGAGTCCCAAGTTTAATAAATATTAGTCAAATTCAATGTTAATTGAGTCTCATCCTATTTAATCCAACTACTAATTATTTACATCATTAGTGAAAACTAAATTTAAATAAAGAATGATAAAGGGAAGGTAGTAGTTGAATGCCTTTCATTTCTCCTCTAAAAATGAGAAATAATAAATTTTTCTATAAATGATAAAAACTAAATGTGGTTAATGAGAGGTTATCAATATAACCTCCCTAAACCTCTTTAAACTTCTCACGGGGCTAAATAAAAACAAAGGCTTCCCTCTCTTGAGTTTTTCTCTAAACACTGCAATGATGCCCAGTAAGTGAAAATACACACATAAAGTTGAAGAGGTCAAATGATAAGGGCTTTATATTATAAAAATCAAGTTATCTCTTGTTTAAGCAAATCTCCTTGTATGGTTGTAAAGCCAAGCGTACAAATTTTGGGTATCTGTTTTTTTTCTTTCTTTTCAAAGTTTGAATATTATCACAACCATTCATGAATACTAGGTTGCTTGATAAATGTATCCGGCTTATATTTGTAATCGCTGGATTATGCCTAGTTAAAGGCTTGTAATTTGTTACAAGCGGATCTTTCTTCAACTTTGAAGATGTGGTGCTCCGAAAGTAAATACTTTCGATCGTTGTATACAAAATTTTATCTTTGCAGTTGCGGTGCTCCATAAGGTAATACTTTCGATCGTTGTATACAAAGCTCGTAGTTGATCCAGAAACAATCACTTTTGTCCACTACATTAGGCCATGGTTGGCTGAAAGTATCAATGTCGTACTGCGTCAAAGCCTTTGTATGACGAAGGGTTGTTTTATTCTCCATGGAATATTTACATATATAAACCATGATAACAGACAAAAAAATGGCAAACACTCATTCTCGCCTATGAGTTTCAAGAGAATTTTTTTTTGCCAAGCGTCATAAAATGGTTTAGATTCACACGAATCTCTCATTGCCATTTTTCAGAACCATACAAATGTTTTTGATCATAATTGTAATATCCGAAAGTTTATTTCCGTTCATTTCCGAATTAAACCGGATTTCGACCCATTCAATTTTGCTTATGGTGCCTAGTGTCATGTATTAACATAAATTTTATCATTTTATGTGGATATATTACTTACATAAAATGATAAAAAATCATCAAACCCTACTTTTGCAAGACTAGAATTGAAATGCCTCTTTTGACAAAGCAAAGACAAGGCTTGACAAGGTCATGACAAGCTATGGACATGCTTTGACAAGACCAATCGGCCCATTTCCCTCTTAATATTTCGGCCCATATCTCCATGTAGGATCTAGCCTGTTACTCCACATTACTGCAGTAGTGAACCGCCTTAGGAAACCTTGCCATTTGGGCCAGCAATGACGAGACCAGCCCAATCGTCAGCCCTAGCAGCTCTTGCAAATGAAGACAACCGGCAACCCTAGGCAACTGCTGAGACGCTTTCCTTCATAGCTTGGATTCCGTATCTGCAGCAGACGGACGGCTTCCTCCTCCTTGTTCACACGTGAAACGATAGCCTACAACCCTAGCCGTCGCCTCCTACCACGGCTACACGACGCCTCTCCTCCTCACGCTCTTCCTCCCTCACACCGTCCATGTCTCCCTTCAAACACCGGCAATCACCTCGGCATCGACCTTCTACACGTCTCCATCATAACCGACGTTGGAGCCAAGATCGAATTCTTCATCGACCTCCTTCACATACGACATGAGTACGGGTCTTCTTCTGCATCTGTATGTACATGGACATGTTGCACCGTCTCTGTGTCGACCATGCTTTTCCTCTGACTATAAGTATCGGACCCTCACTGTCAACACACTCGACCTAGATCTCCACCCTCACACGCAGCATCAGCGCCCTAGCGCTAGTCGCAACTACGCTCAGCCTACAATGCCGCAGGTGCGCCTCCTGGATCCGCTGGCGTGCCTTCCCTGCCGCAGTCGCACACTTGGCAACAACAACCTTCCGCTCTCTTCCTTAGGGCCTTCGAGTCTCGGAATCGGGTAAGGCTTGTACCCCTTGCTACACTACACTTTAGTCCACCTTTTCCTTGTCTAACGTGTACCAATTTCGTCTTTTAAACCTACTCATAACAACCGTAGGAGAGCTGTACAATTTCATGCATTTTTATGAGTTTTCGGAAGTGTTGAACAGTCAACTTCGGGTCCAATTTTGGGTAAGCTAGACTCTTCCTTTTTGGCTGGTTTTTGGATATGTCATAGACGGTATTGCATAGTAAATCATACTAAAAGTTTAGAAGAATCAGATTTACAGTTTGAGAGTTATGGTGTTCCAAAATTGGCTCCTCATGCAGTTTTATAAGTGTGCTGAGTGTTGAGAAAAACTACATGTGATGCAGTTTTGTGAGATAGTTTTGAATAAGTTTTGATATCTATTGGACTTGAATTTTGGATATGTCATAGTTAGGATTACATACTATATTATTTCAAAATTTGAGAGGATTTCATCAAGAGGTTTAGGAGTTATGGTTTTTCAAAGTCGAGGTTGTAAGCAGTTTTTCTTGATGTTGCTGAAATTCTATAAGTGCTGGAAAGATTTTGTGCTGTGCAGTCATGTTTGAACTTATTAGATACCTTAGAAATATAATAATTTTTAGTATGTTATGAAGTGCCATGCATAGGGTTATGTATCAAAAGTTGAGGTTGATCCAACGGTTAGATTTATATTTATGAAGGTCCAAACTAGACTGATGGTGCAGTTAGGAAATTACACAAATTTTGGCTAAGTATGGGATTTATGGATGTTGGACCCAACTTTGGGAATTTATGTAGGATTGTTGACTGAGTATTTTTGGGAGATCTTTGACATTATGATTTGTATGCAAATCATAGATGACTTGGGTAATTTTCTTAGAATTATTATAAATTTATTTGAGTCTCGTATTATAGGCTAAAGTTGGACCTTAGTGACCTTTTTAAAGTTAAGAAAAATGAGTAATCTATAAGTTCTATCTAAACTAACTCTTAAGAGTTAGATTATGAAATTAATTCCGAAAGAAAGGTTTGGGCATATATTATAGGATCTTTGAGAGTTTTGGGACCAGGCGTAAAATGGTCATTTTACCTTAGGGGGGCATTTTAGTAATTTCTCTTGAAGAGATTGTAAATCTTAGAAGTTATATACTTCTAAAAATATGAGATGCATTTTGATCCACTTGCCCTTATGACAAGCAATTGAGTCCCAACAGTTGCATACCGAGTTGAGATAACGGGAATCGAGTTTCGATTCAAGTAAGTCCTTTGGGCTTACTTAGCTAGCTTCTAGGATATGAGTGTGAATAATGATAGTGGTGTTTGAATAATGTGTTTATAGTTGCACTTATTATTAATTATTGACTGACCTACACATTTGGCCTAAGAGTAACGGACGGTGGCATTCTGCTCAGTTAGCCCGAGGGCGCTGGGGGTTTCTTTAGGGACTAGTCCATACTTGGTTTGCGGGGACGCCACCGGAGGAGGTGTGCCAAACCATCATCAGTTGGATAAGGGACATGTAACACCCCAAATTCTCGGAACTCGGGGAGTTACTGGTTAGGACCTCACAATGGGTCCCGACCTTGGTTTAACAACAACATTACTTGGATCTTACAACAAGGCACAAACGTATTTAAAACAATTTCTAAAACATAATATTTTTAATGGTATAAACGTACACATGTGACAGCCTTACAAACATATATAAAGATACATAACATGCATGACGTATAGAAGACTCCCCCGTCCCCGTCTAATGAGTACGTGGACCCGGCTGACCATCCGTTCCGGATCTCTCTGCAACTGTCTATCTCTACAGATCTACAACACGGATAAACCGTTAGCTAACTAACCAAATATAAGCAAAAAGATAACAGCACAAACACAAGCAGAAACAAAAAATAAACAAACATCATGCTGGCACTCAACCAATTATTATCTGTTATATAAGTGATTCACATTATTCAATTTAAGTTGTGGCACGAGAACTATTATTAGTTCTCGCCTCCGTTCCTTATCCAACTGGTGTAGGTATAGCTGACTTCCTTTGGTAGCGTCACTACAAACCATGTTTGGACTAGTCCCGAAAGAAACCCCCAGCGCCCGGCGAGCTACTGAGCGGAATGCCACCGCCCGTTACTCTTAGGCCAAAATACAGGTCGGTATTTATATATCACAACCTATCTCTCTAACATGTCAATCACACACCACCATCATCATTTATACTCATATTTAGCAGTCAGCTAAGTAAGCCCAAAGGACTTACCTGTTAAAATGCTCGACTCCTTAGTAATCACTTGCTCTGTAACTGTACTCACTCAGTTGCCTGTTAAAGGCGATAAGTGTATTAGCACACTTTCACGTAGATAGAAGTCTAAGACTTCTGAGATTAAATAATTATGAAGACGTACTAGCTACATTGTTAGTTGTAGGGTAAAATGACCATTTTACCCTTCATTCCGATTTTCTCGAAGACCCTAAAATTCATGTCCAAACTCCTATTTGAAGTTCTAAAATATATCCTAACTCTTAGAATTTTATTAGGTGCGAAACGGACATTTTTCTTATGTTTAAATTTTCCGGAAGAACCGAAAAAGGTTTAACTTCGGCTCTAAATATAAAATTCTTAACGGCTTATAAAATTTCCGAATTTATTATCTAGATAATCTAGGAGGTTCTATCTAGCCTTAGAAGAAAGAATTTCCCTAAACTGTTCAGCCGATATTTTTATAATAATTCCCAAAGTCGGTTCCTCACTCTACTTTCTTATACTTAGCCAATTTTCTAAGTTCAATCAAACTGCTCAACTACCTAACTTCGGGAGCTCGTAACTTTCAATCCGACCGTTCATTTCTCACCAAATTTTAATATGATAAACTACTTATATCTATCTACAACATATCCAAAATTCAACGGTGGATCTTTATCCAAACATTTTATAATTGTTCGACAAGGTGGGCTGTTCGAAACCTAAAAGCTGAAGAAATAAAATTAATTTACAGCAGCCATTTCCACTCATTTATGCACATACTCAGCAGCTCGTTTACGTTATTTATGCTAGGCTTAACAACAGCAGTTCACAACACATGGGTGACAGCGAAAACGAAGAGGGACGGAGCAAGCTTACGAATTCTGCAAATCCGGCGTTAAGAGTTCTAAACGGTAGCGTTCCGGCGTCTCCTGCGGCTGCTGAGGTATGGCTCGTATACTCACTGTTGCACTGTTCCGTTGGAGGCTCGTGCCTGGCTCGCATCACCGGCGAACAGAGAAATGGTTAGTTGCTGTTGCGCTCAGCGAAACCGAAGGAGGAAGGGAAACCGGCTTACCTCTTCACGCGACAGCAGGGGACTGGTCCGGCGGAAGCGGCGAGGCACTGGCGGCGCACTGGTGGACGGAGGAAACAGTAGCCGAGGACGGTGGCGGCGGTCCGGCTGGTGCGCAGCTACTGCCACAGCGCGGCGGTGGTCAAGTTTGGCTCGAACGGACAGAAACGAAAGAGGTGCGGGAGGGAGAAGAGAGAAGGGAGAAGGGCCGGAGGCTTACCAGTCGGCTGGGCGTGCGGCTGGGCGGCTGGATCCGGCGGTGAGCGGCACAAGGCGGTCGGCGAGCCTTGGCGGCGGTGGTTGCGGTTCCTTCTTCTCAGCGGCAAGGCAACGCTGTATTGCAGAGGTGCGTTGGATTGATCGATCAATTAACGCAGGATTAGGATTAGGTTTTATTAATTAGGTTAATTAGATTAGTATTAGGAATGGGCTGGCTGGGCTGGACCGGAAATTTGGGCCTAGTAGCGGGTTAATTCCAATCCAACTCTTTTTAGGACGGATCCGGAACTCATTAAAGTGCGGGAATTTATATAATACGGAATTAGTTTCCGTATTTATAAATTATAATTGATTTTATTTTAAAAGCGTAAATTATTCCCGGGAATTTAATTTATCATTTTATGTGAATCTAGGTCACATAAAATGATAAAACTAAACTCGTTTAATTTAACAGATTTATTTATTTACCATGATCTCCTCGAGCTTGTATGATTTCCCTTAACCGGAACTTAAAATTTTCGGTTATTACATCAGTGCCCCCTTAAAAGAAGTTTCGTCCCGAAACTTAAATTTTGGTATATTTTAGTTTTCTCAACACCTTTGTTTTCTACCACGCAGTTACTCAGACAGCAAACAAACAAGTATCACAAAAGAGAAACAGAAACACTCAAAACATCATGAAAACCTGAAAGGTCAAACAACACAACATCCGAGTACTAACTCGTCAAACAAGAGTAACCCCTAACCCCGCAAAGAACTCGGGGTAGTTACGTCTAACACTCTCCTCAGTCTCCCAAGTGGCCTCATCAGCTCCTCTCCTAGACCACTGGATCCTCATCATAGGTATCTCCTTGGATCGCAGACGTCTGGTACTGCGTTCCAAGACAGCTACGGGGTACTCTACAAACGTATGGTCAGGCTCCACTATCAGATCCTCATGGCTGATGACGTGTCTCGGATCCGGAATGTACTCTCGCAGCTGAGATACATGAAAAACTGGGTGTACTCCCTCTAGTCTCGGTGGTAGTGCTAGTCGGTAGGCAACCTCTCCAACTCTCTCTACGATCTCAAATGGTCCGACATACCGGGGACTCAGCTTCCCCTTAATGCCGAAACGCCTAACTCCCCTCGTAGGTGACACTCTCAACCACACCTGTGCACCTACTCTAAACTCCAAAGGTCGACGCCTCTTATCGGCGTAGGACTTCTGACGACTCTGAGCTGCTAACATCCTCTCCCGGACTAAGGCAATCCGGGCGATGTCGTCCTGTATCTGATCTGGTACTACTCCATCAGCCTTGCTAGGCTCATCCCAACATAGCGGTGTACGACATCTCCGGCCGTACAAAGCCTCATAAGGTGCCATCCCAATAGACGCATGCCAGCTGTTATTATATGAAAACTCTACTAGTGGGAGGTGATCTGGCCATACCTGTCCCCAATCTAGCGCACATGCCCGTAACATGTCCTCCAGGGTCTGAATGGTCCTCTCTGACTGACCGTCTGTCTGTGGGTGGTAGGCAGTGGTAAAGTGAAGACTCGTACCCAGAGCGGTATGTACCTGCTGCCAGAACCTCGAGGTAAAACGTCCATCTCTGTCGGATACGATAGTCCTCGGTACTCCATGGAGTCTCACAATATGTCTGGTGAACTCCTCTGCTAGACGACTTACCGGCCACGTCTCCTTAATCGGAATGAAACGTGCGGTCTTCGTCAGACGGTCCACTACCACCCAAATGGCATCAAAGCCTCTGCTGAGCCTCAATCCAGTGACGAAATCCATCGTAATGTCTTCCCACTTCCAGTGTGGTACTGGCAGTGGGTGTAGCTCTCCTCCGGATCTACGGTGCTCAATCTTGACCTGCTGACAGGTCGCACACTGAGCTACATAACGGGCCACATCAGGCTTCAAACCACCCCACCAGAAGGAACGTCTCAAGTCCCTATACATCTTACTCGCTCCTGGATGTACGGAGTAAGGGGTAGTATGAGCCTCACCTAGTATCCTCTGCCTCAACTCACGGTCTGATGGCACACAAACACGGTCCTGTCGTCTCATCACTCCATCGGCACCAATAGTGAACTGAGGTGCCTCCTCTCGTGCCATCCGGTCTCGGATCCGGGTCAACATCGGACAGGCCTCCTGCTTCTGTCGGATCTCACCCAACAGGTCAGGGAGTAACTCTATGGTGGCTAACTGGTGAGCTGTATCCGGGAACTGGATCTCAATCTCTAACCAAGCTAAGTCTCTCTGCAGCTGTGGCTGTACTGTCAACCGGGCTATCGCCTTCTCCTGAGGCGTCTTCCGACTCAAAGCGTCGGCAACTACATTCGCCTTTCCAGGGTGGTAAAGAATCTCAAGGTCAAAATCCTTGATCAACTCTAGCCACCGCCTCTGGCGGTTATTCAACTCCCGCTGAGTGAATATGTACTTCAGACTCTTATGGTCTGTGAAGATCTGACAGGTCGCTCCATAGAGATAGTGACGCCAGATCTTAAGAGCGTGCACTACTGCTGCTAACTCTAGGTCATGAGTGGGGTAGTTCTCTTCATACGTCTTCAGCTGTCGAGACGCATATGCTATAACCTTACCCCTCTGCATCAAGACACACCCCAAGCCCAGCTTGGATGCATCACTGTACACTACGAAGTCCTCTGTACCCTCAGGCTGTGCTAAGATCGGAGCAGACGTCAATCTCCTCTTCAGCTCATCAAAACTCTGCTGACACGGCTCAGACCAAACGAACCGAGTAGTCTTCCTTAGGAGGGAAGTGAGTGGTCGGGCGATCAGGGAAAACCCTTCCACAACCGACGGTAATACCCTGCCAATCCAAGGAAACTGCGAACCTCCTTCACATTCTTCGGAGGTTGCCAAGAAGACACTGACTCAATCTTCGCCGGGTCGACCTTAATCCCCTCGGCAGTCACTACATGGCCAAGGAATGCCACCTCTGACATCCAGAACTCACACTTGGATAGTTTAGCATATAGCTGACTATCCTGTAGAATCTGCAGCACTGTCCTCAAGTGTCCGGCATGCTCCTCTCGACTTCTAGAGTAAACTAGAATGTCGTCGATGAAGACCACTACAAACTGGTCTAAGAAGTCGATGAAAATTCCATTCATCAACTCCATAAATACTGCTGGCGCATTAGTGAGCCCGAATGGCATCACTACAACTCATAATGACCATACCTAGTCCGGAATGCCGTCTTAGGTATGTCCTGGTCTCTCACCCTCAGCTGGTGATAACCCGATCTCAAATCTATCCTCGAGAACACTGATGCTCCATACAGCTGGTCCAACAGATCATCTATGCGAGGCAATGGATACTTATTCTTGATGGTGACCTTGTTCAACTCTCTGTAGTCGATACACAGCCTCATCGATCCATCTTTCTTCCTCACAAATAATACTGTATGCCCCAGAAAGAAACACCAGGACATATAAAGCCCTTCTCTGCTAACTCCTCTAACTGCTTCCCCAACTCAAGCAACTCTATTTGTGTGGAATGCTAAGTAACTTCTATCTGGTCTGACGTAGGATCTGATCAAAATTATCTACTTCTTCTTACTCCTCTAGTTCTTCTTTTATAATCCATCCGTACTAACTGTGATATGCACCCTTTTCCTAGCCAGTAGGCAGTAAATTCTTCACACGCTTCCCTTGGTCTTCAATGAAATAAAAGGGGGTCATTTCTGACCGTCTAGTCTTTTTTTTTCTTAAGTTCTTAATTAGGGATCCTTGCTCGAACTCACTCCATGTTATTATTAAGGTGCTAGCACGCGGATCGATTTAGCTTCACATTTGTCGTTGTTGATCTCTTGAAGGGTCCTCTAGACGTCTACAAAATTCGTTCATCATTCTATAGTTATCCTCCTTATCTGATAACTAGTACCACTGGTTGACCCGCACGTTTTATGTCTCAATTATTACTGACTGGTATGTAGTTGACCTTCCATAAAATCACAGACTTATTGTTCTTCTATCTCTTTTGAGGTTTGATAGACTTGGTCAAAATCTATCTCCTCTAGTTTCTTTTTTAATACTCTTTTAGTTTCCTCCACAGTCTGCACTTCTCTTGTTCTCTTATGAGGTCACTATACTCTTCTGAGTCTAGTCCTAGCATTCATCTGTCACCAATGAGTTCATCAAGTCTTCCACATTAGCTTGTAAGCGTGTCTTCGCGATTCTCCTTCCTTTAGTCATCATCTGTTTGCGGTTCTCTGGTATGAACCGTTAGTGTTGGTAACTTAAATCTCTTTGTAATTGAGAAATTATTGCGGACCCTTGAGTCCACCAAATCACTTTTCCCCATTCTTCCCCTTGTTTAGTTTCGTCTTGATCATGTCGCCTTTATAAAAATTCGTTGTCTCAATTTTAGACTTCTAGTTTCTTGGATACTTATGTCGGACTTTCATTCAAAACTCTCATATCCTTGAAGGACTCCACATGCTTCCATGGTTACAGGATTTATTTCTCATCATCAAACTCACTCTTTATCTTTGTACCTTCTAACCTCTCACAACTGGGTCGACACTCTATCTTCTTTGTACTCTCATGTCCATGCTTGCTTCTGGCGGCGTCCGTCTTGATAGTCACGTCCTTGACACCGAAATTCTTGGTTGTACTCCGTTCTATATGATTCGTATTTCTCCATTTTTATCTCCATTCTACGCTCTCGTCGTCTCTTGCATGGTTCTTCTAATTCCTCTCTCGACTTCATACGACAAAGCCCCTTGCATGATTCTCAATTTCTTCTTTCTAAGCTGACTCGGGAACTTCTTTCTCATCCGGTTGTACTGACTGAAAAATTTTCTAAACATCTTTACTGCTTTGCTCACCAGGACGTCCATCAGAGTATCATACTAAATCTTGGTCTGAATCCCTTATCTCGTGTGGAAAACTCTTCAAACTCGTTACCGATTTATCATGAGGCGCTAATCGCTTCATGATATCACAACTAAAGAATACAAGATATCCTTTAGGATATTAGCATACTACACACACACAGATATATAATTTACACTAAAACCTATTGATATAAGTCTATATACTAACTCACCTATCGTTCCAAGCTGCAGAGATCCACGGAGAACGATGGTGGTCCGACGTACTACTAACCCAACAACCCGACTATGCACGTGTGTAAAAACAGAAATCCGTTTTGAAAATCTTAGACCCCTTTCGGGTTCTAGTTATTTTATACATTCGGTCTTTCGGAAGATTTCAAGTGCCATTGTTGCCAACCCAGAGCTCTGATACCATGTTGTAACACCCCAAATTCTCGGAACTCGGGGAGTTACTGGTTAGGACCTCACAATGGGTCCCGACCTTGGTTTAACAACAACATTACTTGGATCTTACAACAAGGCACAAACGTATTTAAAACAATTTCTAAAACATAATATTTTTAATGGTATAAACGTACACATGTGACAGCCTTACAAACATATATAAAGATACATAACATGCATGACGTATAGAAGACTCCCCCGTCCCCGTCTAATGAGTACGTGGACCCGGCTGACCATCCGTTCCGGATCTCTCTGCAACTGTCTATCTCTACAGATCTACAACACGGATAAACCGTTAGCTAACTAACCAAATATAAGCAAAAAGATAACAGCACAAACACAAGCAGAAACAAAAAAAATAAACAAACATCATGCTGGCACTCAACCAATTATTATCTGTTATATAAGTGATTCACATTATTCAATTTAAGTTGTGGCACGAGAACTATTATTAGTTCTCGCCTCCGTTCCTTATCCAACTGGTGTAGGTATAGCTGACTTCCTTTGGTAGCGTCACTACAAACCATGTGTGGACTAGTCCCGAAAGAAACCCCCAGCGCCCGGCGAGCTACTGAGCGGAATGCCACCGCCCGTTACTCTTAGGCCAAAATACAGGTCGGTATTTATATATCACAACCTATCTCTCTAACATGTCAATCACACACCACCATCATCATTTATACTCATATTTAGCAGTCAGCTAAGTAAGCCCAAAGGACTTACCTGTTATAATGCTCGACTCTTTAGTAATCACTTGCTCTGTAACTGTACCCACTCAGTTGCCTGTTAAAGGCGATAAGTGTATTAGCACACTTTCACGTAGATAGAAGTCTAAGACTTCTGAGATTAAATAATTATGAAGACGTACTAGCTACATTGTTAGTTGTAGGGTAAAATGACCATTTTACCCTTCATTCCGATTTTCTCGAAGACCCTAAAATTCATGTCCAAACTCCTATTTGAAGTTCTAAAATATATCCTAACTCTTAGAATTTTATTAGGTGCGAAACGGACATTTTTCTTATGTTTAAATTTTCCGGAAGAACCGAAAAAGGTTTAACTTCGGCTCTAAATATAAAATTCTTAACGGCTTATAAAATTTCCGAATTTATTATCTAGATCATCTATGAGGTTCTATCTAGCCTTAGAAGAAAGAATTTCACTAAACTGTTCAGCCGATATTTTTATAATAATTCCCAAAGTCGGTTCCTCACTCTACTTTCTTATACTTAGCCAATTTTCTAAGTTCAATAAAACTGCTCAACTACCTAACTTCGGGAGCTCGTAACTTTCAATCCGACCGTTCATTTCTCACCAAATTTTAATATGATAAACTACATATATCCATCTACAACATATCCAAAATTCAACGGTGGATCTTTATCCAAACATTTTATAATTGTTCGACAAGGTGGGCTGTTCGAAACCTAAAAGCTGAAGAAATAAAATTAATTTACAGCAGCCATTTCCACTCATTTATGCACATACTCAGCAGCTCGTTTACGTTATTTATGCTTAGGCTTAACAACAGCAGTTCACAACACATGGGTGACAGCGAAAACGAAGAGGGACGGAGCAAGCTTACGAAATCTGCAAATCCGGCGTTAAGGGTTCTAAACGGTAGCGTTCCGGCGTCTCCTGCGGCTGCTGAGGTATGGCTCGTATACTCACTGTTGCACTGTTCCGTTGGAGGCTCGTGCCTGGCTCGCATCACCGGCGAACAGAGAAATTGTTAGTTGTTGTTGCGCTCAGCGAAACCGAAGGAGGAAAGAAGCCGGCTTACCTCTTCACGCGACAGCAGGGGACTGGTCCGGCGGAAGCGGCGAGACACTGGCGGCGCACTGGTGGACGGCGGAAACAGTAGCCGAGGACGGTGGCGGCGGTCCGGCGGGTGCGCAGTTACTGCCAACAGTGCGGCGGTGGTCAAGTTGGCTCGAACAGAACAGAAACGAAAGAGGGTGCGGGAGGGAGACGAGAGAAGGAAGAAGGGCCGGAAGCTTACCAGTCGACTGGGCGTGCGGCTGGGCGGCTGGGTCCGGCGATGGGCGGCGCAAGGCGGTCGGCGCGAGCGGTGGCGGAGGACTCCGGCTGGTGCGCAGATTCAGCGTTGCGGCGTCCCTTCTCAGCGGCAGAATGCGATTTACAGAAGGTGTGTAGAGGAGCGGTAGGTTAAAAATTAGGTTAATTAATTAGGTTAATTAATTAGGTTAATTAGATTAGTCATTAGGGGAATGGGCCGGCTGGCTGGGCCGATAATTTGGGCCTAGTAGCGGGTTAACTCCAATCCAACTCTTTATAGGACGGATCCGGAACTCATTAAAGTGCGGGAATTTATTTAATACGGAATTAGTTTCCGTATTTATAAATTATAATTGATTTTATTTTAAAAGCGTAAATTATTCCCGGGAATTTAATTTATCATTTTATGTGAATCTAGGTCACATAAAATGATAAAACTAAACTCGTTTAATTTAACAGATTTATTTATTTACCATGCTCTCCTCGAGCTTGTTTGATTTCCCTTAACCGGAACTTAGAATTTTCGGTTATTACAACATAGATGTTACTTGTGGATCATACACCGACCTTAGCTATCTTCACCAATTGATCATGGTTGTCGCGTCCATAGAAAACTGGCTCCTTCCGATATATTATTGTAACAAAAAAAACTCATTAAGTAACTATGACTAGCAAGCAGAATATTTCAATTTTTATTAGAAAAGACAAGAACAGAAACACATAGATGTTACTTGTGGATCATACACCGACCTTAGCTATCTTCACCAATTGATCATGGTTGTCGTGTCCATGGAAAAATGGCTCCTTCCGATATATTATTGTAACAAAAAAACCTCATTAAGTATCTATGACTAGCAAGCAGAATATTTCAATTTTACTGGAAAAGACAAGAACAGAAACACATAGATGTTACTTGTGGATCATACACCGACCTTAGCTATCTTCACTAATTGATCATAGTTGTCGTGTCCATAGAAAAATGGCTCCTTCCGATATATTATTGTAACAAAAAAAACTCATTAAGTAACTATGACTAGCAAGCAGAATATTTCAATTTTTATTAGAAAAGACAAGAACAGAAACACATAGATGTTACTTGTGGATCATACACCGACCTTAGCTATCTTCACCAATTGATCATGATTGTCGTGTCCATAGAAAAATGGCTCGTTCCGATATATTATTGTAACAAAAAAAACTCATTAAGTATCTATGACTAGCAAGCAGAATATTTCAATTTTACTGGAAAAGACAAGAACAGAAACACATAGATGTTACTTGTGGATCATACACCGACCTTAGCTATCTTCACTAATTGATCATAGTTGTCTTGTCCATAGAAAAATGGCTCCATCCAATATATTATTGTAACAAAAAAAACTCATTAAGTATCTATGACTAGCAAGCATAATATTTTAATTTTAACTAGAAAAGACAAGAGCAGACACACATATGTAACACCCCAAATTCTAGCGGAACTCGGGGAGTTACTGGTTAGGACCTCACAATGGGTCCCGACCTTGGTTTAACAACAACATTACTTGGATCTTACAACAAGGCACCGATAAGGAAAAGCTAAAAATCATAAAATAGTTTTATCAATGCATGAATGTGACCAGATCAACTACAGCCGGAAAAGCAATATATCAAGATACGGAAGGAAACAATGTTCAACAGAAAAACCCACAAATGCAAAAACTGCAAAAAGTCCTAAAGTACGACACCCCGGCTGACCACTACCATCTGGATCACTCGGCATCTGCTCTAACCTGTGTCAAATCTAAACAACATATAAACCGTTAGCTAACTAACCAAATATAAGCAAAAAGATAACAGCACAAACACAAGCAGAAACAAAAAATAAACAAACATCATGCTGGCACTCAACCAATTATTATCTGTTATATAAGTGATTCACATTATTCAATTTAAGTTGTGGCACGAGAACTATTATTAGTTCTCGCCTCCGTTCCTTATCCAACTGGTGTAGGTATAGCTGACTTCCTTTGGTAGCGTCACTACAAACCATGTGTGGACTAGTCCCGAAAGAAACCCCCAGCGCCCGGCGAGCTACTGAGCGGAATGCCACCGCCCGTTACTCTTAGGCCAAAATACAGGTCGGTATTTATATATCACAACCTATCTCTCTAACATGTCAATCACACACCACCATCATCATTTATACTCATATTTAGCAGTCAGCTAAGTAAGCCCAAAGGACTTACCTGTTAAAATGCTCGACTCCTTAGTAATCACTTGCTCTGTAACTGTACTCACTCAGTTGCCTGTTAAAGGCGATAAGTGTATTAGCACACTTTCACGTAGATAGAAGTCTAAGACTTCTGAGATTAAATAATTATGAAGACGTACTAGCTACATTGTTAGTTGTAGGGTAAAATGACCATTTTACCCTTCATTCCGATTTTCTCGAAGACCCTAAAATTCATGTCCAAACTCCTATTTGAAGTTCTAAAATATATCCTAACTCTTAGAATTTTATTAGGTGCGAAACGGACATTTTTCTTATGTTTAAATTTTCCGGAAGAACCGAAGAAGGTTTAACTTCGGCTCTAAATATAAAATTCTTAACGGCTTATAAAATTTCCGAATTTATTATCTAGATAATCTAGGAGGTTCTATCTAGCCTTAGAAGAAAGAATTTCCCTAAACTGTTCAGCCGATATTTTTATAATAATTCCCAAAGTCGGTTCCTCACTCTACTTTCTTATACTTAGCCAATTTTCTAAGTTCAATCAAACTGCTCAACTACCTAACTTCGGGAGCTCGTAACTTTCAATCCGACCGTTCATTTCTCACCAAATTTTAATATGATAAACTACTTATATCTATCTACAACATATCCAAAATTCAACGGTGGATCTTTATCCAAACATTTTATAATTGTTCGACAAGGTGGGCTGTTCGAAACCTAAAAGCTGAAGAAATAAAATTAATTTACAGCAGCCATTTCCACTCATTTATGCACATACTCAGCAGCTCGTTTACGTTATTTATGCTAGGCTTAACAACAGCAGTTCACAACACATGGGTGACAGCGAAAACGAAGAGGGACGGAGCAAGCTTACGAATTCTGCAAATCCGGCGTTAAGAGTTGGCGGGTTTCGGCGTCTCCTTCGGCTGCAGATAATTGACTCGTATCCTCTCTTGTTTGTACCGTTCTGCTGGCCGGCTATCACTGCAGGATCCGTGAGGGACCGATCTAGTCGATTAGTCATACGGAATAGGAGATAAAGAAGGGGTATGCGCTGCACTTTACTTACGATCGAAGGCTGCGGAGTCGGCTGAAATGATCACAACAGGAGGCACCGGAGGGAGGCTGCAGGCTCGGTGGTGGCTGGCGGCGCACTGGGTGGACGCCGGAAGTCGTAGCCGAGGACGATGGCGGCTGCGGTGCAGTTTCCTGGGAGCGAACAGCCCTGCTGTGAGTTCCGAACAGGTTCGCGTATCACAGGAAACCTAGCGGAGGAAGGGATCGGTTCGACTTACCGATGACCGGCGGCGCGGTGGTGTGACAGGCGTGGCAGCAGGCGGCGGCCCTTCCTTCCTCAGGCGTCGGCGAGCCTTGGCGGCGGTGGTTGCGGTTTCTTCTTCTCAGCGGCAAGGCGAAGCTGTATTGCAGAGGGGCGTTCGATTGAGCGATCAATTTACGCAGGATTAGAATTAGGTTTTATTAATTAGGTTAATTAATTAGGTTAATTAGATTAGTATTAGGAATGGGCTGGCTGGGCTGGACCGGAACTTTGGGCCTAGTAGCGGGTTAATTCCAATCCAACTCTTTTTAGGACGGATCCGGAACTCATTAAAGTGCGGGAATTTATATAATACGGAATTAGTTTCCGTATTTATAAATTATAATTGATTTTATTTTAAAAGCGTAAATTATTCCCGGGAATTTAATTTATCATTTTATGTGAATCTAGGTCACATAAAATGATAAAACTAAACTCGTTTAATTTAACAGATTTATTTATTTACCATGATCTCCTCGAGCTTGTATGATTTCCCTTAACCGGAACTTAAAATTTTCGGTTATTACAGGACAGAGGCGAGAAATCTTAAGATCTCTCGTGCCAAAACTTTAAAACGGAATAAAGTGAATCACCTAAGTTATCAGATAATAACGGTTGGTGTGCCAGCATGATGATTGTTTTATTCTGCTTGAGTTGTGCTTGTGCTATTTTTATTTCTAATTATATCTGGATTGTTAGCTAACAATTTATTCATGTTGTAGATTTTGTAGAGATAGGCAGTTGCAGAGAGATCCGCGGCGGATGGTCAGTCGGGTCCACGTACTCATTAGATGGGGACGGGGAGTCTTCCGTTCAACATGCATGTTATTAATATATTTATGTTTTGTAAGGTTGTCATGTGTTGATCATTCATGTAAATACTATTTGATGTTTTTTTTCAAAAGGGTCTTAAATACGTTTGTGCCTTGTTGCAAGATCTTAGTAAAGTTGTTTTCAAACTAAGGTCGGCACCCATTGTGATGTCCTAACCAATAGTTCCCCGAGTTCTGAGAATTTGGGGTGTTACAACATGGTATCAGAGCTCTGGGTTGGCAACAATGAAACTTGGAATCTTCTGAAAGACCGAATGTAGAAATAACCAGAACCCGAAAGGGGTCTAAAATTTTCAAAATGAAGTTTTATTTTAAAATTATGTGCATAGTCGGGTTGTTGGGATAGTAGTACGTCGGACCACCATCGCTCTTCATGGATCTCTGCAACTTAGTAGAGTTGAAATAGTATGTGGACTGATAGTATTGTACGTATCGGTGAGTTATATGTATATCTATATACATGTCACATTTTAGTACCCTAAAGGATATGAAATATCCTTTAGTTGAGTTATCATGACGTGATCATCGCCTCATGATAAAAGGTTAGTAGATCTTAAATAGTATCTGTATCGGAAGCTAATGGATTCTGACCTTGGAGTAGAGTAATGTGTTCTGGCAGACACTCTGACGATTCCTACAATCTTTCGAAGAACGAGTGGACATATGGTGAAGATTACGAGATGATTTTTTTTAATCACAAGAACAATCAGACAGGAAAGAATATCAAATAAACTCAGATAGAAGTAATAGATGTCCGTACAAGAAATTTAGCGGTGTGAAGACAAGAGATGAAACTCAAGGATGCATGTAAGGATTGATAAGAAGCGCAGATTGAAGAGGACAATTTTGGAATACAAATCAAGCGGGGTAGAGTACAACTACACTTGGCGGGTTAAATGACAGTGCAACCAAGGAGGACGACGCCATAGGAAAGTATGGGCCTGAGAGTACAAAGAAGATATGGTGTTGACCCCGATGTGAAGAGTTAAAAGAGTACAAAGACAGACATTGACAAATGAGTTTAAAGACGAGAAATAAATTTCATCATCATAGAGACGGTTTACTCCCTCAAAGATGCAAGAATTTTAAAAGAAATCATGGCCCAAGTATCAAATACAGTAGAAGTTTGAAATTAAGACAACGGAGTTCTATAAAGGCGGCATTACAAAGCAACACCAACCACGACTAGGGTAAAAAGAATCATGAGACACACCTGCAAGTCATCATGGATAAATTTGGTAAGTCTGTTGGCAAAAGAGGAATAATACAGTTGGACTCATTAGAGCATATCGATCTTATAGAGAGAAAGAGAAGTGTAGATTGTAGAAGGAGCTAAAGGAGTAGAAATAGAGAAACAGGAGGAGATAGATTTTCACTAGGTATATAAAACTTCAAAAGAGATAGAAGAAAAGTAAGTCTATGATCTTGTAGAAGGTCAACTACAGACTACTTGGTAACAACTGAGACTGTACACGTGCGGGTTAACGAGGGGCGACTGGTTGTCAGATAAGAAGAATAACCACAGAGTTACAAAAGAATTTTATCGACATCTGGAGAAACCCTTAAAGGGACCAACTTCGACAATTGAGAAGATAAATCGATATAAGTACTAGTATCCTGGATAGTAACATAAAAAGAGTCCAAACTAGTAACTGTAATTAAGAACTTATGACGGCCGGAAATGACCCCTTATGTCATAAAAGATATCAAGGAAATTGTTTGAGTGGTTGCTTACCTACTGGATAAGGAAAATTTTCACATATGGATATGTATAAGAACTAAAGGAGTAAGAAGAAGTAGATGATTTTGATTAGATCCTACGTCAGTCCGGACAGAGAGTACTCTACATTAGAGGTGGGTCGCAAACCGAAACCTAAACCGTCAAAATCCAAACCGGCGGTTTAGGTTTAACCTAAACCGCCGGTTTGGTCGGCGGTTTAGCCGGTTTATTAAAAAAAAAATATTGAAAAACTGGACCAAACCGGCGGTTAACCGCCGGTTTAGGGGACCAAACCGACGGTTTGGTCCATTTTTTTAAAAAAAAAAAACCAAACCACCGGTTTAGGTTTGGTCTAGACCGTGAACCTAAACCGTGAACCGCCGGTTTGTAACACCCCCTCTTAAATCAAGGATGTCACATCCAGTAGTTTGAGAAATTCAAAACTCCCAAAACTACCCAAGGCTAGTAGCAAATTATTTGCGTAAAAAAGATCATAATTAAATAATCAGCGGAAGACTTGTTGAACATAAAAGATCAATTTCATAAACTCGTAACAACAATGTCAAATTGAAATAAAAACTTTATTATGACAAAGTAAAACAACTAAATGAAAAGATAGTTCGAGTGAAATCCCTATACATATGACTAGGTACAAAAACGTTGCATCCTAATACATAGTCTAAGAATTAAATTTATTAAAACAATAAATAAGTGCTCTAAATGACGCCATCTTCACTTTGATCCTTTGTATCCATGGTCCTGAGAAACATTGCCTGATGTGTCGTATGCAACGAGGGACACCAGCCAACCAGGTAATAGGTTGGTTAGTCTAACGTAAGACTAGCAATTGACTAAAGTAAATAGGTTCGATGTGGGTCATACAGTGACCATTAAACGGTATGTATTCAAACCCAACACTTAACAAGAAGAGGAAAGACAAGAGAGGTGAAAAAGATTTCCAAAGGTAAGGATACCTTAAGAATTATTAGAATTAGTGATTTTTATTGGGAATCTTTAATTTGAAGATTTTATTAAAAACAACGCTAACTTGGACTACCCTAAAGTCCTAGTAACAGAATCCGATCAACCTCACCTCCCGAGTGACCCGGGCGAATTCAGATTGGAAAGACAATTCTATCAAAGGACTAGAGTGGAGTTCACCGGGAACCCATCACCCTCGTTTTAAAACGCTAAGTGTACACCAAGTACTTACTAGTGATATTAGTGACACATTTTAATAATATTCCACTTGTGCAAATATTTAAGTATAAACTTAATAGTAGAGGCGTATCAAAGCCCGAAACCAACTAAGCCCCTATGTCTTAGTTAGTGCACCAGTTGATTTATCAAATGTAATTCAACCTCATTGCATCAAATGTGCTTAATTATCATTCCATGGAATGGGTACAAAAGTGGTACTTCCCACTTTTGAAATTTAATATATACTAACATAAATATAATAATTTATGCGAGTTTTAAACGTTTGCACTAATTTCGATAACCCTTACGTTATAGAAACTTAAACTAACACATAAAGTCCCACACAAAATCACCCGTAGATGATAATAAAACATGTATCATATTAAAACAATTCACTTCAAAGATTCCCATATAATCACTAAGCTAAGTTCAAAGGTCACCCTAACACAATTCCGACTATTCTCTAAAATGTCCTAGCCGGGGGAATATATCGAATTGAAGAAGAAACAAGGGTTGAAAATAACCACTTGCGAAAATGAACCGAAATCACTTGCCTTGAATTACGAAGAACGGATCGAAAACGGATACACTTGATGGTTAAGGTTCACCAACACTCCACCGGGTACCTAACATCCAAGCAAAAAGCTCTTATGAATATTTATATAACTTTTGCACAAATTCGTACATCTCTAGTTATATAGTTAATTCATAACAATAATTTATAAATCCTTTTTATAAATTATTTCATCCATAGAGTAAGATTTTACAAGTTGATTTATATTTGTTAATTCTTTTACTTGATTAACAATATTAATCAAAAACTCGTAGTTGGCTAACATGCTTATATTAATGGTGGAAATGGGTAAGATTTATATCACTAAAATCTTCATTAGTCTAGTACATAATATATGAAGAAATTATGTAGACTATCTATTGATTAAAGAAAAAGATGGTACCGTTTACAATGGACTTGTAAGCAACACACAAGACAACTCGATCTTCTTTGAACGGATATGAAGAATGAGTAATCCCTTAACGTATGTTAGCAACTACGTTGGCGTCCACACTTGCAGAGTTTCGACTCAGGATTTCAACAATATGAGAGTTGGGAAGAAGATTCAAGATGTAAGAAGCAAAGTGAATGGACAAAGAAGAGAGGCAAGGTTTATATAGCCATAGGAAAATATTTTCATTAATCACCATCAATTAATTGGAAGATTATGAAATTAATTAGAGAATAAAATACTAATCTTCCAATTAAATGGTAGATTATAAAATTAATTAGAAAGAGAATAAAATACTAATCTTCCAATTAAATGGTAGATTATAAAATTAATTAGAAAGAGAATAAAATACTAATCTTCCAATTAAATGGTAGATTATAAAATTAATGAGAAGAGAATAAAATATTAATCTTCCAAATTAAATGGGAGAGTATAAGATTAATGAGAAAGAGAATAAAATACTAATCTTCCAAATTAAATGGGAGATTATGAAATTTATTAAAGAATACAACACTAATGTTGTAAAATCCCTCTCATCAATATTGGATTAACACCTAAAAACGTAACCGAAGATTAATGAAATCGAAGCCAATCGAATATTCATTTCGGCTTTCAACCAACGTTTTTATAGATCGATAAATACGAAATCGTTGCAGAAATAATCAAACTGAAGCGTCGGCTCAGCTGGTCTGTGGGCACGCTAGGAAACCTGCAGGTTTCGTGTTCAAAACGGGTCTCCAGCAGTTTTTTCCTCTCTTTTGTTATAATGCCTTAAATTAGGTATTATTATAAATCAGCCCCCTTCTGTAACATGAAGAATGACGTGGCTTGCTGGTTATGTATTCTACGTGGTATGTTGGGGGTCAAGTGTTCGAAACTGATCTCTAGCATTTGGTTCTCTTTTTTATTTTTATATTTTGTTATGAACAACTCTTATTTAAACAATAATAAGAGAGTTTAACATCAAATAAAATAAAACGTCTACATAATTAATAAATCCGATATATAAAAGATGTACCCATATATACGAATATGTTGCACTTCTTTTATTACAATGATATAAGTTGGACATAACCCAAACTTATTATCTTACAAGGGATTATATTAAAAAGCTTAACAATGTATTTTTGTTTGGGGTATTTCAATATCTCCCTCTAAAAAAAAAAGTTTCGACCCCGAAACTAGGCCGTGAATAAATCGGGAAAGCGTGTTCTCATATCAACTTCGGTTTCCCAAGTTTCCCAACTCACCCCCTCCTTTCCAAATTTTGACCAGAGTACACGAACTAAGGGCACAACTTTATTCCTGAGTTGCTTTTCTCGATACTCTAGTATCCGGACAGGTACTTCTTCGTATGTTCCATTTTCTCGTACTTCGATATCCTCATAATCGAGCACATGAGAGGAGTCAGGAATGTACTTCCTTAGCAGCGATACATGGAAGACATTATGAACCGGGTGTACTGATGGCGGTAGGGCTAAGCGATAAGCGACTTTGCCTATGCGTTCAAGTATTTCAAAGGGTCCGACATATCGAGGATTGAGTTTCCCAAGCTTCCCAAACCTGAACACCCCTTTGGAAGGTGAGACTTTAACAAACACCTTATCACCTTCTTCAAATTCTATATCTCGTCGTCTTTTATCTGCATACGACTTTTGGCGACCCTGGGCAGTGAGCATTCGTTGCCTAATCAGAGTAACCTCGTTAGCCGTTCTTTCTAGCATCTCTGGACCTAGTAAGATCTGATCGGTTGCATCATCCCAACATATTGGTGAACGGCATTTCCGTCCATAAAGAGCTTCGAACGGGGCCATCTTAATGGACGAGTGCCAACTATTATTGTAAGTGAATTCAACAAGGCATAAACTTGACTCTCAATTAGTTGGTCTATCCAAAACACACGCCCGTAACATGTCTTCTAGCGTTTGAATTGTCCTTTCTGATTGACCATCGGTTTGAGGATGAAAGGCACTACTGAACCTTAACTCTGTTCCCAAAGCTTTGTGTAAGGACTTCCAGAATTGTGACATGAATCGCCCATCTCGGTCTGAAACAATGGTCTTTGGGACTCCATGAAGTCGCACTATCTCCTGTAGAAATACCTCGGCTAACTTTTGTGCTCCCCAAGTTACCTTAATCGCTACAAAGTGCGCACTCTTAGTTAATCGATCGATGATCACCCAAATTGCGTCCTTTTGACCCTGTGTCCTTGGTAATCCTGTGACAAAATCCATAGCTATGTCTTCCCATTTCCATTCTGGAAGAGGAAGTGGTTGCAACTCACCCCAGGCCTTCTATGTTCAATCTTAACTCGTTGACATATCAAACACCTTGACACAAACTCCGCAACGTCCCCTTTCATATTAGGCCACCAAAAATTTCTCCGTAAATCCTTGTACATCTTGCTCGCACCTGGGTGTACAGAGTATGATGAAGAATGAGCTTCTTTGAGAATTATTCTACGTATATCATCAATGCTAGGAACACAAATCCGATTCCGATACCATAATGAACCATCATCTTGTATCAAGAATCCCGGAGCCTTTCCTTCCACAACATCAGCACAAATTTTGATCAAGATAGTGTCCTCAATCTGCTTCTCCTTTATTTTGTCTAGTAAGGTAGACCGAATTTCGAGCATGCACATGTGTCCTTGTTGTCGCCCAAACCAAACCTCAACCCCAAGCTCCATCAAGTCTTGACGCAACATTGATTGTGAGGTTAAACATGCAATCATATGCTCTGACGTTGACTTGCGACTTAATGCATCTGCCACTACGTTAGCCTTTCCTGGATGGTACAAGATTTCAATGTCATAATCCTTGATAAGTTCCAACCATCTTCTCTGACGCATATTCAGTTCCTTCTGTGTGAACACATATTTCAGGCTTTTATGATCCGTAAAAATTTGACAACTCACCCCAAACAGGTAATGTCGCCAAATTTTTAGAGCAAAAACCACCGCTGCCAATTCTAGGTCATGGGTGGGATAGTTTACTTCGTACGGTTTTAATTGCCTAGAAGCATATGCTACCACCCTTCCGTTCTGCATTAGCACACAACCTAGACCTTGTTTAGAAGCATCACTATACACCACAAAACCTTCAGTACCCTCTGGGAGGGTTAAAACTGGGGCACTAGTAAGTCGTTTCTTTAGCTCTTGGAAGCTCGACTCACAATTGTAGTCCCACACAAATTTCTGGGTTTTGCGGAGCAACTTAGTCATTGGTAACGCAATTTTGGAGAACCCTTCCACGAACCTCCGGTAATAACCTGCAAGTCCCAAGAAGCTGCGAACCTCCTTCACATTTTGGGGTTGTTTCCAGTCTGATACTGCTCCAATCTTTTGAGGATCTACCATCACTCCATCCTCATTGATGATATGACCTAGAAAAGAAACCTCTTTTATCCAAAAGTCACATGTTGATAACTTAGCGTATAGTTCATTCCTTCTCAGTATTGTCAACGCCGTTCGTAGGTGTTCCGCATGAACTTCACGACTTGGTGAGTAGATGAGGATATTGTCAATGAATACGACGACAAACTTATCCAAACACTCGTGAAAACACCTATGCATGAGGTCCATGAATACCGCGGGAGCATTTGTCAATCCAAATGGCATCACTACAAACTCGTAGTGTCCATACCTCGTACAAAAAGTTGTTCTAGGAATGTCCTCCTCGCGAATCCTCAATTGATGGTAGCCTGATCTTAAATCGATCTTGGAGAATACTTTTGCTCCTTGGAGTTGATCGAGTAGATCATCGATCCTTGGAAGAGGGTACCTATTTTTTTTATGGTCACCTTGTTCAGTTCTCTATAGTCAATGCACAACCTGAATGGCCCATCCTTCTTGCGTACAAATAATACGGGTGCCCCCAAGATATTGCAATAACTTATTGAACTTTGCAGCTAGTTGTGTGACATTGAGCCTTTCATTGTGAGGGAAAAGGAACTCCTTTTGCTTCACATCTCTCATAGAACGAGAGAAGTACCGGTTCATCAACTTGGTTTTGAACAACTCCCAAGTTAAGTCTAGTTTATGTGTCAATCCGGTTCCTTCCCACCATTGACTAGCACCTCCCCTTAAGTGTAGAGAAGCTATGTTCACCTTTTCTACCTCTTTACAAGGGACACTTCTGAAGATCCGTTCGATGTGAGTGAACCATTTGACCACCTTTATTGGCTCGCCAGAACCATCATATTCTTGTGGCTTCATAGAGGCGACCGCCTTTAGAGAACGGTTGTAATTACCACCTAGTCCAAGAGTCGGGTGTTAAAGTGCATCTACTCCTTGATGTTGCGGTTCAAGGGGCGGCATTTGAGGAATTGGTTGTGGTGCAACTGGAACTGCCTGGGGTATGGCTTGGTTCATCACTTCCCGAGTTATTTGCACCATCATCTGTCTTAATACCTCCAATGTTGTTGCATAAAAAAAACAATTGGTGTTTGGGGTGGCGGGTCAATTCCTAGACCATTCTCCGTCTTACACCCGTTATTATGGTGCGACTCTGAGTCCTCCACTCGTTCAGCATTGCTTCTTAGGACCCCCCTAGCATGCTGGTTGTTTCCATCATGGACCAATATGTGAACATTGCGTAGAGATCCCTCTAGTCTCATTGCAATTCCCTCGAGATGGTAGAGTTCTTGTCTTCATTCTTCCATCGTCATTACCCTTGTAGGATCGAAAATCATAAGGGTTGAAGGTTCTTTGTGCTGAGGTGTCACATGCTCGGGAACCTCCATTCTCTCAATATGGGAAGTATGTTTTTTCCAACCATCCACCATATAGGTCCTATTCTCTAACTTGTCCCCATTAGTCCTCTACCCTTGAGTGGTAGTTGGTGGTTGTCCTTATATGCTCATCACTAGGTGTGATCCATTTTCCATCTGATTGTAAGGAATGAGAATGAAATGATTGATACCCTGAGTTTGGAGTTCTATATGATCTAGAGTCCTCCATCGGGTCTTCTTCTTCATCTGGCTCTGAAACAACAATTGTGGGTTGTTTGCCTTCCCTATGAGGAAAATTTGGTATAGCCTCTTGGATCAAGTAAGATTCCAACTCCCAATTGGAATATGGATCAAAGACATTGTCAAAGAAAAAGTTCCTCCAGAACTCTGTGTACTTTGCCGCTCTAGTCATTGCTCGAGTTATGGCTATATCCTATAGATTGACGAAGTAATGTCGGTATCTTGCATGACATTTTCTAAAAGGGGTAAAAGATCTATATAACACATAGGAATGAGATGAGCTCTATCTTAAGCACTTTAAATTTTATTTTAAAAATAATAATAAAATAAAATAAATATAATAGTTTATCGTTTTATAAACAATTTTCGAAAATCAGTTTGTAAAACAAAAGCTCTGATACCACTTCTGTAACACCCCCTCTTAAATCAAGGATGTCACATCCAGTAGTTTGAGAAATTCAAAACTCCCAAAACTACCCAAGGCTAGTAGCAAATTATTTGCGTAAAAAAGATCATAATTAAATAATCAGCGGAAGACTTGTTGAACATAAAAGATCAATTTCATAAACTCGTAACAACAATGTCAAATTGAAATAAAAACTTTATTATGACAAAGTAAAACAACTAAATGAAAAGATAGTTCGAGTGAAATCCCTATACATATGACTAGGTACAAAAACGTTGCATCCTAATACATAGTCTAAGAATTAAATTTATTAAAACAATAAATAAGTGCTCTAAATGACGCCATCTTCACTTTGATCCTTTGTATCCATGGTCCTGAGAAACATTGCCTGATGTGTCGTATGCAACGAGGGACACCAGCCAACCAGGTAATAGGTTGGTTAGTCTAACGTAAGACTAGCAATTGACTAAAGTAAATAGGTTCGATGTGGGTCATACAGTGACCATTAAACGGTATGTATTCAAACCCAACACTTAACAAGAAGAGGAAAGACAAGAGAGGTGAAAAAGATTTCCAAAGGTAAGGATACCTTAAGAATTATTAGAATTAGTGATTTTTATTGGGAATCTTTAATTTGAAGATTTTATTAAAAACAACGCTAACTTGGACTACCCTAAAGTCCTAGTAACAGAATCCGACCAACCTCACCTCCCGAGTGACCCGGGCGAATTCAGATTGGAAAGACAATTCTATCAAAGGACTAGAGTGGAGTTCACCGGGAACCCATCACCCTCGTTTTAAAACGCTAAGTGT
>BSUD01000003.1:22618987-22648481 GCA_033239045.1 Fagopyrum esculentum
AAAGAAGAGAGGCAAGGTTTATATAGCCATAGGAAAATATTTTCATTAATCACCATCAATTAATTGGAAGATTATGAAATTAATTAGAGAATAAAATACTAATCTTCCAATTAAATGGTAGATTATAAAATTAATTAGAAAGAGAATAAAATACTAATCTTCCAATTAAATGGTAGATTATAAAATTAATTAGAAAGAGAATAAAATACTAATCTTCCAATTAAATGGTAGATTATAAAATTAATGAGAAGAGAATAAAATATTAATCTTCCAAATTAAATGGGAGAGTATAAGATTAATGAGAAAGAGAATAAAATACTAATCTTCCAAATTAAATGGGAGATTATGAAATTTATTAAAGAATACAACACTAATGTTGTAAAATCCCTCTCATCAATATTGGATTAACACCTAAAAACGTAACCGAAGATTAATGAAATCGAAGCCAATCGAATATTCATTTCGGCTTTCAACCAACGTTTTTATAGATCGATAAATACGAAATCGTTGCAGAAATAATCAAACTGAAGCGTCGGCTCAGCTGGTCTGTGGGCACGCTAGGAAACCTGCAGGTTTCGTGTTCAAAACTGGTCTCCAGCAGTTTTTTCCTCTCTTTTGTTATAATGCCTTAAATTAGGTATTATTATAAATCAGCCCCCTTCTGTAACATGAAGAATGACGTGGCTTGCTGGTTATGTATTCTACGTGGTATGTTGGGGGTCAAGTGTTCGAAACTGATCTTTAGCATTTGGTTCTCTTTTTTATTTTTATATTTTGTTATGAACAACTCTTATTTAAACAATAATAAGAGAGTTTAACATCAAATAAAATAAAACGTCTACATAATTAATAAATCCGATATATAAAAGATGTACCCATATATACGAATATGTTGCACTTCTTTTATTACAATGATATAAGTTGGACATAACCCAAACTTATTATCTTACAAGGGATTATATTAAAAAGGTTAACAATGTATTTTTGTTTGGGGTATTTCACGGTTCAACCAAACCGGCAAACCTAAACCGCCGGTTTGGTCAAACCGGCGGTTTACGCCGGTTCACAAACCGCCGGTTCGGCGGTTTGGTTTGAACCGGCCCATCACTACTCTACATTTCACACAAATGAGACGGATGGTGCTCTTTCGCGCCATTGTGGGGGTCAATTTTCTAGATTGACATAGGAACACCTTATGACTAAAGATGCGACACAGAATAATTGGAAGTATAGGCGGCACAAACATAGAAAGTATGATATAATGCCTTGGTGAGATGTCTTATCGAGTTGTGAGGTGATTGTAGATGGAATCTATATCTTTGTTGGAACAAACATGAGAAAGAGTAAAGTTGAATGACTGAAGGTTGTTATACGGATCTTGTATCAACAAATAAGATGATTACCGAAAAGTTTTTGTACAAGAGTTTAATGAGAAGTGGTGGAACTCCAATGAAATTTACGCTAACCCTGATAACCAATATATGTAGATGGGGAAGTAGTAGTGAGACTGCATACAAAGGGTGCGCTAGAAGTCCATTCTCGACTGATGACATAAGATTTGATGAAAGTAATAAGACCAATCAACGTGGTTCGTAACGCGTGTACGAGGAAACTCAAAGGGATTTAACTATCCTATGGGGTGTAACGATTTAAAGAAGGTAAAGCGACATGAGTATAAGGACAACATCATAAAGGCGAGTCGGGAAATTTAATTTTTGAGAAAATCATATACATCTGATGTTTTTTTATACAAATGGTACCGATAGATGTTTAATAAAAGTCATACTATCGGACCGATAACACTATGATTGATGAAGTGTAAGCCAAGGGAATAGGTTAACCAGTGAGAAGGAAAATCATGTATCAAAAAAACGGGTCTTGCTAGATTTAAATAAAGTATTGAGATGAGGATGCCTTTATGGAATCTATGCAAGAGTACAACGTAACTAAGGTTCCAACACTCAATGGGTAAGCAATGATCAACTGACAATTTGAGACCGTTGGAGAAGGAAAATGTTATAAGATGAGTCACCTAGTAGAAGAGTTCACAAGACAAGCATGAGAGACCATCTTGTGGTTGGCTTATTACCGCACCTCGAGAAATTGGAGCTAAATAGAAAACTTCATGTCAAGATTGTAAATAGATCAAGGTAAGGACTTGTAGGTCAACGTGATATGTCCTATGTTAGAGGTCAAAGGGATCGTGGAAGGATAACCACATTGAGTAGTCTTGACGAGTAGTAGGTAGAGTTTTGATGAGGCCTAAGTCAATTCCGGGAATTTCTAAGACCACACGTTCCAATCCTCCAAGGAAGCGTAACCGGTGAGTTATTTTGCGGAGGAGTTCCTAGACCAATTGTGAGACTCAGTGGAAGTCGAGGACCATAGTTTTGACAAATACGGAGAGTTTATCTCAAAGTTTGGACAGCTAGTACACACGACTTAGAGTACGAGCTTTCACTGTACTATAGTGAATCATCCTTAGAATGACGGTCGGTTTGAGAGGACCTTACCGTTATTAGAAAGGAATTTATGGGCGAAAATCTGGTAAATCATCCTGACTCACGGAAGACGCCATTATGAGAAATGGGTGACAATAGATTGATCAGAGTAGCATAGAGGAAGTGTGGTGAGCCCATCACCCGCAGAGAAAAAACTCAATGGTATGCTATCAATGACCTCAAGTTAAGGAATTAGAGATCTATATGAAAACCTCCAATGGGGAGTGCGATTTTGGGTTAGATCAAGTTGAAAGCTTGACCAGAAGCAGGTGAAGATTCATTAATTAAGGGAAGATCCAACTAGGTCACATTAAAGAAACCGGACCACATGTCCTTTATGATAAACTGCCTTTGTTGTGCCATCAGGAAGGTCTATTAATATAGGTGTATCCAGTCTTGTCAACACAGTTAAATGGCTCTTGCAGAAAGTGATATGGTCAGTTGCCCCAGAATCTAAGATCCATGTGTGAGTATTAACTGCTGAATTTACAGAATGAGATATTATACCTGCAAAATTAAATGAGGTATTGGATTATTTGTCCATCATGTCCTTGAGCACTTCCTGGCATACTGCATTAAGCATAGATGGATCTAAACCAGATGAAGACTTAGAAATTTCTGGAAGATCCAGTGGAGAATCTGCAACTTCAGCTTCAAGATTATTTGCAGATCTATAGGAGAGACTAGTTGTATGAGTATGAGAACTAGAATTCTTATCTGCCTTAGACTTGAATTCTTTATACCAATCCGGAACACCTGTGAGTTTAAAACAAGCTTCCCTTAGGTGACATTTCTCCTTACAGTATGTACACTGCCTGTCGAGCTTTTCTTTCTTGAAATCTCGTCGACTACCTCTGGTTTGTCTATAAGGAGGAGAATGAGATACAACAAACACATCATGTGTAGCAGGATTGTGACAGGTAATTTCCTTTTGCTTCTTAGCTTGTAAAATCATATGAAACTCTTTATTTTCAGCAGGCAAAGAGTCAAGCGATAAAATATGGCTTCTACTATGCTCATATTATTCATTTAAGCCCATAAGAAATTGCATAACTCTAGTGTTTGTCTCCCTAGTACTGATCTTCTTCAAAATGTTACAAGTACAATTAACAATCCCTCGACATGAGCAGGTAGGAATTGTATTAATAGAACTCAATTCATCCCACAATTTTTTAAGTTTACCATAGTAAATCGCAACTGAACTATTTTCCTGCTTAAGAGATGAAAAATCTTTGTGAATCTTGTAGATTAAAGGTGTGTTTGATACCTCGAAACGTTCGATTATGTCCTTCCCCAACTCAAGTGCCGATTCAGCATAAGTAAAAAGTTCTACAATATCAGCTTTCATCGAATGTAAGATCCAGCAACGGATCATGTAATCGGCACGAATCCATTTGGTAAGCCGCTCGGTTTCTCACATGGCTGGTTTGAGACAAGTACCATCGATGAATCCCAGCTTCTGCTTGGCACCAAGAGCCATTCGAATGCTTCTTCTCCAAGAGGTAAAATTGGATCCACTAAATAATATGGAAACCAATTGCATCCCAAGGTTGTCCAAATTGGACAAATATAGAGGATCGTTATCATCAACGCTCAAATGTCGATCCTGAGTAAGAGTAGGTAAAGGATCTGTGGAGCTTGAATCATCGCCAGAAGCCATGAGGAAAAAATTTTGGAGGAGAAATTAAATCTTTAGAGATTAAGGCTGAACAATGTAATCTACGTTCATAGCTCTAATACCATGTGAAGGAGCTAAAAAGAACTGAATATTATCACTCATCATCATCTGTAAATGTAAATGAAAGGCTATATATAGCAAGTACATGGTTTGTTAGGGTTGTTATAGCTTTTGTTTTATTACATATATAAGCTCTTTATTCAATATATTGTATATACATCCTATAAGCTATCGTTTTTGTTTACAATAAGACATGATTTTCTAATGCTCCACTTTCACAAAATCTTAACTATCTCCTTCCAACAGGTTGCAGATAGGCGTGATCAGGAGAGAAAAGCCTACTCTAAGATGTTCCAATAATACACTTGCAGAATAAATTGGTATGTTAAGATCCGGTAGGTACTTCATCGTTGAACTCGTTTTTAACACAACAATGGAGAAGGCTAACAGTTGAGGCTATTATTATTATTAGTTTGTGATTATACCTTTAAAACAATACTAATAACATGATTAAATATAAATTTTATACACTAATAATTATAAGAAAATCCCGTGCAGTATACTAGTTGGTTTTTAGGGCAAGGGCTAATGCATTGGGCAGATGGTGATAAACAATTAAAGCCTATTTTCAGCATCGAGCTACTACAAGGAGATGTAATAGTCATATTGATAAATTGCTGGGCAAAAACAATGTGATTAGGAAAGATGAGAAGGATATTGAATGTGTGATAGTTGAATATTATTCTAATCTGTTTACTGGGGAAAGAAATAGGAATATTGATAAATCACTTATATAATATAAATTTAAAAGTTTAATCTACTCTACGCTCTACATTCATGTTAGGTTCAATTACTCACAGGCTTCAAACCGTAAAAACCACCGTCAAACTCCTCTTTACTGGCTTAGAGATGAACAGAAGTCGAGCTACAACCATGAGTTGGTAATTTTAAAAATTAATGAGAAAATAGGATGTCATAATTAGTTAATTTTATTTGAGATAATTGACGAACTAAAAATAAGAAAATATAATATAGTAAGATTTTTAAATATTTTAAAGGTTAAGAAAATTATTTGTTTTTCAAAAATTAAAAATAAGTTTTAATATGATTCAATTATACTATCATAGGGTAGTAAGATACTTCAATATCATTCAATATTATTTTATTTGTAACGTCGTGCAAGAACTCAAAATAACTTTAAAATTGATTTTATAAATTATAGCAAGAAAGTAAAATTTTATTTAGACCAAATATATGCATCTAATTTTTAAAAAAAATCAATTTGATTTTTTGGCTTTCATTTTATAAGTGACATGTATGTGATTTTAAAAAATCAATTCTTGAAAGTTAATTTGACATCATTTTTATTTATTTTAAAAATAACCTGATATCCAAATTATATACGTATTCAATTTAACATCATTTTTATTTATCTAAAAAAATCAACTTATACAAACAAGACCCAGATTCCGATAATCCCATCTTCCTTAATTCATTTGGTCTGGAAAAAACAAAATTTCCCGCTTGGAATGTTAACGGCTCGAATTTCCCATCTTCCTTATACAAACAAGAACTCAAATTTCCCGCTTACCTTCATTCATTCTGTAACTCTGTTCTAAGGAAACTCAACGGCTTGATTTTGTACGCGTTTTGCCCTTGTAAAATTAGGCCTGTCATCTGATCTCAAGCAAGAACTCAAATTTGATCACCCAAACTTGCACCGCAGAATCGCTCGACTCTTGAGCAGCCATGCCAACCCAACTGCTCCAATTTAGCTTTCGAAGACGAGAAGAGCTTGTTCGGACTGAACAAGGATGCGGCCACCTGGTGGTTGCGTCGCTAGTCACCGGCGCTTCATCCGCCATTGATTACCTAACAGTCCCCTGCTTTGAATCAACCCCTTTTCTCAGCTATGATGATTACCGCCATCACGTCTACCACCGCTTCATGGACCACCTAAACCACCTCCCTCAGAGAGACGTTGCCAGGATCGCTCGCAGTTTCATCTCCCAAGTGATCGACCCGGCAAACACCGCTCACCGTTGCTCTGGCCGCGGTTTCACATCTGTGCACTTTGTCGAGTTTCGGTTTCCCCATACTGCTCCTGATTCTTCTTCTGCGCTCGATAGGGCTATGTTGGAGTCGTTTGAGGAGGTTGTGCCAAGGACAAGACGCGCAGCACGCTTACCGCTTTTTGATCTGATCATTACGAGGACAGAGAATATGATTCTTCAGGGTGTTGAGAGGTTTGAGGCTGACTGGACTCGTCCCGACTGTTGTATCTGCATTGACAGCATAGAGCGGCAAGCTAGGTCGCTCACGCTTCCCTGTTCCCACGTTTTCCACGAGTCCTGCATTATGCGCTGGTTTGACACCAACCACGTTTGTCCGTTGTGTCGATACGAGATGCCAGTCGAGTCTTCTTGGCTCACCCTCAGTTAGATATATGTACTGTGTAATTTCTGTTACTCAGTTAGGAACACCTTCGTATAGAGAGATATGTTCATTTAGATATATGTACTGTGCTATTGCTGTTAGCGAGTTAGGAATCAGCCGAGTCTGCTTGACTCACCCTCAGTTAGATAGATGTACTGTACTATTCCTGTTCCTCAGTTAGGAACACTCTCATTTTGCTATATGTACTGTACTATTCCTGTTAGCCAGTTAGGAAGTACTGTGTTGTTGTCCTAAATTTTGTTCTGGGGTTTACATACTTCTGATTTCAGCTTGAGAATGAATATATTGCCACTGTTGAACTCTTTATTTCAGGATAGACAAAATATTTTAGGATAGAGAAACAAATGTGATGAGGTTGTGCAACCAAGCTTTACTGCCACTTGTTTATATTTAATTTTGTTCTCACCCCTATACACATGTTACTTCCAGATTTAGCCAACTATGTTATATAAGCAAACACCACATCCTTCCCGGTTGGCAAGAAACAAAAATCAAATCCATTTAGATATATGATGTGCCTGCACAATACTATTTTCAGATTTCACAACAAAACTGGGAAAATTCAGTAAACAGAGCAAATAAAATCCTATCAAAAAATAGCTATCTGTTTTTTCCAAAAAACTGCTGTCAATTGAGTTTTGACAGTTCTGAACATGATCAACCCAAAATGAAACTGTAAGAGTATAATAACAAAGATGAACAAAAGACTTCAAGAAACAGCATATATTTCATATCCCCAGAGTTGGAATTCATTCAATCATTACATTATAAAGTGTTTACTGCATAAAAATTTCCCAAACATCGGTACAACCGATAAAAGTCAGTTTGTGGACATACTAAATAGCTCCACAATATAAAAACCATAACTGCTCCAAAAAGTGCATTCCAATACACAACTATCATGTGAAATTTAAGTCAATATCCAGAGCAAGAACGAGAATTATAATAACAAAGATGCCTGCATAAATAACAACCCTCTGCTCCTTTATCACGGACAGTGCAACAATATGCTTTAACACGTATTACACAATAGCTCGACGACACCGCAGATAGCTTGTCGACTAGGAATGTATTGGAAGCCAAATGGTTCATTTCTTCCTCCCCAGCCCTTAAGATTCGTTCGTTGAGAGCGTATACTAGTGGTTTTTGACGCTTGTTAATAGCTACAAGGCGCAATCCATGATAAATTCAAAACAGTCTTCAAACAGATGGTTGGTGTGGGCTGAATCAATGGAGTCTGTACAACATCTCTCTTTTGGTGGGGTCCGTGAAAGGGTCTGCAAAACATACCAATTAGGGACAAATTACACCAGGTTAGGATAAATGTAACTTGTAAAAAACTTAAATTACAGTTATAAATCAATGCAAATTAGAAAAAAAGAATGTACCTAGGGAGCCGGCGTAAGAACCGCGAGCCAATAGCTTATTCATGTCGTTGATGTTCTTCAAACTCCCAAACTGTCTAGTGCATACGTTGACCACTTTCTTCTACTGCACGAATCTGGGGTGAGTTTTGATTTGCTAGGTTGCTTTAGAAAAATCACACACATAAATGTAATTTTAACATCATTAAGCAAAACAAAGTTGATGAACACACTAGCTGTCATAGAAAAAAAAATCGTTGCCTACTTTTGCCTAAATTGGATGTGTCTTATAAAAACTGTAATTAAACACACTAACTGTCATAGAGAACTAATTAATGCAATGCTGTCATAGAAATGAATATTGTAACCAAAATCTGTCATAACTATGTTTGTAGAAATACAAATAACCAAAACTGTCATAAATAAACATAAAGCCCAAATTTGTAATATAATTAACCAAAGATGCTAAGGAAATACAAAAGAGATGAGATGTGTAGAACATAGGATTCATAAAATATATAGTTGGCATAACCATCATTGCTGGATAACTGTATGTACTGTCATATAAACTCAAACATTAACAGTCAATAACAGATACAAAGAGATGAGATTCATGGTTAATTGTCTGCACTATCATATAAATCTCTATGCTTCCTCTATAGCATAAACATTGAATTCTTAACCTACTCAAAAATAAACATTCATGAACCAATAATAGCATGCACTGTAAGAGAATTGTCTACACTGTCATATAGAGGCAATAGTGAAAGAGATGAATCGCAAAAAGAATAAACCCTAAGTATGAATCAAAAAACCATCACGGACAGATCTGTACATTTGGAAAAATTCTGTCGAACAAGCCCTATCACACATGTGAAAAACTCAAAGAACCAGGAAGAACAGAGAGTGAGATGCGTACCTCTTTGCCGGCGGATGGGGATAGTCAGCTTCTTTGGGCCAAGGAGCCATATCCAAGGAGTCCTCTTTATTCTCTGTGTCGAAACTCGAAAGAGATTGGGACTCATATGAGGGCAGTTGTGAATGTTTTGTATCAGAACCTTCCAATTTTTTCACACAGGGGAATGTTTATTAAAATAAAAACTCATAGCGGATTGTGTTAAAATAAAAACTAAAAAAAATTAGTATTATTATTCTTCACAAAAAAACAAAAGGAAGTAATAAATATTTATGGACAATTATTTTGAAAATATTATTGAGACTAGGTAGACAATTATAATGAAACGAAGATAGTATTATATTTGTAGTTGTAGCTGTAGTTTGTAGTTGTAGCATGGAGTGGTGGGTTTTTTCTGTAGATTTATATTTTAGCGAAGAAAAACTCATAGCGGATTGTGTTGTGTGTTTTGTAAGAATATATTTGTAGTACTATTAGCGTTGTAAAAGACCAACATGCCCTTGTATTTTTCAAACCAGCAAGTCATGTGATGCGAGTCCCTTCAAATTTAACGTGATTCTTTTAATTTTCTGGTCATTAATGACTTTGAGAGGATTCTTATTCAGTTATACATATCTTCATCTTCACGATCAATTGTTGGCTCGAGGGTGAGGCTTCAGGCATTGAAGGGTTTTAGTTTCCATTTGAAACTGTGGGAAAGGCTCTGGTTGGGAGGCTTCATGCATCCAAGGGCTTTGTTTTGGATGCTTGAGGAGAACATCGTTCAAAATAGTGGGAATTGTTTCTAGGGTTGTGTTGTATGCTTCTACAATTTCAAGGTATGTCGTTACTTTTTTTTGCAGCATCTTTCCTTTCACTCTGTAACTTCGATGAACTGGTAGTTTTTTTTAGGTTGAAACAAAGTGTTCTTAGGCATCGAAGAGCTCTATTACTCTATGTTACAAATTTAGAATGCACAATGCAAATATGATGATGTAAATCGGTAGGATGATGTGTACTTATGCTATCCATGGATATCATATTTTTGTGTGATAAATTTAGATATCTTGTAAATTTAACTGGTTTTATTTGTACTCGGCATTGGTTGTTGGTTCATGTTTGGGTGTTTATGGGATCGTAAAGTTAGAGTCATGGTTGAGACAAGTCTTGTCAATAAGTCCTGGATTTAAGGCAAAGAAAAGTCATTTGTATGACCGAAGCCCTTACAAAGAGTTTTTTTTCAGTTGATACATAATTATCAAAGACAAATCAGCTGAAAAATGAGTTTAGCTTGATAATAGAATCAACTCAAGGGTGAGGCTTAAGGTAGGGTCAACATTTGGAAGGGAAGATGAATCATCAAAGACTTATCATCAAATTCTACTAAGCAATCAGTAGAAATGAGCCTTAAACTATCTTTTCAAGAGAAAGCCATCAAATGATTTTGATAAAATTGTTTTTTATATATATATATATATAAGGGTAAGTGGAACAAGGAGGGTCAACATCTAGAAGTTGTTACCCAACACATTCCTTTTGATGAGGTCTTCAATGTCTAGCAAAAGGATCCCATCATTTATGGCCGAGCTATGTCCCATATAAGCGAGTTTATCTGAATTGACATTGATTTCCCTAAAAATGTGTTGCATTTGTACTTGCGAACAACTTGTAATAAAAAGAAGAAGATGTCAAAGATGATCATGTTTGCTTCCCATGATGGTTTCTAAATATGATTAATTGGGTTAATAAGCCTAAGGTTATCTTCTTTGATTTCAACAGTGTTATATCCTATGCACATGTCCTTTTGGAGACCTTCTTTAGAGCAAAAGCTTACGCTTGGAGGATGGTCTCTGCTCCACATATTCCCATTCCCATGGCAATTGTTTCGGCGTTATGGTCTCGAATAATTAAATAAATGCACTTTGGTCATTTGAGTTTCTAGAGGCATCAAATTTAGTTTTGACTGCATTGAAGCTTGGTCCTTGTCATCTAATGTTCTTTTTCGCCTTTGTTTTGGGATTCCTCTTACAAAAGAAGGTGTATATGTGTTAGCCTCATCCCTGTTTGGGGGTAAATTTTCATGAATTTTTACAACTCATTCTTTAATGTAAACCACTCAAAATTTAAAACGCGTGATTAATCTCTCCAAACTTGACATAAATATAATTTATTAGAAAAATTGGGATCAATAAATTATAATCATCATGTTTGATAACATGAGTTTTATTTTTATTGAATTCCAAGTTTAATAAATATTAGTCAAATTCAATGTTAATTGGGTCTCATCCTATTTAATCCAAATACTAATTATTTACATAATTAGTGATAACTAAATTTAAATAAAGAAAAAAGAAAATAATAAAGGAAAGGTAGCAATTGAATGTCATTCATTTCTCCTCTAAAAATGAGAAATAATAAGTTTTTCTACAAATGATAAAAGCTAAATGTGGTTAATGGGAGGTTATCAATATAACCTCCCTAAACCTCTTTAAACTTTTCATGGGGCTAAATAAAAACAAAGGCTTCCCTCTCTTGAGTTTTTCTCTAGGCATGACAATGATGTCTAGTAAGTGAAAATACACACCAAAAGTTGAAGTGGTCAAATGATAAGGGCTTTATATTATAAAAATCAAGTTATCTCTTGTTTAAGCAAATCTCCTCGTATGGTTGTAAAGCCAAGCGTACAAATTTTGGGTACTCTGTTTTTTTTTCTTTCTTTTCAAAGTTTGAATATTATCACAACCATTCATGAATACTAGGTTGATTGATAAATGTATCCGGCTTATGTTTGTAATCGTTGGATTATGCCTAGTTAAAGGCTTGTAATTTGTTACAAGCGGATCTTTCCTCAACTTTGAAGATGCGGTGCTCCGAAAGTAAATACTTTCGATCGTTGTATACAAAACTTTATCTTTGCAGTTGCGGTGCTCCGAAAGTTAATACTTTCGATCGTTGTATACAAAGCTCGTAGTTGATCCAGAAACAATCACTTTTGACCACTACATTAGGCCATGGTTGGCTGAAAGTATCAATGTCGTACTGCGTCAAAGCCTTTGTATGATGAAGGGTTGTTTTATTCTCCATGGAATATTTACATATATAAACCATGATAACAGACAAAACAATGGCAAACACTCATTCTCGCCTATGAGTTTCAAGAGAATTTTTTTTTGCCAAGCGTCATAAAATGGTTTAGATTCACGAATCTCTCATTGCCATTTTTCATAACCATAAAAATGTTTTTGATCATAATTGTAATATCCGAAAGTTTATTTCCGTTCATTTCCGAATTAAACCGGATTTCGACCCATTCAATTTTGCTTATGGTGCCTAGTGTCATGTATTAACATAAATTTTATCATTTTAGTAGATCTATTACTTACATAAAATGATAAAAAATCATCAAACCTTACTTTTGCAAGACTAGAATTTAAATGCCTCTTTTGACAAAGCGAAGACAAGGCTTGACAAGGTCATGACAAGCTATGGACATGCTTTGACAAGACCAATCAACCCATTTCCACCTTAATGTTTCGGCCCATATCTCCATGTAGGATCTAGCCTGTTACTCCACATTACTGCAGTAGTGAACCGCCTTAGGAAACCTTGCCATTTGGGCCAGCAATGACGAGACCAGCCCAATCGTCAGCCCTAGCAGCTCTTGCAAATGAAGACAGCCGGCAACCCTAGGCAACTGCTGAGATGCTTTCCTTCATAGCTTGGATTCCGTATCTGCAGCAGACGGACGGCTTCCTCCTCCTTGTTCACACGTGAAACGATAGCCTACAACCCTAGCCGTCACCTCCTACCACGGCTACACGACGCCTCTCCTCCTCGCGCTCTTCCTCCCTCACACCGTCCATGTCTCCCTTCAAACACCGGCAATCACCTCGTCATCGACCTTCTACACGTCTCCATCATAACCGACGTTGGAGCCAAGATCGAATTCTTCATCGACCTCCTTCACAGACGACATGAGTACGGGTCTTCTTCTGCATCTGTATGTACATGGACATGTTGTACCGTCTCTGTGTCGACCATGCTTTTCCTCTAACTATAAGTATCGGACCCTCACTGTCAACACACTCGACCTAGATCTCCACCCTCACACGCAGCATCAACGCCCTAGCCCTAGTCGTGACTGCGCTCAGCCTACAATGCCGCAGGTGCGCCTCCTGGATCCGCTGGCGTGCCTTCCCTGCCGCAGTCACACACTTGGCAACAACAACCTTCCGCTCTCTTCCTTAGGGCCTTCGAGTCTCGGAATCGGGTAAGGCTTGTACCCCTAGCTACACTACACTTTAGTCCACCTTTTCCTTGTCTAACATGTACCAATTTCGTCTTTTAAACCTACTCATAACAACCGTAAGAGAGCTGTACAGATTCAAGCATTTTTATGAGTTTTCAGAGTTTTGAACAGTCAACTTCGGGTCCAATTTTGGGTAAGCTAGACTCTTCCTTTTTGGCTGGTTTTCGGATATGTCATAGACGGTATTGCATAGTAAATCATACTAAAAGTTTAGAAGAATCAGATTTACAGTTTGAGAGTTATGGTGTTCCAAAATTGGCTCCTCATACAGTTTTATAAGTGTGCTGAGTGTTGAGAAAAACTGCATGTGATGCAGTTTTGTGAGATAGTTTTGAATAAGATTTTGATATCTATTGGACTTAAATTTTGGATATGTCATAGTTAGGATTACATACTATATTATTTCAAAATTTGAGAGGATTTCATCAAGAGGTTTAGGAGTTATGATTTTTCAAAGTCGAGGTTGTAAGCAGTTTTTCTGGATGTTGCTGAAATTCTATAAGTGCTGGAAACATTTTGTGTTGTGCAGTCATGTTTGAACTTATTAGATACCTTAGAAATATAATAATTTTTAGTATGTTATGAAGTGCCATGCATAGGGTTATGTATCAAAAGTTGAGGTTGATCCAACGGTTAGATTTATATTTATGAAGGTCCAAACTAGACTGATGGTGCAGTTAGGAAATTACACAAATTTTGGCTAAGTATTGTAATATCCAGAATTTTTATTCCGTCTATTTCCGTAGCCTACCAGTTTCCGATCCCTTGACTTCACATAAAATAATAAGTTTAGCCCCAAACCCTAATTTAGAACGACTTCACATAAAATAATAAGTTTAGCCCCAAACCCTAATTTAGAATATGACTCGTCGTTGACAAGTCATGACATCCTAGTGACGAGGTCGAGACGAGACCAAGACGAGTTAAGACGAGACCAAGATAAACTCGGGACAAGTACATGCATGGGCCATACAAGTCTGTGACGAAGCTGTGACAAGGCCCAGACAAAACTGTGACGAAGCTGTGACAAGGCCCGGACAAGTCTGTGACGAAGCTGTGACAAGCCCAGACAATCTGTGACGAAGCTGTGACAAGGCCAGACAAGGTTGTGACGAATCTGTGACAAGCCCAGACAGGCTGTTGACAGCCCAGGTTGCCAGCGTGCCCAGCGCCAGCGTGCCCAGCGCCAGCTTCAGCCCATCTTCAGCACGCAGCAACTACCACCTCCTTCAGCCGAAACAGCCGTTACAGATCCTTTCCTTCTGTAACCGTCTCTCTTTCCAATCGTATTCCCCGAATCTCGCTCTTCCCTTATCTGCGTTGCTCCTCCTTCTCTCCTATCTTCATACGGCCTGGTTCGAGTTGGAAGACGAATGCCACCAGCCGACTGCCTATCCAGCCTTCGTCTGCACACATCCAGCCGCTCCAAGCACATACGATCACCTCCTGATCTCGCGACTGAATCAAGGTTAGTGCAGTGAGCCTTATTTCCGTCTTCACCTTAATCTCTCTACCGACCCTCCTGCGTACATCACTCACCACCATCCTCTACTGTGTTCCTCGACCAACGCTGTTTGTGTCTCGAACTACAGCCATCTTCTGAGCCAAAGAGACTGAGTACATCGAACCACAGCAACCGCAACAAGTCTCGACGTTGCCTCAGCCGGAGTAGAACCTTTCGGGTACCTTCTGCATACACCTCCGGTAGGCTTCTTCTCTATTCTTCTTGCCTCATTTTTTCCCAATTCGGAGTAATGATCTCCCTCCTGTTGTACTCAGCAACACAGTCCAGCACTATCTGTTACGAGGCAAGTACACCAGGAACTACAGAAGAATCCTTAGCCAGTGGTGAGCCCTCTTATCCCTTCATTCTTATCTCTTTTGTCTCAATCAAGTGAGAGTGTGGTTGGATGACGTTGAATGTATCCTCCTCAGTGCAGTTCCCTTCAAGGCATCACCTTCTGAAATCGATCAAAAGCTCTTCTAGCCAGTGACTGCTGAAGGAGGTGAGCCCTTCTTTCTGCTGTAGTCCAATTTATGCCTTTTTAAGACATTATGTTTATACAGATTAAAAATGCTTTACGTTTTATTTGTGGAGGGAGATCAAACTAGAGATGAGGGGTAGTAAGTGAGTTCTGTTAAAGCCTCCTAGATTACCCAAATTATGGTCTTTGGATGACTTGTGAGTAAATCAGATTATCATAGAAATGCAAGTAAGAAACTCCTTTTTAGAACTCAGCTTTGTAAGTGGGTAATGGTCACTGTTGTAGATCAATGTTTAAGAGTTAGGTTGAAGATCCACCGTTGAAATTTTAATAGGTAATAGGTGGATGTATGTAGTTTACTGTATTAAAATTTGAGAAGAAATGAACGGTCGGATTAGAAGTTATAAGCTTCCAAAGTAGAGTAGATAAGCAGTTTTGGAAAACCATGAAATTTTGGCTAAGTATAAGAAATGTAAGTGTTGTAACCAACTTTGAGAATTTTTATAAAAATGATGGATGAACAGTTTTGAGAAATTCTTGCTCTTAAGGTTAGATGGAACATCATAGATGATCTAGAGAATTATTTCGGAATTTTTATAATCTTTTACGAATTTCATATTTGAAGCCGAAGTTGGACCTTTACAATCTTTCGGAAAAATAGGAAAATAGCTAAAGTGCCAGTTTGTGACCAAATTAAACTTTAGGGGTTAGAATACGACTTTATAGTCTCAAATAAGAATTTAGACAAGAATTTTGGAAATTCTGGGAGTTTCGGGACCAAGGGTAAAATAGTCATTTTACCATAATTTAGTACTGTAATCAGTTCTGTCCTATTACGATCTTCTATCTTAGAAGTCCTAGACTTCTAAATACTTTGGAGTGTGCTAATGCACATATCTCCTTTGGCAGGCAACTGAGTTGCTACAGTTACAGAGCGAGTTTGGTTTACAAAGAATCGAGATTTGTAACAGGTAAGTCCTTTGGGCTTACTTAGCTAACTTCTGAATATGAGCATGAATGATGATAGTGGTGTGTGATTGAGATGTTTAGAGTTATAGGTTGTGATAGATATTTACCGACCTATACTTGGCCTAAGAGTAACGAGCGGTGGCATTCTGCTCAGTTAGCTTGAGGGCACTGAGGGTTTCTTTAGGGACTAGTCCACACTCGGTTTGTAGTGATGCTACCGGCGGAGGTAAGCTAGACCTACACCCAGTTGGATAAGGAACGGAGGCGAGAACTCTTAAGAGTTCTCGTGCCACAACTGTAAAATTGAATAAGATGAATCACCTAAGTAATAGATAATAAACAATTGTTTTCCAGCATGATGTTTGTTTATATTATTCTGCGTGTGTTTGTGCTGTTATTATTCTACTTATATTTGGATAGTTAGCTAACAGTTGTTATGTTGTGTAGACGTACCACATGTTAGAGCAGATGTCGAGTGATCCGGATGGTAGTGGTCAGCCGGGGTGTCGTACTTTTAGGACGTGTTGCAGTTTCTTTATTTGTGGGATTTCCATATAGACCTTGATTCTTTTCTTTCTATCCGTACTTTGTTATCTTATGTTTCCGGCTGTTGGTTGTTCTGTTCCCACTCATACATTGTTAAGACTTAATTTATGATTTCCGGTTTTTCCTTATCTGTGCCTTGTTGTAAGATCTTGTTAAGTTGTTGTCAAACTAAGGTCGGGACCCACTGTGCGGTCCTAACCAGTAACTCCCCAAGTTGTAAAATTTGGGGTGTTACAAGTATGGGATTTATGGATGTTGGACCCAACTTTGGGAATTTATGTAGGATTATTGACTGAGTATTTTTGGGAGATCTTTGACATTATGATTTGTATGCAAATCATAGATGACTTGGGTAATTTTCTTAGAATTATTATAAATTTATTTGAGTCTCGTATTATAGGCTAAAGTTGGACCTTAGTGACCTTTTTAAAAGTTAAGAAAAATGTGTAATCTATAAGTTCTATCTAAACTAACTCTTAAGAGTTAAATTATGAAATTAATTCCCAAAGAAAGGTTTGGGCATATATTATAGGATCTTTGAGAGTTTCGGGACCAGGGGTAAAATGGTCATTTTACCTTAGGGGGCATTTTAGTAATTTCTCTTGAAGGGATTGTAAATCTTAGAAGTTATAGACTTCTAAAAATATGAGATGCATTTTGATCCACTTGCCCTTATGACAGGCAATTGAGTCCCAACAGTTGCATACCGAGTTGAGATAACGGAAATCGAGTTTCGATTCAAGTAAGTCCTTTGGGCTTACTTAGCTAGCTTCTAGGATATGAGTGTGAATAATGATAGTGGTGTTTGAATAATGTGTTTATAGTTGTACTTATTATTAATTATTGACTGACCTACACATTTGGCCTAAGAGTAACGGGCGATGACATTCTGCTCAGTTAGCCCGAGGGCGCTGGGGGTTTCTTTAGGGACTAGTCCATACTTGGTTTGCGGGGACGCCACCGGCGGAGGTGTGCCAAACCATCACTAGTTGGATAAGGAACATAGGCGGGAAATCTTAAGATCTCTCGTGCCAAAACTTTAAAACGGAATAAAGTGAATCACCTAAGTTATCAGATAATAAACGGTTGGTGTGCCAGCATGATGATTGTTTTATTCTGCTTGAGTTGTGCTTGTGCTATTTTTATTTCTACTTATATCTGGATTGTTAGCTAACAATTTATCCATGTTGTAGATTTTGTAGAGATAGGCAGTTGCAGAGAGATCTGGGGCGGATGGTCAGCCGGGTCCACGTACTCATTAGATGGGGACGGGGAGTCTTCCGTTCAGCATGCATGTTATTAATATATTTATGTTTTGTAAGGTTGTCATGTGTTGATCATTCATGTAAATACTATTTGATGTTTTTTTTCAAAAGGGTCTTAAATACGTTTGTGCCTTGTTGCAAGATCTTAGTAAAGTTGTTGTCAAACTAAGGTCGGCACCCATTGTGAGCTCCTAACCAATAGCTCCCCGAATTCTGAGAATTCGGGGTGTTACAACATGGTATCAGAGCTCTAGGTTGGCAACAATGGAACTTGGAATCTTCTGAAAGACCGAATGTAGCAATAACCAGAACCCGAAAGGGATCTAAAATTTTCAAAATGAAGTTTTATTTTATAAATTATGTGCATAGTCGGGTTGTTGGGATAGTAGTACGTCGGACCACCATCGCTCTTCATGGATCTCTGCAACTTAGTAGAGTAGAAATAGTATGTGGATTGATAGTATTGTACGTATCGGTGAGTTATATGTATATCTATATACATGTCACATTTTAGTACCCTAAAGGATAGGAAATATCCTTTAGTTGAGTTATCATGACGTGATCATCGCCTCATGATAAAAGGTTAGTAGATCTTAAATAGTATCTGTATCGGAAGCTAATGGATTCCGACCTTGGAGTAGAGTAATGTGTTCTGGCAAACACTCTGACGATTCCTACAATCTTTTGAAGAACGAGTGGACATAGGGTGAAGATTACGAGATGATTTTTTTTAATCACAAGAACAATCACACAGGAAAGAAAATCAAATAAACTCAGATAGAAGTAATAGATGTCCGTACAAGGAATTTAGCGGTGTGAACACAAGAGATGAAACTCAAGGATGCATGTAAGGACTGATAAGAAGCGCGGATTGAAGAGGACAATTTTGGAATACAAATCAAGCGGGATAGAGTACAACTACACTTGGCGGGTTAAATGACAGTGCAACCAAGGAGGACGACGCCATAGGAAAGTATGGGCCTAAGAGTACAAAGAAGATATGGTGTTGACCCCGATGTGAAGAGTTAAAAGAGTACAAAGACAGACATTGACAAATGAGTTTAAAGACGAGAAATAAATTTCATCATCATAGAGACGGTTGACTCCCTCAAAGATGCAAGAATTTTAAAAGAAATCATGGCCCAAGTATCAAATACAGTAGAAGTCTGAAATTAAGACAACGGAGTTCTATAAAGGCGGCATTACAAAGCAACACCAACCACGACTAGGGTAAAAAGAATCATGAGACACACCTGCAAGTCATCAAGGATAAATTTGGTAAGTCCGTTGGCAGAAGAGGAATAATACAGTTGGACTCATTAGAGCATATCGATCTTATAGAGAGAAAGAGAAGTGTAGATTGTAGAAGGAGATAAAGGAGTAGAAATAGAGAAACAAGAGGAGATAGATTTTCACCAGGTATATAAAACTTCAAAAGAGATAGAAGAAAAGTAAGTCTATGATCTTGTAGAAGGTCAACTACAGACTACTTGGTAACAACTGAGACTGTACACGTGTGGGTTAACGAGGGGTGACTGGTTGTCAGATAAGAAGAATAACCAGAGTTACAAAAGAATTTTATCGACATTTGGAGAAACCCTTAAAGGGACCAACTTCGACAATTGAGAAGATAAATCGATATAAGTACTAGTATCCTGGATAGTAACATGAAAAGAGTCCAAACTAGTAATTGTAATTAAGAACTTATGACGGCCGGAAATGACCCCTTATGTCATAAAAGATATCAAGGAAATTGTTTGAGTGGTTGCTTACCTACTGGATAAGGAAAATTTTCACATATGGATACGTATAAGAACTAAAGGAGTAAGAAAAAGTAGATGATTTTGATTAGATCCTACGTCAGTCCGGACAGAGAGTACTCTACATTTCACACAAATGAGACGGATGGTGCTCTTTCGCGCCATTGTGGGGGTCAATTTTCTAGATTGACATAGGAACACCTTATGACTAAAGATGCGACACAGAATAATTGGAAGTATAGGCGGCACAAACATAGAAAGTATGATCTAATGCCTTGGTGAAATGTCTTATCGAGTTGTGAGGTGATTGTAGATGGAATCTACATCTTTGTTGGAACAGACATGAGAAAGAGTAAAATTGAATGACTGAAGGTTGTTATACGGATCCTGTATCACCAAATAAGATGATTACCGAAAAGTTTTTGTACAAGAGTTTAATGAGAAGTGGTGGAACTCCAATGAAATTTACGCTAACCCTGATAACAAATATATGTAGATGGGGAAGTAGTAGTGAGACTGCATACAAAGGGTGCGCTAGAAGTCCATTCTCGACTGATGACATAAGATTTGATGAAAGTAATAAGACCAATCAATGTGGTTCGTAACGCGTGTACGAGGAAACTCAAAGGGATTTAACTATCCTATGGGGTGTAACGATTTAAAGAAGGTAAAGCGACATGAGTATAAGGACAGCATCATAAAGGCGAGTCGGGAAATTTAATTTTTGAGAAAATCATATACATCTGATGTTTTTTTATACAAATGGTACCGATAGATGTTTAATAAAAGTCATACTATCGGACCGATAACACTATGATTGATGAAGTGTAAGCCAAGGGAATAGGTTAACCAGTGAGAAGGAAAATCATGTATCAAAAAAACGGGTCTTGTTAGATTTAAATAAAGTATTGAGATGAGGATGCCTTTATGGAATCTATGCAAGAGTACAACGTAACTAAGGTTCCAACACTAAATGGGTAAGCAATGATCAACTGACAATTTGAGACCGTCGGAGAAGGAAAATGTTATAAGATGAGTCACCTAGTAGAAGAGTTCACAAGACAAGCATGAGAGACCATCTTGTGGTTGGCATAATTGTATCGGTGTAGACTTATTACCGCACCTCGAGAAATTGGAGCTAAATAGAAAACTCCATGTCAAGATTGTAAATAGATCAAGGTAAGGACTTGTAGGTCAACGTGATGTGTCCTATGTTAGAGGTCAAAGGGATTGTGGAAGGATAACCACATTGAGTAGTCTTGACGAGTAATAGGTAGAGTTTTGATGAGGCCTAAGTCAATTCCGGGAATTTCTAAGACCACACGTTCCAATCCTCCAAGGAAGCGTAACCGGTGAGTTATTTTGCGGAGGAGTTCCTAGACCAATTGTGAGACTCAGTGGAAGTCGAGGACCATAGTTTTGACAAATACGGAGAGTTTATCTCAAAGTTTGGACAGCTAGTACACACGGCTTAGAGTACGAGCTTTCATTGTACTATAGTGAATCATCCTTAGAATGACGGTCGGTTTGAGAGGACCTTACCGTTATTAGAAAGGAATTTATGGGCGAAAATCTGGTAAATCATCCTGACTCACGGAAGACGCCATTATGAGAAATGGGTGACAATAGATTGATCAGAGTAGCATAGAGGAAGCGTGGTGAGCCCATAACCCGCAGAGAAAAAACTCAATGGTATGCTATCAATGACCTCAAGTTAAGGAATTAGAGATCTATATGAAAACCTCCAATGGGGAGTGCGATTTTGGGTTAGATCAAGTTGAAAGCTTGACCAGAAGCAGGTGAAGATTCATTAATTAAGGGAAGATCCAACTAGGTCACATTAAAGAAACCGGACCACATGTCCTTTATGATAAACTGCCTTTGTTGTGCCATCAGGGAGGTCTATTAATATAGGTGTATCCAGTCTTTTCAACACAGTGAAATGGCTCTTGCAGAAAGTGATATGGTCAGTTGCCCCAGAATCTAAGATCCATGTGTGAGTATTAACTGCTGAATTTACAGAATGAAATATTATACCTGCAAAATTAAACGAGGTATTGGATTATTTGTCCATCATGTCCTTGAGCACTTCCTGGCATACTACATTAAGCATAGATGGATCTAAACCAGATGAAGACTTAGAAATTTCTGGAAGATCCAGTGGAGAATCTACAACTTCAACTTCAAGATTATTTGCAGATCTATAGGAGAGACTAGGTGTATGAGTATGAGAACTAGAATTCTTATCTTCCTTAGACTTGAATTCTTTATACCAATCCGGAACACCTGTGAGTTTAAAACAGGCTTCCCTTAGGTGACCTTTCTCCTTACAGTATGTGCACTGCCTGTCGAGCTTTTCTTTCTTGAAATCTCGTCGACTACCTCTGGTTTGTCTATAAGGAGGAGAACGAGATACAACAAACACATCATGTGTAGCAGGATTGTGACAGGTAATTTCCTTTTGCTTCTCAGCTTGTAAAATCATATGAAACTCTTTATTTTCAGCAGGCAAAGAGTCAAGAGATAAAATATGGCTTCTACTATGCTCATATTATTCATTTAAGCCCATAAGAAATTGCATAACTCTAGTGTTTGTCTCCCTTGTACTGATCTTCTTTAAAATGTTACAAGTACAATTAACAATCCCTCGACATGAGCAGGTAGGAATTGTATCAACAGAACTCAATTCATCCCACAGTTTTTTAAGTTTACCATAGTAAATCGCAACTGAACTATTTTCCTGCTTAAGAGATGAAAAATCTTTGTGAATCTTGTAGATTAAAGGTGCGTTTGATACCTCGAAACGTTCGATTATGTCCTTCCCCAGCTCAAGTGCCGATTCAGCATAAGTAAAAAGTTCTGCAATATCAGCTTTCATCGAATGTAAGATCCAGCAACGGATCATGTAATCGGCACGAATCCATTTGGTAAGCCGCTCAGTTTCTCACATGGCTGGTTTGAGACAAGTACCATCGATGAATCCCAGCTTCTGCTTGGCACCAAGAGCCATTCGAATGCTTCTTCTCCAGGAGCTAAAATTGGATCCACCGAATAATATGGAAACCAATTGCATCCCAAGGTTGTCCAAATTGGACAAATATAGAGGATCGTTATCATCAACGCTCAAATGTCGATCCTGAGTAAGAGTAGGTAAGGGATTTGTGGAGCTTGAATCATCGCCAGAAGCCATGAGGAAAAAAATTTGGAGGAGAAATTAAATCTTTAGAGATTAAGGTTGAACAATGTAATCTACGTTCATAGCTCTAATACCATGTGAAGGAGCTAAAAAGAACTGAATATTATCACTCATCATCATCTGTAAATGCAAATGAAGGGCTATATATATAGCAAGTTCATGGTTTGTTAGGGTTGTTATAGCTTTTGCTTTATTTACATTTATAAGCTCTTTATTCAATATATTGTATATACATCCTATAAGCTATCGTTTTTGTTTTCAATAAGACATGATTTTCTAATGCTCCACTTTCACAAAATCGTAACTATCTCCTTCCAACAGGTTGCAGATAGGCGTGATCAGGAGAGAAAAGCCTACTCTAAGATGTTCCAATAATACACTTGCAGAATAAATTGGTATGTTAAGATCCGGTAGGTACTTCATCGTTGAACTCGTTTTTAACACAACAATGGAGAAGGCTAACAGTTGAGGCTATTTTTGTCACAGGGTTTCATCGGTTGATCTTCAAACTCAGGTACGAGCTAGTTAAAATAGGGAACAGTAAATGGAAGAATGTTGACAGACCCTTATTACCAACAGTAAATGGAACAGTAAAGGCTTATCATGAAAAGTGCTTTAAGAATAAATTCTCTGTTAATTTGGAAGATTAATGCATCATGTGGACGAAAACTATGGATATGTATGTATTTTTTGCTGAAGTTTTTTGGCTGCCGTTAGTGAATGAGATGCAGATGCTAGTGATGCTACGATTGATAGTCTTGCATAGATAAGCTACTAAACTATTGAGGTTTTGCAAAGCGAGCTGCAGAAGCTATGGCTAATGAGCTACATGAATAGCCTTCACACAACAGTGTTGGATAGTTTTTTTTAAGCATAATGCCTACAAAGAATGTTAAATTTGATTTGAATCGTGTAAATTTTGATTTGAACTGTGTTTTTTGAAGCTTCTAGTATGAAACTTTTGGTATGAAATTTGTGGTATGAAATTCTGGTATGAAATTCTGGTATGAAATTCCGGTATGATAATTTCCGGTATGAAAATTCTGGTATGAAAAAAATTCTGGTATAAACTTCTGGTATGTGAAATTCTGATATGAGAATTTCATACCAAAAAATTAATTTAAAAAATAAAAAGAAAACAAAAAAAAAGAAAGAAGTGTTTTACGTAACTTAGTAACTAACTTCTTAATAAAATAGAGGGGTTAATTACTTTTACCTACCATTAATGAAAGTGGTAAAAAATAATAGGGTACACTTACTAATACAAAACTAAAAAAAGACCTACTTGGCCAAATTTTTTCAACCAACATTTATTTTAAAAGCGTAATATTAAGAAAGAATTTGGCCAAATAGGCCTTTATATTTTGTGTACCACTTCAATTTTTACCACTTTCATTAATTTGACGTTGAAAGGTAAGAGGTTTGATTAGGGGTACATTTACTAAACATATTTATATCATGAGCCTAGTTACTAAAAAGAAATATCAAAAAGGCTTACTTAGCTAATTTGGTCTAATATTAATAGTAGTACTTTCAAATCGGAAATTTAATAAAAAATACAAAATACATATTTTTTGTAGTTCAATATTAATAATTTCATAAATGATAAAAACAGTACATATATTATTCTGTAATAATATTTGTTCTTTTAGAAAAATTTAAATTTTTATGGTACTCATACAAAGATTACACCTATTTCACTTTATATTATTTTTGTAAAGTGATCTTAAACAAAAAAAAACATAAAGTACCTCTTTTTTATTAAATAAAGATACGTGAACACAAATGGTTTTTTCGTTAGTTCATTAAGTAGTATATTGTTTTCCCACTACTACAGTACTTTTAGTGAAAACAATAATTAAAATATTAAAAAATTTATTTTCTAAATAATGTATTTAACTTGATATAAACTTAAAAGCAGAATATATTATCATTATGATTTTTTTCTTTTAGTTTTTTTAAGATTTAAAATCTTACGTACACGTAAAAAGAAGACTACAAATCAATCCACAACCTTTGTCACTATTCTTAATAGAATAAAAAAAATTCATGAATAATAGTTTGCAATTTTAAAAAGTGACTTTAACATATCATAATTATTAGTTTGTGATTATACCTTTGAAAAAATACTAATAACATGATTAAATATAAATTTTATACACTAATAATTATAAGAAAAATCCCGTGCAGTATACTAGTTGGTTTTTAGGGGCAAGGGCTAATGCGTTGGGCAGATGGTGATAAACAATTAAAACCTATTTTCAGCATCGAGCTACTACAAGGAGACGTAATAGTCATATTGATAAATTGCTGGGCAAAAACAATGTGATTAGGAAAGATGACAATCTGACCGTAATGACCTTTGCAGGGCCCTTGTTATGCTTAAGTCTAGGTTGCTACGTTGGAACTCGGAATGTTTTGGGAAGATTGAGGTCAAGAAGAATCAACTGCTTACACGGCTTTCTGAAATCCAAGCTGACATTGAATCATGCTTGTCACAAGGGTTATTGGATGCGCAGTCTGATTTGCTATTAGAATTGGAGGCTATTTTAGACCAAGAGGAGGTATTATGGCTCCAAAAGTCTCGGGATAAGTTCATCACTGATGGGGACCGGAACACCGCTTTCTTCCACATGTCTACGATTGTCCGAAGAAGGCGTAACCGTGTTGACTGCCTGAAAAACGACGAGGGGACATGGATATCCGATAGCACATTACTCAAGCAAAACGCAGTTAACTATTTCAAGAAGCTCTTCACTGCCGAGCCTGCTGCGGAGTTTACAAAGAGGCATTTTTCAAACTTTCCACCCCTACTGAATGAGGACTGCGCTAAGCTTTGTCTTCCGTTCTCCGATAACGAAATCAGTAGCTGCTTGTTCTCCATGGGACCACTCAAGGCCCCGGGTAAGGATGGTTTTAGTGCGATCTTTTTCCAGCAATGCTGGGCTTCGGTCGGCATAAAAGTTACAGACACGGTCAGATCCTTTTTTCAAACTAGGGTCTTACCGAATGGGATGAATGAGACCCTTATCTCTCTTATTCCTAAGGGTAATAACCCGGATCACATGTCTAAATTCAGGCCAATCGGTCTGTGCAACGTGATGTATAAGCTCATTTCCAAGCTTCTTGTTAATCGTCTCCAACCTTATATGGATCGCTTGGTAAGTCCCCTACAAAGCAGCTTCATCTCTGGTAGAAGGATTGAGGATAACGCGGTTGTTGTGCAGGAGCTTATCCACTCTATTACGAGAAAGAAATCCGGGAAAAAATGGATGGCTATTAAGATCGATCTTGAAAAAGCCTATGACAGACTTTCATGGGACTTTGTGGAAGATACTTGCGAGCGTATGGGATTTCCCGTCTGCTGGAGGAATTGGATATCGGCCTATATTCGTTCCCAAGCTATGTCAGTGTTGTGGAATGGTGAAATGTCGGATAGCTTTGTCCCTTCAAGGGGAGTCAGGCAAGGGGATCCGATTTCCCCATATTTGTTCGTTCTTTGCTTAGAAAGATTGGGGCACTCCATACAAAACTTGGTCGATGAAGGGAGGTGGAAACCAATGCGTTTAAAGCGTGAGTGCCCGGCCTTTTCACATGTATTTTTTGCCGATGACATTGTTCTTTTTGCAGAAGCTACACTTGACAATGTACAGGTAATCAATAATTGTTTGCAAGAGTTCTGTGGCTATTCGGGTTTGAGAATCAGCGGTCCTAAATCTCATATTATGGTATCGCCTAACGTTTCCTCTACCTTTCAAAACATCCTGCACAATCGAACAGGCATGCCAATAGTTTCTAATTTCGGCAAGTACCTTGGATTTCCAATCCTCCATCAGCGTATGCAGTCAAGGGATTTCACCTTTCTAGTTGAAAAAACTAGATCTCGTTTGGCAGCTTGGAAGGGTCGGTATTTGAGTTTTGCTGGAAGACTTACCCTGGTCAAGTCTGTGCTTTGCTCATTCCCTTCTTACGTAATGAGAATTGTTAAACTTCCAATGTCTATTTGTAAGGATCTCGATCGTATTTGCCGCTCTTTTCTTTGGAACGACAAGGACTCAAGACGAAGCATTCATCTTGTATCATGGTCAATCATTTGTAAACCGATTGATGTTGGTGGTTTAGGGATTCGTTCTATGTCTGAGGCCAACCTCACTGCATTGGGAAACCTGGCCTGGAGGTTTATACATGAATCTGAGAAGCCGTGGGCTAATCTGCTCGCTTCGAAGTACGGATTGAGAGGAATTAGAAAATTCATTGATGCATCTACTGCGAAGAAGGGCTCTTACATACTTCGAGGCATTGTATGGGCTAAGCATCATATGCTCCCCGTTGGCCTTAAGTGGATAACTTTCAGTGGCGAGCATGTACGGATCTGGATAGATACATGGTGTGGTTCCGGCCCTCTCATCAACGACACGTTGGTCCGACCGGCAGATGAAGACTGTCTGTTGACTACTTCAGACTACTGGGTGCCTGACTTGGGCTGGGATTGGAACAGATTGTCGGAGTTTTTACCGCTACAGTCTCTCTCAAAGCTTGCTAGGCATTCATTGCAGGATACTAGTGGCATCCAGGACTGTGTGGCTTGGAGCCCAAATAACCTGGGGGTATACACTTCCAGTTCTGCTTGGAGGGCGCTTACTATGATGAATCAAGCGGCTTACGTCGAGACCCCACTTTTCACCACTATTTGGAAACTCAAAATGCCACAGCGGGTACGGGCCTTCCTTTGGCTAGTGGTGCATGGAAAGCTAATTACTAATTCGGAAAGGGTTCGTCGTCATATTGCTACATGCGATCTATGCCCTTTTTGAAAAGCGTCGTCGGAGTCTATGCTTCATCTTTTTTGGGACTGCCCTAGCATGTTGCCTCTCTGGGGTACTCTCGTTCCTTTGGATGATGTTGATGGGTTCTTTTCTGACGAGGTGCATCAGTGGTTGTTGGTAAACTTATCGAACAATCTTCGAAAAATTAACTCCTCCCCTTGGAATGTCATCTTCGCTATTACGTTATGGTTTAGCTGGAAATGGCGTAATGCACACATTTTTAATGGCACGAGTGTACCCGGCAATAGGGTTGAGATAATTTTAAACTACACTAGAAGGGTTACTACTGCTGAGGATATTCGTTGTTCCAAATCTGTTGCAACTCCTCATAAACTCATTATGGTTCGTTGGACTGCTCCGATTGAGGGTTGGGTTAAGTTGAATACGGATGGTTCTGTTACGGGGGATGACTCAGCTGCTTGTTCTGGGGGTGCTATCTGGGACTGTTTGGGACGATGGCTTGGGGGCTTTGTATTCAATATCGGGCATTGTAATGTCCCGACGGCAGAGCTGTGGGGTTTATGTATGGGTCTTCATTTGGCATGGGAAAAGGGTTTTGGCAAGGTGATTGCTGAGGTTGACTCCGAGCTTGTAATTAAGCTTATTGACTGCATGATTCTACCTTAACTTGTCACCCGCTATTTAGCCTGGTATCGAGGTGGCAAGGCTTCCTTCGTAGGGACTGACATGTTCAGCTCCGTCACTGTTACCGGGAAGCAAACTGCGTTGCGGATCGTCTCGCAGCCCTTGCATCTGATTACTCAATCGGTTTTTTTCCGCTTTTTGATCCACCTGCTGTTTTATTTCCTTTAATAGAAAACGATGCCCGCGGAGTAGCGACCCAAAGGCTTGTCAATTGTTAGCTCTTATCTTTTTCAATAAAAACGAGTAAGGACTCTCCTTTCTCGTCCACATTACCAAAAAAAAGGAAAGATGACAAGGATATTGAATGTGTGATAGTTGAATATTATTTTAATCTGTCTACTGGGGAAAGAAATAGGAATATATGAATGACTACATAGCCAAATATGAATGTGGTATGGATGGTTGTTAAGAATATGCATTCAAGTAAGGCTCTTGGATTGGATGGCATTCATCTTAGGTTCAATTACTCACAAGTTTCAATCCATAAAAATCATCGTTAAACTCCGCTTTACTGGCTTAAGATGAACGGAAGTTAAGCTACAACCATGAGGTGGTGATTTTAAAAATTAATGAACAAATAGGATGTCATAATTAGTTAATTTTATTTGAGATAATTGACGAACTAAAAATATGAAAATATAATATAGCAAGATTTTTAAATATTTTAAAGGTTAAGAAAATTATTTGTTATTCACAAATTAAAAATAAGTTTTAATATGATTCAATTATACTCTTTAAAACTTAAAATATAATTATAGGGTAGTAAGATACTTACTACCTATCTTATTTGTAACGTCGTGCAAAAACTCAAAATCAAGAAAAAAAAAACATTATTGTAGTACGTAATATGCATAATAAATCATAACTTTAAAATTGATTTTGTAAAATTAAAGCAAGAAAGTAAAATTTATTTAGACCAAAACTTATTTATGGTATTGTTTTTCGTAGATCGATTTCTTTTGACGTTCATTTTATGCATGATACGTATCTGATTTAAAAAAATTAATTCTTAAATTAACATCATTTATTTATTTATATATATATATATATATATATATATATATATATATATATATATATATATATATATATATAAAA